>CM052711.1:82190122-82235122 GCA_028551405.1 Uromys caudimaculatus | reverse complement strand
GGAAATACAGAATGTTCTAAGTTATTCACAAGGCAGTTGCACATTTTTGTGGTTAGCTAGTTCCTGAAACATTGTGCCTCTGGCCCTAGGGCCAGGCCAAGGTCACCTGTTTCTTAAGGAAAAGAATGCAGCTGGGTGGGGTTTTGCCTAGGCATGTAGTTTCTGGCTCTAAGTTTGCTAGGGGTCTAACCTTCCTCATAAGGGGGTCAGGTCTTTCAAGGTAAGATTAGAAAGATCAGAAATTTAATGTCATCTCCAGATATTAAAGTAGTTTCCAGGTCATCCTGAGCTACAACATGACACACTGTCTCAAAAAATTTCTGTAACACTATATATTTTTGAACTTATAATTTTTCTGTTTATGAAATTAAGTCCCATTTTCAGTATATGTGCTTTCTTAGGTAACTCATCTCTATAGAACTTGTACATAGTCTACATCTAGTTTTTCATCACATCTTTCTCTCTAAATCATTGTCTAAGGACTTTTTGACAATTTTAATTGTGAGATTGACACCTAGGTAGGAAGGCTTAACAGATGACTGTTTCCATTTACTTTGCCTGTGAACAGGTTTATGAGGATTCTCTTAGTTGGCTTACTTGATATAAGATGCTCCATCCTGATGGTGGACCACAAGATTTCATAGGTAGAACTTAGAATGGATAAGAGGAGAAAGCAAGATAAGCCCAAACATGCAGCATCAGTTCATTGCTCTTTGCCCTTGAAGGTTACTAGGAGGTGATCACTTATTCTGAGCTCTTTCACCTTAACTCTTCCTTGTAGTGATCGATGCTAATATGTAATCCAGATAAGCCCTATCTCCATTAAGTTGTTGTCAGAAAATTGAATCCCCTAAGGAGAGGGAGCTAAGTCAAGTATGAATGCTCTTCATTCCTACACACTAAATAGGTAAAAATTCTGAAATGTTTTTAATAAATTTTGTACATTAAAAATGTAACAAAGGTCTGGAACATTGTTATTATTTCCACACTCAATATATAACAAAAAGGTTTGTGGCACTTTTATCATCTCCACCCACGCACTATATTTACAAGGTCTGGGGAATTTTTATTTTACCCTGGAATGAGTTTTCTCATTGAATTTTGCTGGTATTTTTGGTATGAAATCATGTCTAGAAGTGTCTTTATTCACATTGCTTATCTAATTTTCATATTTCTAACCTGCATGGAGTATTTTTCTGTAACTGCATGACCATGGTGATAAGAGAAGCTCATGTCTGCTGGGAAAATATGAATGCCTTTTCATGAAAGCCAGAGGGAGGCTTTTAAATTTGGCATATTAAGTGTATTTGTACAGCTCCTCTGCATGTGAGTAAGGAAGAGAGAGGAATGCCACCTCATGGGGTACTGAGGGGATTAAAATGCATAATATATGGTAAGCACTCAGAGCAGTGCCTTACTTCTAGTAAATTATGTGCAATGATGGATTTATAGGTTCCAGTGCAGGAGCTTTCCAGCTATTCATTCCTCTTCAAAATTGCAGCTGTAAATGGTTGAGTTATAGACATAAGCCCTTGGAATGAAGCATAAAATATAATGAGCTCAATATATGTAAGCTAGTAATATACAACAATATTGCAGAATTTCTTTCAAGAATAAATGCTAATATTTATAAAGATCTTTTAATGAGCTTTGAACATTGGTATATAAACATTGTGTGTAATCATAGAGTAATGTCAGATTTCAAATCTCATTTGTAGTATGAATTCTTTAAATGCGTATTGCTTTAATTTATGTGTATATTTTGTGCTATATGTCATGCATATGTGTGTTTGTATTTCTGTGTTTGTGTGTATGTGTGTGCCTATGTGCTATTTGTAGGTTTTCAGGTACATGTGGAGGCTAGAAGAGGTGCCTCTGGAGCAGTTATTGTGAGTCACCCAATGTGGGTCCCAGGCACTGAACATGGATTATCAGAAAGAGTAGTAAATGTTGTTAACCACTGAACTTTCTCTTCAAATCTGTTGTGTACTTTTTAAAATTAGATCACATAAACCGTTGTCCTTAGTTCTGTGTTCTTTCTAAATGGTAAAAGTATTTAAAA
Source organism: Uromys caudimaculatus (assembly GCA_028551405.1). Lineage (NCBI taxonomy): Eukaryota > Metazoa > Chordata > Mammalia > Rodentia > Muridae > Uromys > Uromys caudimaculatus. The sequence goes on along the minus strand of CM052711.1, from coordinate 82,233,060 downwards.
TTCTCCTTCTAGATTTTTGGAAATAAACAGAATACTATCACTATCACTGCCCAACTGTATAAATAGAATATTAGAACCTACCTATTTCCTAGTTGTTATTGTTGATAACTTACCTGCCATCTATCAATGACTAGATCCAATTCCTTGCTATTGCAAATGATTCTTAAAAAAACAACAACAACAACAAAAAACTTTGGTGAGCATTTGAAAATGGTTTTCATGTCTAATCTACAGTAGTACACTGTGATAGCATATTTTCTAGTATTAATTCACTTATTCACATGGAACCAATCTTATAGCGAATTATGTCAAAAGTCAGTTTTCAACCATTTCTTTTGAGGCATATTAAAAGAGAGTATTGCAATAAAAATTGATTTTAACTTTACTTGTGATGACTTAGCTGAATTTGGGTATAATATTTTGCCAAATTCATAAAAATTAATTGCCTCTTCTTAAAGGGGACAACAGGAAATAAAATGATATGTCGGTGTTTTTCTTAAGTATTTAATCAGTCGAAATGTTCATAAAGATTGCTGAAAATGTATCTTCAAATGCTCTTGTGATTTGTTTTATGATTTTTTACTTGTTTTCTTCAATTCATTTTGAAAAGCATTTTTTTCCTGGGGCTAGAGTTCAGTGTCCAGTATTAGGTATCTCTCCCCCTCTGATGTTGATGAAGAAGATGACAATGATGAGGACTGAATGACAATGATGGTATAGGCCAGTAGGTCAGAAGAGATCTGATTAAAAGCAGATAGATGTAGGTTTATTGTGCATCACTCCCAGGCTGGATCCCTGATCCCAAAATACACAGGTTATATCAGCAGCCAGAAATGAGTAACTGGGCTTTAAGCACCTATATACAGATTTTACTCAGAAATGAAGAACTGGGCTTTTAACCAGTGTGGGTTTGGTTGAAGAAAGGAAGGCAGATGGGGTTTCCAAGCTTCTGAATGGGAGAGCAGGGGTCCTAGCCAAATAGCCAGCACCAAAATTGGGTAGCTCACTGTTACCTATAGCTCTGCTTCAAATGGATCTGATATATTCTTTGAGCTTCTGATGGCACCTGCATATATATATTCATAGAAATAAAATAAAATATGCAAATCCTACATCTTTCTGCATTGCCAATAGCATACTCTCTCCCTTCACTTCTTCTCCAGTGCTGAGAATCAAACCTAGCATCTTTCACAAGTTCTCTATCCCAAAGCAGAATCTCTGTCCAATTTTTTTTCTTGAAGCAGGGTCTTACTGTGGACTTCAGGCTGCGAATGGCATGTTGAAGTTGCTTTTGCTAATAAAGCAGTTCTCATTACTTGCATAATTAAAGCAGGAAGAGAGCCTCTCTCAGTACAGCTCTTGCCTTCGTTTTGTGTCCCTTTAACTTCATCAGAGAGAGAAATCCCTGTCTTTAATCTTACCTCTACAATCACCTTAGACTCCTGGAACAGCAGAATCACAGAGGACAGAAAACTCCCCATGTATATGAATGTACCCATTGGGGTAGACATAACCATCCATTGAGACAACAGAATATCATAGCACAGTCCAGAGGTCCCACTCATTGATCAAGATGCTTAGTTATGCAGACCTCTCATGCACTGTATCTAAAGCCCATGTCGGTAAACAGAAGATTGACTTCTAGAGGTTTATCTCTTCTTTACAATGTAGCCACATGATATACATCACCTTGCACTGATTTTCATTGTATTTGCTTCTAAAATCAACATATTGGGATAGGTGGCTGTGATAGATGCCTGTTAAGACTGCTGGAGGCAGATCTTTTTTTTTTTTTCCTCTACTACTTATGGTTATAATTGGCCTTGAATTCACTATTGCTGTAGTTACATTATTTTACTGTGAGAAAACCCTATGAGCAAACCAACTCACAAAAGGAAGAAGGTTGTGGTTGTTGTTGTTGTTTGTTTGTTTGTTTGCTTGCTTGCTTGTAGGCTTATTGTTCTAGAAGGAGATTCCATCACTTCAGCAAACTTTCATAGTGGCAAGATGAGTCCTCACATCTCAACTAAATGGAGGAAACAAAGAGAACAAGGATGAGGAAACAAACCATCCAAGCCTTTTGTCACATATGTTCTTCATCTATGCCCAACATCTATAATCTCTTCCATATAATGCCAGAATCTGGGGAATAAAATTCAAATACACAAGCCTATGGGCTCTTTCTCATTCAAACCACTATAATACATAGTAGAAGCTGTCTCCCAGTCACAATCTTTTTGTCTCAGCACCATTAAGTGCTGGGATTGCACGTCCTCACCTATGCCTGACCTTTTCTACCTTATCATCCTTGTACATGATTATATTTTATGTTTTGTTTTTCATATTTATAACTTTTAAATAATGTAAATTGCTTTTATCCCCATCAAGTACTTTTCTTTTTTGAGTCTGTACTTGAAACCCGAAGAAACTATTAATTGTATCATTTTTCCTCTTCCTCATAAGCTCCTGAGATTTACATACTTTCCTTCTGATTTTTCACTACTGCTGGGGAGATATAAAAAAAATCAAGATACTAATTATTAACATTGGTCAAGTGCTATGAATGACTCATATAATTTCTTATTTCTATAGTTAGTTTGCTCTCTGTGTGTCTCTCTGTCTGTCTGTCTCTCTCTCTCCCTCTCTCTCTCTGCATTTGTGTGAATGAGTGTGTGTGTGTGTGTGTGTGTGTGTGTGTGTGTGTGTGTGTGTGCTTGTGCATGTATGTGTGAGTGTTTGTACTTGTATTTTCATTTCTGTGTGCTTGCATTTGATGTCTAATGGTCAAATACTATTTTATAGTTCTATTTGAACATCTAAATATATATAATGAGAACTAAGAAGAAGGCATCAACAGTAAAGTAAAAATTAAACTCAGTGGCATCATTGTGTGGAGAGGTGTGAAAGCAACAGCCAAGGGAGCAGGAACATGGCTCAGCAGCTATGTGCAGGGAGCCTGGGTGTGGTAACTGAACCTTGGTCCCTGAAAAAACAACAAATGAAAATGGAGAGTCTGGAGGCTGACAGTGATTTGAGAAGATTTGGGACCTAAAAAAGACAGAATACCAAAGCATTTCACTTACAATATGAAAAGTTATTTAAACAATGAAGAAATTGAGAAGGTTATCAGAGGAACTAAAGAAAGAATTAAGAAAAGTTTTAAAAACTTAAAACAAAAACAAAAACAGAAAGGGAAACACCAGCAGCATCAGCTCCTTAGGACTGGTGGCCACTTATGGCTTCTACAGACCCTGGAGGTACATTCTGAACATACATATAGGAAAATCACCATACACATCAAACAAACAAACAAACAAAAATCTTTAAAAATGATATTTAACATATTACAACAAACTAAATTGGCTTTACTAAAGTGAAGAGGATAAATATATGAAAATCAATAGCAAATCATAACAAAAAATCATCAAATGTTTGTCACAAATGGTCAGGTACTATAATCAAAACATGAAAAGAAAAATCTAATAGTTCATGTTCAAATTGAAAATACTTTTTGTTGACTTAGATCTAATTACAGAATAGGCAAAACTGGTGCTCTAAGGGTTGACTGGCTGCTAAGTTATTTGCCACCTCCCAAACATCTGCTACTGTAACTAACAACCTACCTATACCCAACCAAAATGCTGAAAGTAGAAAATCACTAAGAGATGAGGTTTCCTAGAAAACTTTTGTAGGAAACCTTTGTGAGTACTTTTGTAAATAAAGCATTCACCTGATAAGCTTTAGGATTAACATAATATAAAACCATCTCATGCACAGTTTGTGTTAAATAATGTAAATAACCAAAGGAAGACTCAGATGATGTGTAAGATTTTACCTCTAACTATTGAGCATAGGCATAGGAGGAAGGACTGTTCAGTCCTGTAATAGGAATTATATCTTGCCTGAGTTGACAAGCCTTTCATTCCCAGAAGATGCTCCACTTTGTAAAGTTATATAATAATGGCTTTACTTTTGCTTCTTTGAGTCTCATGGGCTCTTATTTTGAAATGAAGGTCGTTGGTTCTCACACAATCAATTTTAAATGCAGTATATATTACATTTAATGATTTTATAAATAAATATATATGTATATATATTATATAGCTTTCTATGTGTAGGTAGAATTATATTATTTTCAATTATGTTTATGTTTTACATATTTCTGTTATTTATGTATATATACATATACTTATATATGACATATATTTAAATATATTATATAATACATAGTTATATAATTAAATTTATATATGCATTTATACAACACACACACACACACACATATATATATATATATATATATATAAAATGAATGAAAATGCTTTGCCCCTCCCATAGACCCACAATATACTTTCTGCTTCTTGATTACTTTTATAGATTTGTAATGTGAAAGTTTTTGTCATGCCTGTTTTTGTTCATGCTCAGGACTAGTATGAGTACTAATTTTAAAATTTGAAAATTGTTGGTTTGTGATTAGAGTGGAGCTTTTGTATGATTATTCTTCAAGTATGAGGTTTATTCATTCAAAGGACCTCAACCCTGATCATGCCTTGAAGTGGAAGAGCAAATCAGAAACAGCACAGTAGAGCTGTGATGAGAAGGAGGGATTTGTGGAGGAGATCATTATTATGTAGAACCATTCATTAGAGGCCTCGAAAACCACAGCATGGAAGAAATTCTTAATTCATTGTCTTTCTGAGAGAGTATCAGATTTTTTTTTAATAGTATAGAAATAGAGATCTTTAGGGCATGGGGAGGGGAGTTAAGCAGGTAGTAGAGGCAGAGAAAGGCTGAGAGAGGAAGAGAGTAGAGAAGTAGAGAGGTGGAGGCCGGCTATGACCACGTGGAAAGAGGAGGGAAGGGAAGGGGAAGAGGTAAGAGATAAGAGATGTAAGAGAGAGGCAAGAGAAAAAGATAAGAGGAGCATCAGATTTTTATGGCAAGAGAATCTAGCCCCTGTGAGTGGCAAGGTAGGTCATGAACATGTCCTTCAAAAGAGAACATAAGAAGTGATATACCTGTTCCTCGATAATCTAACTGAAATATACCTGTCACCTTCATGCTTTAGCAGTTTTCTCCATGACATAAAATTATTCAGGAATTCTAGCATTTTTATCCTCTTTGCCAGAGCTCTCCAACTGCTGACTAAAGAGATGATTTAGGTGGATGTTTGGTAACATCATTAGACCGTATTTCTTTTTTTTTTTTTTTTTTTTTTTTTGGCAATCACACGAGGTTTGTTCGGGGGCAGTGGAAGGACCAGTGCACGGGGATCAAACTCGTAACCTACGCAGAGGCAGAGGGGTTCTACCCCAAGTAGCTGAAGTCAGGGGTATTTAAAGGAAGAAAAAACCCCAAAGCAAGGAAAGAACCACAAATCATGAAAAAGACCATAAAGCAAGGAGAAGCCATAAAGCAAGGGGTGGGGAATGGAAAGAATTTGCATCATGGGGAAGTACAGATTGTTCTAAGTTATTCACAAGTCAGTTGCACAAACATTTATAGTTCCTGAAACATTGTGCCTCTGACCCTGAGGTCAGGTCAAAGCCACCCGTTTCTTAGGTGAGAGAATGTAGTTGGGTGGTTTTTTTTTCTTTTTCTTGCCCAGGCATGTAGTTTCTAGTCTCGGCTCTAAGTTTGCCAGGGGTTTTTGCCCAGATATGTTTTCTAGTCTCGGCTCTAAGTTTGCTAGTGATCTAACCTTCCTCATAAGGGGGACAGGTCTTTCATTCCCCACTTCTTCTAGTGGTTAGTTCTAATCTTAGAACTTTATTTCATTGACTTGATCATCTTTGTCCCCCAGCACTTGGTACTGTTGTCTTAACAAAGGTTAACAATCTATTAATTAAGCAGGGTCCAATAGTGAGCAAAAGGAATAAAATCAGCAGGGGTCCTGCTAAGGCAGAAAACAGAGTTGTCATCCAAGGTGACTTGTTGAACCATCCTTCTAACCATCCCTGGCTAGCCTCTCTTTCCCTCCTGCGTCTTTAGACTGGTTGAAAACTGAAGTAGAGACACAAGAGGTTAATCCAGTACTGCATATCCACCATTTGTTATATCCTTCCAAGCGGTTCAAAATATAGGGGCCAAAAGTCAACATACAAACAGTCATGATAAAGGTCAAGGGATCCTGAGCATGAGCAGATTGTCCATCTTCTGTACCATCTAGCGGGGGTCTCTGGGGAGCAGGGCATCTGCAGATTTCACACGAGAAGCGTACACCCAGGTTTCAATACCGTCTACCTTGAGGGCTGTGGGAGTAACCAACAGTGCAAGGAAGGGTCACTTTTATCTGGGTTCCAGCGACTGTGTCCGATGTCTCTACATAGATCCTGTCACCAGTCTGAAAGCGGTGAGGCGTCTCTGGCACCCCTGGAGCACTTAAGGCAGACAGTTTGGGTCAGATCTCATGCTGTGGGATACCTCTTGGGAGAGCTCAGTGTACAGCAAGGGAGTTGGGGTACCACACAGGATCTCAAAAAGGGTCAGGTTAAAATGGTAGGGGGTGTTCCGAACTGGGAACAGGGCCAAGGGGAGGGGCACAACCCAGTCCGAGCCAGCCTCCAAGATCAATTTAGTTAAGGTCTCTCTACCTGCCCTGAGCTTTGGGGACCATACTCACAATGAAGTTTCCAATCTGTCCTCAGTACTTTTGCCACACCCTGGCTTACCTGACAAAAGCAGAACCATTATCTTATCCACTTGCCTTGGGCACTCTAAACCTTCTTCTTGGAAACCATGGTGGCTGCTTCCTGCTTGGTGGGGAATGTTTCAGCCCATGTAGAGAAAGTAGCTATGAACACCTGAAGGTATTTGTAACCACATTTTCCTGGCTTAACTTCTGTACAATCGACCTCTCAATATACTCTAGGCTGTTCCCCCTAGGTCTTTTGTCCTGTTTATTCTTGGCTGCATAAGCACTCACTTGCCAGCATATCTTACACTGTCCTACTATCTTTCTGACCCAGAACCCGAGTCCTATATACTCTAGGTCCCTTAACTGCTTGGGCATGGACAAGCTTTTTATCCCATAAATGAGTCCATCTGTGCATTTGGCCTAGTAAGTCTTTTCAAGGTTAGCAGCAATAACATATCAGTTCTTTCCAAAGATTGACTGGGCTTTCAATAATTAGAATCCCATTTGCTTTTCTTTCTGAAAAAAATTGTATTCTGATTTCATGGTTTTTGTTTTTCCTTCTCTTTGGAAGCGATCTGTTTTTGTTCAGAAACAACTACAACTATCTGTCTTCTGTATCTATTTTCAGCATTTCAGTTCAATCTAATTATCTCATTTTTGTCCTTTATAATTTGTTTTTTACTTTTGACTACTCCAGTGTTACATATAGCATTCTCTGTAGTAGTTATTTGAATTCACATTGTTTAAAAGGTTATCTCATTCTTTTAATGATTTTATCATTTTTAAAAATGCTGCAAGGAGTTTCTGGACATTTATCTTTTAGTTTTGAGACTATAGTATAATTACATAATTTCTCCATTTCTTCTTCTCTAACCAAACCATCCCACACACACTTCCTTGCTCTCTTTCAAATTAATTGCCTCTTATATCATGAATTATTGTTACATAAACATATACATATGCATTTACATTTGTATTTCTAATAGAACTTGCACAGTCTAATCATACTTTTAAAAATTATTTCAGTTTTCCTACTCTCATATAAATTCTTCCTTTTAAAGATTTTCTTTTGATTATGTGTGTGAGTGTGCATGTGTTTGTGGGTATGTGCACATGTGCACACATGCATGTGTAGATGTGTGTGTGTCTATGGTATTTTAGGTGATCGTAGAGACCATCAGTGTAGCAGATTCCCTAAAGTTACATGTGGTTGTAAATCAATTGATAAGCCAATAGAAAACTAAATGCAGGTCCTCTGCAAGCATGACAAGCACTCTTACTATCTGAGCAATTTCTTCAGCCCCACATATTTTATTTCACAATTAACTGATAGTAGATTTAAGTCCTTGTTTCTTTCTAAAATATTCCTTCATTAGTCTTTTTTCTCCCCTTTTATCTTATGGCAATTAAGACAGATTCTAGTAATTCAGTGGCAGGATTTTTGCCCTTTTCTGAGCACAGCAAATACCCACTATCCTCATGGGAAGTTCTTCTGTGTTCATGGAAATGTGGAGGTAATGAGAGAACAGTTGATTTGGGATAAAATTTGCCTTGTACATTGTAATTCATTGTACGTTTATGTGTATAAAAGCGTAAAGAAAAGTAGACAATAAAGGAGTGAGAGAAAGGGGGATGACAATATATTCACACCATGAAGGAGAGACAGAGTTGGTATGTATGTGTTTGAAGTCAGCCTGGGTATCCTTGTAATGAGCTCTAGGCCAGGCAAGGGCTTCAAAGTGATATTCTGTCTCAAAGAACATGTTTATTTAAGAAGAGCACTGCATGGTGAGAAGGACAGCTGTATTAATATTAGGGAAGAGCATGGCAGAAACAGAACACAGCAAGTGCAAACTTCCTATACCAGAAAGAGAGAAGATGAAATGGTGAAGAAGTTGACAAGCTCCAATCTTTGTAAAAAACAAAACAAAACATATTTCCCATGGTATATTCTGATCACAATTCCTCTTCCCCAACTCCTCCTAGATCATTTCTACCACTCCACCCACCCAAATCCAAGTCCCCTTTTTATTTATTTCCTTATTTTTGTAAAGAACTCCCATCTGACTTAAGTTCATCTCAACCTTGATAATAACTCAGGAGGACCTTACATTTCTGATATTCTTGCTTCCACCTCCTATATGTTAGATCTCTGGTGCTAGGTCTCTGCTGTGCTGACAGCTGAATCCAGGCCTTCAATGATGAGGTAAAGAGCTACACTGTCAGCCTCTGGTGTCCAGAAGAAGGTTTATATCTTAGGTTTCAAATGTTTTATATGGAATTTTTTAAAAGAAGCAATATTTCAATAATGAATACTCTTGATCCATCTCTATCATTTGAATGCAATTTGTGTTTGGTTGTGTACATAAGTGTATCCAGATGTATATGCAGCTATGTACTAGTACACTAGTATATAAGAATTTAATATCCTGTCTTCATCAGCATCTATTTTATTATCTAACACAGCTCTCTCCTTGACCCTGTTCCACAGGTATTTGGCAAAAACAGCTGGTTTGAAATCTCTAGATGTCCTCCTATCTCATCTCCTAGGAATGAGGTTGGACATGTATGTTACCATGCCAGGTTTTTTTTTATGATTTCTGAGGACCACACTCAGGCCCACATTCTTGCACAGTAATCATTTTCTCCAAGCAACCAGGGTGCTTTTTAAGAACATGTGCTTCCATGAAGCTATCAATGGCTCTCTCAATTTACCAGAAAATGCTGCTCCTTTGTGCAGTTTTATGAACTTAAGAAATCTATAGAAACTTTTGGATAACTCTTATATAGACATTACCCCATACAAAAGATTTGAATAGGAAGTGGCTCCCTAAAAATAACAGTGTTGATGATCTAAGTGTGCCATATTTTAAGAATGTCTGGGTGTTGTCAAAAGCTCATATTTTAGTCCAAAGGAGTACCTCTCAGATTCAGGGCCTTAAGAATGACTCTAGTTCAATTTTCATGACTCATCTGAAACAGATATGCATTGCTTCTTTTACACACTTGAAGAGATATACATTTCCTAAGTTCTGAAATTTGTGTGCTGGGACATCATTCAGTAGGTAAAGCATTTGCTGCACAAGCATGAGGAACTACATTAAATTTCTAGGATTTATGTTTCCTCTTTAAAGTGGGTGAAGTAGAATGTGTCTATAATGTCCATTCTTCAAAACTAGACACTTGAGGATATCTGGTGCTCACTGGCCATCTAGTATTGTCAAATTTGTCAGACGATGGCTTAGTGATTCTGACTCAAAAAATCACGGTGAGAGTTATTGAGAAAGACACTTGGTATCTGCCTATGGCCTCTAAACATTGCATCATATTCACACATACAAACTCACACACACACACATACATACATACATACATACATACATACATACATACATATTCATACACACTCACCCATATACAATGTCTCACACATATACTCCCTCTCATTCATACACACACTTTCTTTCTCACTCTTACAATACTCTCTCATTTCTCTCTCTTTATGTCTCTCGGTTTCTTTCTTTGTCTCTCTATCTCTGTCTCTCTCTCTCACACATAGACACACAGACATACACACAGACAGACAGACACACCACACACACACACACACACACACACACACACACACACACACACACACTCATATTATTTGGAATTTGTCCAAATTTCAGAAATAGAAATGACAGAAATACCTAATACATATAGGCCTGTTCATTGGCCAACTGGTATCTTCCAGCTACCTACCAGCCTCCACAGCTTATGGTAGAAAGAGCTCAGGGCAGAAAGTACCATCTGATTTTTGCAAATCACTTCTTATTTATAGTTCTTTCCTCTCCTGTACAAGAACTTTCTTGGTGAAACCATTTATTTTTCTTAACCGTTTAGCTGGCTCCTTCCATACATCTCTGCATCTTTGGGAGTCAGAACTGACAGCTGCTGGGCCTCCTGATCTGGTTTGCTTCTTCCGAATTGTTGGATTGCTGCATGAGAAGAGGGAGCGCAAGTGGGGATGAAGTCCCCTGGTCCCGGTTCTTGTGGCAGCAGCCTGGGCCACCAGTTGCTGGGCTACGGCAAGGGGAGGCAGCGCGAGCAAGGTTGGGAGAGCAAGTCACTTCGCGCCTATTCTCCCGCTCTGAGCCAGCAAGACCCGCCTGTCAGCTCCTGTCTGCCCGTGTTGGGTCAGGTCCTTGGCGGCTGGAGATGGGGCGGACCACAGGTGCTAGCTGTCTCGGCCACTCTCCAGCTCCGAGCCCAATGCTGTGCTCGGTCAGCACTTGCCGCCCCATGCCAAGTCTTGGCCATGGCACATTCTCCGTGGTAACTGCAGCCACTGTCAGTGCACCCCACCGCTCAGCCCAGAGAGCGGATCTCTTTTGGGCCAGAAATGTTACAGCTCGTGGGATAAAACGTTCGTGGACACAGGAGCAGTTTTGCACCTTTATTCCTTCTGGGTGGTGGGTGGCGGGTGCGTGCGGGAGCGGGCAGGGCAGGCAGGGGGAGAAGGGGGAGAGAGAGAGCACTACTCAGTCGGGATGTTCTAAAATACTGTTTGGGAGAGGTCAGAAGTTTGGTAACCGATACTTTCCCTTGGCTTGGTTTATGATGCCTCATTTGCTTGCCTGGGACTCAGGGCTGCTTTCTACTTGACAAATCTCACATGCCAGAGTTCTCTCTATACAGGAGTTGTAAAGGCTGTGGCTGGTTTTACAGTAGTCTTCCGGGAGCTTTGGCTAAAAACATGGTCTGGTCCCAGGTGAAAAAATTTCAGAGTCTCCCAGAATTTTCAGCCTTTGCTCAACCAAATGTCAGATTGCCTGTCACAGACCACTGCCCCACACCGATTGACAAATGAAATCAAATGACTTGCTGATGCCTCAGAACCCTGCTGAGGAAAAGGCCCCAAGAAGGGGTTGCAAAACAGTGCTTCCTGGGAAGTTCAAAGGTAAGGAGAGGATAGACAATCCTATTCTGCTTTTTCACACTCATACTCTGAGAAGTAAATTGAGTAGTCAGAAAGAAAAAAAAAAAAACATATTCTGTAGCTGGCTTCCATAAAATTTTATCTTCTTTTTTTTTTTTTTTTTTGATTATTTCATGATCTCACTCCAGTCCAGATTTTTTTTTTTTAAATTTGAATTGCTTCTTCTGATTGTACTTAGAAGATTTAATGTAAAATAAAACTTAATGCTTCTTTCACAAAATTAGAAGCCAGGGAACCCGTTGCTTACCATCCCCATGTCATGAATCTTCTTGTTGCTTTTTCTTAATTTTAGTTTGTGGGAGCTGGTGTTAAAGGAGCTTCAGATCTAACAATTCTGTTGTATATTTTTTAGAAGAAAGAATATGTCACTGTTTATACAAATATGTTGGGAAAATTCATTTCCTCATACAGTGTCTACTATGAGCTTTAATGAACATGGAAGAGGTGAAGATATTCTAATATCACATCTGTCTTTGATGATAAGGCAATTCAAACACCTTGTCCAAGATTAGAATTCTAAAAGGAATCCCATGGTGGTTGAAGAGAAGGCCTAAAGGCTAGGGCAGCCAGCAGTGAGACTTTTCTCCTGGAAAGAGATTTATATCTTGTTAGAGTATTTCAAAGGGCACCTCTACAGTAGACTGTGTATATGCAGAGCTCTGGCCCTCTGCTTAACCTTATTTCAGAAAACTGAAATTTGGATATATTGTGACTTGGTGGTCATTGCATTTTGTTGTCCTCTTTCCCAATGTGGCTGTAGTATCTCTCAAACTGACTATCAACTATTGAAACAATGGACCTCAAAAAAATGGGAATTACCAGTGGAAGCTTTTGCTCAGAGAAGAAAAAAGAACCATGTAGAGGTATCAGGTCAAGGATAATTTTATTCTCCCCATATTCTAGTGCCATTCCCCGCTACAAAATGATCCATTTTCTATTTAATGTTTTTAAAGGTGAAATGGCTATTTGTGGTGCCTATTAGCACACCAAAGTGCATGCTGGCCTCCAGGCTTACTCATTCTCGTAAGTATCTACCTCATCTTACCTCATGTCTAGAAATATGCCCCTTCTTATGTTTTGACTCTCTCTCTCTCTTTCTCTCTCTCTCTCTCTCTCTCTCTCTCTCTCTCTCTCTCTCTCATCTCTCTCTCTTTCTCTGTTTCTCTCTCTTGTTTGTATCATTTCCTTCCTCTCTTGCTGCCCCACGCCCTCTCTCCCCTTTTGGCCAAATCTAGTCTTCTGGTCATGTTCAGTCTACTACTTCTTCCTTCTACTTGACTTTTCCAGATGCCTGTGGCTGTACTCACCCCCTCACCTACAATAAAAACATCCCTGTCAAATATATATTGGAGATGTCATGTTGTCAGTTCATACAAGAAGAGCCATATGTCTCCTGAAAAAGAGATTTCACGTAGTTCTAACAACTTATCAGACCATCTTATAGAACAGGACTAACACTTAATAATTGCACATTAGCAGAGGGTAGGACTTTAACCAACACTGTTTAGGTTTGCATATTTTTGACTCTCTATTCTAGTATTAGTCTTATATCAAGTCCCTAAGGCTGTCATTGAGTCTTTTTCTCTCTTTCAATATCACCATGTTGAATACATTTTTGTTGTTCTGTTTTCCATTATCAGTTTGTCTTTTTTAATTGTCTTGTGGAAGATGAGTGGCTGGGCCAGTAAGAGTCACAGGTGCTGGGATGCATTGGATGAACAGAATGTTGTTCCTTTCTTTAATTTATCCTCTAGATACAAATGTACAGACAAAAAACTTCACTCCCTTAGGCCATGAACATGTTGAGCTTTTAGGAGTGTACTAATATCTCTTATCATTCATTCATTTCATTAGAAAACAGCTGTAAATAAGTATCATAACCACACAGCATGAGAGAAACTTGAAAAGGAAAGGCATGGGGGTTCATGTGGTGTTACCAAAGCCCCTCTGTGGGCATCTCAGACAGACTTGGTTTTGAAGTTTCTGCTTCTATGTGTTCCTTCTTTCTAATACAGGTATGGTTTCTTAGAACTTATTGCCATAATCATGTGCTCTTCACTACATGCTGCTTGGAGCTGACATTGTTGTCTTGGTCACTGAAACTTCATCAGTGATCTAGTTGCAGGACCGGTGGTCTGAGATGTCTTTTGCGCTGGTGCTATGGAATAACTTTGTTTCTTACTTCCAGTCTTATTTCCTGAGATGGCTCCATTGTCCTCCCTCATTCTCACATAGAACTCATGGAGAATGTGATTCATGACATCTACTCCTCCCCTTTGGTGGGGTTTCTGTGCTTCCCCGCTGTCAGCATCAATACATTCTGGTCATGATCTAGTCCCTTCTTTCTCTGCTATGGCATCTGTAGCTAATATCTTTATTGTCTAGGTTTTGCAATTTATAGCTTACTGAATAACAAAATTGATGGCACATGAGCTGTAGAGGAATGCAAATCATATTAAATGAATGCTTAACATATCAATATAACAAACAAACAAAAATTACAACCAAATAAAACGTTTTCTGAAAAATAAAATAGCATAACCAAAGCAGGAAACATGCATGCACCTTTAGGGTCTAGGAAAGATGTCCGGGATGACATAAAATACCTTTAAAAAGAAAAATTCCCTGCTCTGTGTGAACATGTGTTTGTGTGTGTGTGTGTGTGTGTGTGTGTGTGCATGTGTGTGTGTTCATGTATGTGTGAGTATATTCATGCTTATATGGAAGTGCTGCTATGCATATTCTCCACTACATACCTTACTTACCAGGAGGCTAAAGAACAACTCCTGTCCCAGCAGTAACAGTTGTTTTTGGTGGAAATAAACAAGAATGGTAAAGATTTCTTCAAGGATGGACAGGTTCTTTATCTGTTAATGACTTTATCGGTTTGACCAAAAACCGTTCACCTTATTCTGGGTTGATTTAAAAAAAAAATTAGTTCACCAAGTATCTCATGTAATGGTTTTGGTAATATTACCTACCCTAACGTCCCAGATCTAACCCGCCCTTTCCTTACCTACCCAATTGTGTGTCCTTTTCCTTATTGCATATTAGTCTTGGTTGTGTGGCCTTCCAAAGGAATGTTGTTGACTTAGGAGAGGCTACATCAAAGAAGACTCACTTTCTCTCTCTCAGCAGCTAACATTTGCCAATATTTCCTGTATGTCTAACTCCATGCTGAGATTTGATCTGGCTTGGTCTTACAAACGTCTTGTACCTTCTGCCATGGTTGTTGTGAGTTTATACATTTACCTGCCCTGCTGTATCAATAAGACAATGTTGCCTGTATTCACGGCCTTCAGCTCTTACACTCATTTGCCCCTTCTTTGGTAATGATCCCTAAGAATTGGGATGAGGGAACCAGCAAGATAGCTCAACATGTAAAAGTTTTGCTTCCAAAGCTGACAAACTGAGTTCAATCTTCAGTTTCCATGTGGTGAAGAAAATGAGTTCACTCTCCCAATTAGTCCTCTGATAACAGGGCCTTGCTTGGCGTCAGATGAAGGGGTTAAGGTGGAACTCAGAGTTGGACAAGGGCCAAATGACTGATGTTTTCTTGCCTTGTAACTTTCTACAACTGCTCGATACTATTAGCTAATGGCTTCTGGAGACAGCATTCTCTCGATTATCCTGCAGCTGAAAACCACTGTCTTTTTTTTCCTTAATCTTTCTGTGGTTTAGTTTTACCTTATAAAATTTCTGAACTTTATTAAATTGTATGTGCATTTCTACCTTTGGATAAATTCTCTTAGTTTTCTTTCCTGCTGTTTTGATAAACATAATTGGAAAAAATGGGGAAGAAATTATCTATTTCACTTTACATTTTACAGTGAATCCTTTAGGGAAGCTAGAGCAGAATCCCAAGGCAGATATCTGAAGGAAGAACCTAAAGCAGGCATCACAAAGGATTATTGCTTGGAGGTATGCTTCTCCTAGATTGCTCAGCTGAATTTTCTTATACATTCCAGGACTGTATGACCAATGAAGACACAGACCATGGAGGACTGAGCTGCTCTTTATAAATTAGTGAACCAAATTCCTCTGCAGACATGCCTATAGACCATGCTGATAAGGTCAATTTTTCTGCTAGAATTACTTCTTTCCAAATATGTAAAGTTAGCATGATTATGCAAGTTTGTATGTGCATAGAGAGATAAGAAGGAAACCTCCAGAATTTTTTAAAATCATGTTGAAACTTATATTTGTAAACAGTCTTTCTCACAGAACTGAGACCTCAACAATTTGTGAAGACTAGCTGGCTAGTGACCTCCAAGAATCCTCCTGTCTTTGACTTCCCAGTGCTATGATTACAGGCATGAATGATCATTTATATTGGTGCCTGGAGTCCACAGTCCAAATTTAAGCCCTCATTGTTGTGAGGCTAGCACCTGTCAGAATGAATCATTGTCCTAGACCAGTGTTAGTGGACTTTATTAAATAAAACACATACATTAATTTGTTAAGAAAAATGTAAATGATACTAACAAGTACAAGAAGGAGACACTTACAAAAAATATAACCTTCTGAGATTTTATATCTTAGATCAAACTTCTAAAGATCAAGAAGACACAGGGGAGCTCAGAAATTAATCCATAGAGTCTGACCTTGCATGAATACACATTTACATTCACTGCTAATAAATTTAGTTATGAACTTATAAATGTTAGGATAATATTTGAGAAACAAGAAAAAGTCTGAAGAAAACTGAGTTTAATTGCACAGTTGAAAGCAAAAGCACAGGGGAATTAAAAGGAAAGAAAGGCTAGCCAGACTAAGAAGTGTTGAAGATAGTCATAGTTAACATATTTTTGTTTCTGTGTACTTTAGAAGATTCTGATTCTGAAGGAACAAATGCCAAAGTGTTTGTGTGTGCATGTGTGTGCGTGTTTGTATGTGTGTGTGTGTATGTGGGTGGTGCGTGTGGGTGTGTCTTCACTGACTGTGGCCATCATTTTTTTAGTAGCTGTGTGTTGTGAATTCCTGTGTGTGCGTATGTGTAGCTGGTCTCTGCTAGCTTGTGGTTTCTTCTCTCTTCCAACCTTCTCTATCCTTTTCAGATACTTTCAACTTTCTACTTGTAGCTTGTCTTTGCTACTTTGTGAGTTCCTAATTACTCTTCCTTTCTCAACATTTCATCCCCTAACAATAGATAGGAGAGAAAAAGGGATAAAACAGAGAGAGAAAAGAGGTGCCTGAAAAAAGTATCCTTGTCATAGAATAGTTTCTACTGATTATGGGAGTGAAGTTCCTTACAGATAATTTGATCTTCACAGTCAGGAAATATAATTTCTTCCTGTTGTCCTTTCTTCTTTGGACATGACTATTTAACAGACCACAACCAACAACAACCAACAACAACAAACAGCAAACAACCAATATCCATCCAACAACCCATTACATCTCTCTGGGCAGTCTCTCAAAACTTCCCAGAATTCCAATCATCACACAAACATGAAATCAGTACTCTATTTTAACAAGGTTATAAACAAATACAAGGGCGTGCAACAAATGTATTAAATTTGGTGACGATGAGTCAATATAGAACTGATTAGGTGGAAAAATGAGTAAAAATAAAGATGTTGAAGTCAATAAATTAATGTTAGTTATGTGCTATTAATTAAATTCTATGGCTGATGTTATAGGAAAAGTTTGATAGTTAAGCCCAATAGCAAACTTTACCACATAAAAAATACCTGGAATTTGGCTATGCATATGAGGGATTATAAAAATTAGGTATATTTAGGCTAAGATCCTGGATTTCGTAGATCAAAGAATGTGCAAGCATTCATTTACTCTCCAGTTGTGGATTCAAAATGATCAACTGCACCAAGTTCCTGTTACTTTGATTTCTTCACCATGACAAACACTACCCTAAAATTCTGAGACAAAGTAAACTCAATTGCTTTTTGGGGGTATTTTATTATAACAGGAAAAGAAACTAAGACAAGGTGGTTAGCAACACAGAAGTGCTTAATAGCGTTGATTGCATTTGTATTTCTCAACTATTTTGAAGTATGACACTATGACGTTTTCGGGTAATAACATTTTTCCTATGCCTTTTATTTTGTCAGTCTTGATAGAAATTTTATTAGTAAAGACCAACCTGATTCTTGCTGAGTATTTCAACTGTAATTTGGGACCAAAAGTAAACATTTACATAAATATATGATGATCTTGAGTAACCAACTCATTTGACACTTTCCCTGGTCCTTATAGTCATCTCTATGTTCCAATGAGCAGACACTGACATGACACTTGGTGGACTTAAAAAAATGTGTGCATAAAATAAAAATTGACCACATTTGACAATATCTCGATCAAGATATTTTATATTACCATTTTACTGTGATGTGCTAGTGGATAAACACAGTGTTAAATGACCTGTGTGAAAGCCATCAAGAGAGGAGAGAACCATTAATATGCTAAAAATGATTTACCAGTGGGGTAACATAAAAATGCAGGTGGAAAAGAGTTCCATGACAGCTGAATTCCTCATGTAATATTTACAAAAAATCTATTAAAAGAAATGGAAACATATTAGAAGTTATTTTTCGTTATAATTGGAAGCTTTCTTTGGGTCTAGTAGATAACATCATAGTGATATTTTTAAATATATTTATTTATTCTTTGACAATTTTATCCATAAATATAATGTATTTTGATCATGACCAACCTCTATTAACTAATATGTAGGAAAAGACTCAACTATCCAGGGCCATCAGGGTTTCTGATTTTCATGGAATTGTACATGTGTTTTCTAAACTTTTAACTGTACGTATATGTATCATTTTGGCTGTGGCCCTTACAGAGCCACCGAGCCAAAATGTCTGTTTACCAAGGAATTGGTATCTCCTAGAAAAAGGTCTCAGCAGGAACTACTGGGAATTCAAACATAATCCTAACAGAAAAAAAAAAAAAAAAGTAACAGAAACTTCTTTTATGCCAAGTTATTCCAATCCCTGTTAGCACACTGACACTAGCAATGTGCCAAATGCAGCATGTGTATGTAGACCAAAAGATAGCTTTAGCTGTCATTTCTCAAGTGTCTTCCACCTTGCTTTTTTAATCAGAAAATCCCATACCTGCTAGGAGCTAAGCCTCAAGTACAGGGTCCTCCCAGGAAAGCATCAGAGGGTGGAGCATTGACAGGAACAATACATGGTCTTAAGGCAGAAAAGGTTGATTAGTATGAATAGTATGTACTGCCCTTAGTTCTTCATTATTGTGGGGCCAGAAGCCTATGGTTTCAGGTGAATTGCCATCCATTTCTTAGCAATAAAATATCAGTCATTAATGATCCTTTCTGTATTGCCTTGGAGAATTACCTCTCACTGGCCAGGCAAGAGGGAGGCTTGAAGCTATAACTTTTATTGTACTTGGAAAAATGAGTGACACTAGCAGAATGAAGCACTTTTACACCACCAATTATGCATAAATAGACATATTTATATAAACATACTCATACACATTTATATATTCATACATGCTTGCTGAGCCTTGCCACTTGTCTCATCAACTTAGATACTTACGTGTGCATGTTTGTTTGAGTGTGTGTTGTGTGTGGTTGATGGAGCAAAAATCCAAGCACTACGGCAGAAAGAACTCACTCATTCTGCATAAAAAATTATCTTCAACCTTCATTGCATAGAGAAAGAAAATGTTTCTACATTTCTATTGCTAGGTGAAAGAAAACCAAGTATATTAGAAAAAACTTTGTCCTTTTCAGTAAGAAAAAAGTCTGCCTTGTTAAGCAGAAAACAAAATGAAACAAAACTAAAGTACCTATTCCATGATAGAAAGAATCCTGCCTATGGTTTTTGTTCTCTCTGCAGCTCTTTTTCTGATTTCTGTACTTTATCCTGCCTTGCCTCTCTCTTCTGTGTTTCTTTCTTCTGAGCTCTATATTATCTGCTATGTTTCGCTGTCTCGTCTGCTTCTACTATGCTTCTACCTTTGCACTTCAATTATTCTCTCTCTGCCTATTTTTTATCACCAATTCTAGGCTTTTGTACATTTTAGGAGAATTGATCACATGGTATTCCAACCATCATTTTTTTTCAAAAGTTCACAAATAGTGCAAACATAAACTCAAAATATAAATTGAGTAATAAGTAACAACAGTGATGATTCTATGTGTTTTCATTATGATGTGTTATCTAACTAGACATTCCTTATCTGTCACTAGCTCCAAAAGTTCATTTAATGTTAAAAATTAAGTTTCTGTCAAGAATCATATCATCTGCCTAATATCTCGTGATTATTAAAGTTTTGTGTGAGTAAACTCAATCAATATTTTGTCTTCTGTCTTTCTACTTACAGCAAACTGTTCATTAGCAGTTTATTGTCTTTAGTTATCACATAATGGTATTAAAGCCTATTGGAATGTTTACCTTCATCATAAATCATTCTGCTTTCTACCTTAGTATAGTGACACATAGATTTGGAGGGTCTCAATTTTAGATTTTTTTTATAAAGAGTTCAATAGTCATTAGTATAAATTTAGGAATTTTTTGAATCTTTATCAGGAATTAAGAAATCATCTGTTTTTCTATAAAGAATCACTACAAGATAGTACATCTTCATTGATCTGCAGAATTATCAGCCTAATAAGTTGGACTAACACACAGAAATTATTATTATTAATTTAATAATGACAGGAAAAGCACATTAATAGCAAGAATCAATCCTGAGATGACCTCTCTTGGGCCTTGTCTCTAAGAATTCATCCATCACAGAACTTGGAAAATGGCAGACCATCTTAGGAAAGTCATCTGCTAGGCTTAGATTCTTCTAGACGGCTTCTGACACATAAACCCGGGCTTCACAAAGTACATAAGTTTGGCTGGCCAGTGAGTCAGATGTCCCCATCTTTCTCCATCTTTTCACACTTAGAATTACAATCTATTCAACAAATCCAGGCTTTTAATTTAGGTTCAGGTGTGACACTCAATGCCTTTTGCTTTCAAGCTAACCGTTTTGCCAAGTGAGTTATATTTCTAGGTCTTGAATAGTTTATGAAGAATTTGTAGTATTTTTATTTTTGTACAAAACTTCCAGTCTAGAAAGGAAGGTAGTGCTTAAATGTGAATGAATATCAAGAAACTCATTGATATGTTTTCAGATGAGATAAACTGCGTAAGAGCAGCACTGCTTGCTTACAAGGACAAGAGCACCTGTTAGAAGAGTCTTTCTCCATTGCACTTGAATATGATGTTGGTCAGTATCATTTCCCAGCAGTTGTACCACAGCTTCTAATATACATCCCAGACCACAGAGTAATAAAACCCAATGACAAGTATTCTTTTTGTTTTGCTGATATTGTGGTTGATTTAATTGTTTTTGATACAGGGCCCAATGGGGCCAAGATAAACCTCAGATTTGCTGCATAGTTCAGAATGAACTTGAATTTCTAATTTGTAGACTCTAGCACCCAAGGGGTACATTACAGGTATCTACTACCACATGTGCATAGATTACTCTAAAACTAATTTTATACTGTTTTCATAATAAATTTTAGCAAACTGAATTTTAAAACCCCATATAGTTTTCATACATATGCACAGGCATAAAAATAATTATCTTAAAACTAAGACTCAAGAATTTGTTGTGAATACAATTTGGAAAACATTCACAATCATTTAAAAAATTTTAAATGAGAATTAGTATAGTACTGCAATATGGATGCTTTTCCTTGTCAGATAGATAAGGAAAATACAACAGAAACCCATTTTGTTTCCAAGTATAGTTTGGTATATGAATCAAGAAAAATTTATAAAAAATTATAATATGCATATATACTGGTATGTTCATTTGGGCAAAGTTGTAATAAAATGGCACACTAAACATATAAACAGTAGGGCTTTTAAAAATACAACTGTGGAATGTAGTTTGACTTAACTCATTGGGTTATTTTAAATTTGTGTATTTACATATGGCTTAATTGCCCCATTTTGGGGTCAGAGAATAGTCTGTGCTAAGGGAATCCTGCCTGAGTTTCTCTTTATGGTTTCTTTTTTGATTATACCACATAACTGAATTCTGGTACTTCTTGATTGTTTTCCCTATGTATTCTGAAAACATTGACATAAATTATATTTTTATAAGATAGATTTAAT
The DNA here is from genome assembly GCA_028551405.1 of Uromys caudimaculatus. Taxonomy (NCBI): domain Eukaryota; kingdom Metazoa; phylum Chordata; class Mammalia; order Rodentia; family Muridae; genus Uromys; species Uromys caudimaculatus. Next base: position 82,211,327 of record CM052711.1, on the reverse strand, counting down.
TTTCCTTTAAAATTTCATATTCATGTTGATAATACTAATGCTGATAAAAGCTAAAAAATTAAAACCTACAAACAATGCTGTGTCCTGTAACTTCAATGAAAGAGTTTATTTAAATAACAACAACAACAAATTCATCAGTTAGACAAACAATGGCTCTCACTGCCAAGCCTGAAGGCCTGAGTAAGATCCCTAGAACACAAATGATAGAAGAAAAAACATAAACACTCTTATGTTATACTTTTTCCTCTCTTAATTATAATGATTCTTTGTTTTATCTTTTACTCTATTTTTGGGACTGTAATATAATTATGACATTTATCCCTTCTCTGTTCTCTCTCTAAACCTTCCAGAATATCCTGCCTACTCTCCTTCAACTTCATTGCCTCAGTTTCATTAATTGGTATTGTATGCATATATGCATATGCACACACATGTATTTTCTTAAATATAAGCTGTTTTATAATGTTGCTTGTATCAAGAATGGCTTTGCTGGAATTAAATTCAGTTCCTCATGCCGCAAGGCAAGAAATTCAGCAAATGACCTATTTCTCTAGTCCTTAAAGTTCTTTTCTAAAAGGTGAACCCAGTTATTTTATGTAAAGACCTATCTATTGATTACAGCTCAGCACCTATGGGCCAACAAGAGAATGCTTGGTCCTTTATCCCCCTATAACTTCCCATGGGAAGAAAGCTACCCAAGGCTCTTGAACTTGCCTGATCAGCCTGGATAAGTATTCTAGGGCCACACAGAACATGTTTTGGTCCCTTACACTGTAATTGTGTTATGGGTTAATAAACATCTTAGCAAGCACATTAAGACTTGTCATCTATTAGGGAGAGTTGATTTGTACCACACTTGGATATTTGACATTTTCTTACTTCCTAGGAAGCTTGTCCAGGTTTCTTAATGTATGTTTTATCCAAGAACAGATGTTCCAATTACAAGTTATGCTACTATACTACCTAAGCAGGCAAGAATTATAGGTGATTATTATTAGAACAACAGAGTTTTTTTTTTCTTTGCAGTTATTGCAGTAAATGGGAATTGATAATGAAGTTTTTTTGATACTTTATTTACATTTCAATGTTTCCCCCTTTCCAGATTTCCCCTTTGGAACTCCCTATCCCCTCCAGCTTCCCCATCCTATATGAGGGTATTCCCCCACCCATTCACTCACCCACTCTCGCCTTCCCTCTCTGACATTCCCCTATAGTGGGGTATCTAACACCCTCAGGCCCAAGGGCCTCTCCTTTCCCTGATGGCTAACAAGACCCTCCTCTGCAACATATGTGGCCAGCATCATGGGTTCCATCATGTGTATTCTTTGTTTGGTGATCCAGTCTCCAGGAGCATTGGGAAGTCAGGCCAGTTGACACTGTTGTTCCCTCCATGGGACTGCAAACTCCATCAGATCCTTCAGTTCCTCCTCCAGCTCCTCCATCTGGGACCTCACACTCAGCCTAATGATTGCTGTGAAGTGCATCTTGGGTATTCTGAGCTTTTGGGCTAATAACCACTTATCAGTGAGAACATACCATGTTCATTCTTTTGTAACTGAGTTACCTAGCTCAGGATGAATTTTCAAGTTCCATCCATTTGCCTGCAAATTTCATGAAGTCATTGTTTTTAATAGCTGAGTAGTATTCCATAGTGTAAATGTACCACATTTTCTGTATCCATTCCTCTGTTGAGGGGCATGTGGGTTGTTTCCAGCTTCTGGCTATTATAAATCTGGCTGCTATGAACATACTGGAGCGAGTGCCTTATTACATATTGGAGCATCTTCTGGATATATGGCCAGGAGGGGAGTAGCTGGGTTCTCTGGTAGTATTATGCTCATTTTTCTGAGGGTCCATCAAATTGATTTCCAGAGGACCAGCTTGCAATCCCACCAGCAATGGAGGAGTGTTCCTCTTTCTCCACATCCTCACCAGAATCTGCTGTCACCTGAGTTTTTTATCTTAGCCATTCAGACTGGTGTCAAGTGGACTCTCAGGGTTGTTTTGATTTGCATTTCCCTAATGACTAAAGATGTTGAACATTTCTTTAGGTGATTCTCAGCCCTATGAGTTTCCACAGTTGAAAATTCTCTGTTTAGTTCTTTTCCCCATTTTTTGATAGTGTTATTTGGATATCTGGAATCTAACTTCTTGAGTTCATTGTATATATTGGATATTAGCCCTCTATCAGACATAGGATTGGTAAAGATCTTTTCCCAATTTGTTGGTTGTGATTTTGTCCTATTTATAGTGTCCTTTGACTTACAGAAGCTTTGTAATTTCATGAAGTCCCATTTTTTGATTCTTGATTTTAGAGCATAAGCCATTGGTGTTCTGTTCAGGAACTTTTCCCCTGTGTCCATGTGTTTGAGACTTTTCCCCACTTTCTCTTCTATTACATTCAGTGTATTTGGTTTTATGTGGAGGTCCTTGATCAACTTGGACTTGAGATTTGTACAAGGAGATAGGAATGAATCAATTCGGATTCTTGTACATGTAGACCACTAGTTGAACCAGCACCATTTCTTAAAAATGTCTTTTTTCCACTGTATGGTTTTATCTCCTTTGTCAAATATCAGGTGACCGTAAGTGTGTGGGTTCACTTCTGGGACCTCAATTCTATTCCATTGATCTACCTGCCTGTCACTGTACCAACACCATGCAGTTTTTATCACTACTGTTGTGTAGTACAGCTTGAGGCCAGGGATGCTGATTCCCCCAGAAGTCCTTTTATTGTTGAGAATAGTTTTTGCTATCCTGGTTTTTTTGTTATTCCATATGAATTTGAGAATTGCTCTTTCTAAGTCTATGAAGAATTGTTTTGGATTTTTGATGGGCATTGCAATGAATCTGTAGGTTGCTTCTGACAGAATGGCCATTTTAACTATATTAATCCTGCTAATCCATGAGCATCAAGATCTTTTAATCTTCTGAGGTCTTCGACTTCTTTCTTCAGATTCTTGAAGTTCTTGTCATACAGATCATTCATTTGTTTGGTTAGAGTCACACCAAGATACTTTATATTGTTTGTGACAATTGTGAAGGGTGTCATTTCCCTAATTTCTTTCTCAGCCTGTTTACTCCTCTAGTATTGGAAGGCTACTGAACTGTTTGATTTAATTTTGTATCCGGCCACTTTGCTGATGTTGTTTTTCAGCTTTAGCAGTTCTCCGGTGGAATTTTTCAGGTCACTTAAGTATACCATCCTATCACCTGCAAACAGTGATATTTTGATTTCTTCCTTTCCAATTTGTATCCCTTTGACCTCCTTTTGTTGTCTAATTGTTCTAGCTAGCACATCAAGTACTATATTGAATAAATAGGGGGAGAGAGGGCAGCCTTGACTAGTCCCTGATTTTATTGGGATTGCTTCTAGTTTCTATCCATTTAGTATGATTTTGGCTACTGATTTGCTGTATATTGCTTTTTACTATGTTTAGGTATGGTCCTTGAATTCCTGATATTTCTAAGACTTTTATCATGAAGGGATGTTGAATTTTGTCAAATGCTTTTTCAGCATCAAATGAAATGATCATGTGGGTTTTTTTCTTTGAGTTCATTTATGTAGTGGATTACATTGATGGATTTCTGGGTATTGAACCATCCCTGCATCCCTGGGATGAAGCCTACTTTATCATTGTGAATGCTCATTTTGATGTGTTCTTGGATTTGGTTTGCAAGAATTTTATTGAGTATTTTTGCATCAATATTCATAAGGGAAATTGGTCTGATGTTTTGTTTAATTGTTGTCTCTTTGTGAGGTTTTGGTACCAGTGTAAATGTGGCCTCATAGAATAAAATTGGGTAGTATTCCTTCTGTTTCTATTTAGTGGAATAGATTGAAGAGTATTGGTATTAGGTCTTCTTTGAGGTTCTGATAGAATTCTGCACTGAACCCATCTGGTCCTGGGCTTTTTTTGGTTGAGAGAAGTTTAATGATTGCTTCTATTTCTTTAAGGGCTATGGAACTGTTTAGATGGTTTATCTGATCCTGACTTAACTTTGGTATTTTTATTATTTTATTATAGGTTTTTGTAGTAGGATCTGATGATGTTTTGAATTTCCTCAGAATCTGTTGTTATCTGTCCCTTCTTATTTCTAATTTTATTAATTTGGATACTGTCTCTGTGCTCTCTGTTTAGTCAGGCTAAGGGTTTATCTATCTTGTTGATTTCTCAAAGAACCATCTCCTGGTTTTGTTGATTTTTGTTTAGTTCATTTAGTTGCTATTTGGTTGATTTCAGCCCTTAATTTGATTATTTCCAGGCTTCTACTCCTCTTGGGTGTATTAGCTTCTTTTTATTCTATAGCTTTCAGTTGTGCTGTTAAGCTGCTAGTATATGCTTTCTCCACTTTCTTTTTGGAGGCATTCAGAGCTATGAGTTTTCCTCTTAACACTGCTTTTATTGTGTCCCATAGGTTTGGGTATGCTATACTTTCATTTTCAATAAATTCTAGGAAGTCTTTAATTTCTTTCTTTATTTCTTCCTTGACCAAATTATCATTGAGTAGAGCATTGTTCAGCTTCCATGTGTATGTGAGCTTTCTGTTGTTGTTGTTGCCATTGAAGACCAGCCTTAATCTGCAGTGATCTGATAGGAAGCATGGCATGATTTCAATCTACTTATATCTGTTAAGGTTTGTTTTGCACCCAATTATATGATCAGTTTTGGAGAAGGTACCATGAGGTGCTGGGAAGAAGGTATATTCTTTTGATTTAGGATGAAATGTTCTATATATATATCTGTTAAATCCATTTGGTTCATAACATCTCTTAGTTTCACTGTGTCTCTGTTTAGTTTAAGTTTCCAAGATCTGTCCATTGATGATAGTTTGGTGTTGAAGTCGCCTACTAATATTGGGGAGGTGCAATGTGTGCTCTGAGCTTTAGTAAAATTTCTTTTATGAATGTGGGTGCCCTTGCATTTGGAGCATAGATGTTCAGAATTGAGAGTTCTTCTTGGTAGATTTTTCCTTTAATGAGTATGAATTGCCCTTCCTTATCTTTTTTGATGACTTTTGGTTGAAAGTTAATTTTATCTGATATTAGAATGACTACTCCAGCCTGTTTCTTGGGATCTTTTGCCTGGAAAATTGTTTTCTACCCCTTTACTCTGAGGTAATGTTTGTCTTTAACACAGAGGTGCATTTCCTGGATGCAGCAAAATGCTGTGTCCGGTTTATGGATCCAGTCTGTCAGTCTATGTCTTTTTATTGGGGACTTGAGTCCATTGATGTTTATTGATATTAAGGAATAGTGATTTTTGCTTCCTGTTATTTTCAATGTTATTTTTATGTTTGTGTGGCTATCTTCTTTTGAGTTTGTTGAAAGATTACTTTCTTGCTTTTTCTAGGGTGTAGTTTTCCTCCTTGAGTTGCATTTTCCATCTATTATTCTTTGTAGGGCTGGGTTTGTGGAAACATACTGTGCAAATTTGGTTTTGTCATAGAATATTGTGGTTTCACCATCTATGATAATTAAAGAGTTTTGCTGGGTGGAGCAGCCTGGGCTGGCATTTGTGTTTTCTTAGGGTCTATATGAGATCTGCCCAGGATATTCTAGCTTTCATAGTCTCTGGTAAGAAGTCTGTTGTTAATTCTGATAGGTCTGCCTTTCTATGTTACTTGACCTTCTTTCCTTACTGCTTTTAATATTCTTTCCTTATTTTGTGTATTTGGTGTTTTGATGGGAGGAATTTCTTTTCTGATCCAATCTATTGGAGTTCTGTAGGCTTCTTGTATATTTATGCTCATCTCTTTCCTTAGGTTAGGGAAGTTTTCTTCTATATTTTTCCGAAGGTATTTACTGGTCCTTTATTTTAGGAACCTTCATTCTCTTCTATTCCTATTATCCTCAGGTTCTGTCTTCTCATTGAATCTTGGATATCCTGGATGTTTTGGGATAGGAGCTTTTTGTATTTTGCCTTTCTTTGACTGTTGTGTCAATGTTTTCTATGGTATCTTCCGCACCTGAGATTCTTCTGTCTCTTGCATTCTGTTGGTGATGCTTGCATCTATGACTCCTGATCTCTTACCTAGGTTTTCTAACTCCAGAGTTGTCTCCCTTTGTGATTTCTTTATTATTTCTATTTCTATCTTTAGTTCCTGGATGGTTTTGTTAATTTCCTTTGTCTGTTTGATTGTGTTTCCCTGTAATTCTTTAAGGGGTACTTGTGTTTCCTCTTTAAGGGATTCTATTTGTTTACGTGGGTTCTCTTATATTTCTTTAAGGGAGTCATTTATTTCCTTCTTAAAGTCTTCTATCATCATCATGAGAAATGATTTTAAATCTGAGTCTTGATTTTCTGGTGTGTTGTGGTATCCCGGGCTTGTTTGGTGGGAGAGCTGGGTTCTGATGATGCCAAGTAGCCTTGGTTTCTGTTCCTTATGTTCTTGCCCTTGCCTTTCACCATCTGGTTATCTCTGGTGTTAGCTGGTCTTACTCTCTCTGACTGTTGCTTGCCCTTCCTGCAAGCCTCGTAGCCAATACTCTTTGAAGACCAGTTCTCTCTGAGAGGAATTTGGGTTTGGAGAGCTGTGGCACAGGGTCAGCTCTGGTGTCCAGACAGATACCAGAAAGATCTAGTACCCAGTTGTCCCTTGGTTCCTGTGTCCTGATGGCTCTGCAAGGGTCCCTCTTGATCCAGTGAATTTGAACAGAAGTGGTGGTCTTGCCTATGCTTGAAGGCGTCTCTGCACTCCTGGGATATTAGCTCTCTCCTGGCACTATTTGAGTTTGGAGCCTTGTGTCACAGGATCTGTTCCCTGGCCACCAAAAGAAACCAGAAGACTACTCCTCAGTCCCTGTGTCCTAGGGATTCCAGGTGGGTCCCTCTGAGCTGACAGGCTTGCCCACACTCCTAGTAGTCTAGCTTTCTCCTAGCAATATTTGGCTATGGAGCCCTGGTGGCCCAGGCAGCGGCCTCCAGTCACAAATGGAAACCAGAAGGCTCCTGTCCCCAGTCCCTTCCCCCTCAGTCCTTGTGTCCCAAGGATTCTGAGCAAGCTCCGCTGAGCAGTGGTGCTCATTTTACTCCCTCTCACAGGGTTTTCCACACTTCTAGGAGTCTAGCTTTGTCCTGGCACTATTTGGCTATGGAGCCCTGGTGACCCAGGCAGAGGTCTCTCGCCACAGATGGAAATTGGAAGCAAGTCCATTCTTCTAAGTTCCTGTAAGAAGCTGCATGTGCAGCAAGGTGGATGACTCCACCTGGGTCCCACCTAGGTCCCATCTGGGTCCCACCTGGGTCATTAGGTCCAACTGTGACATACCCCCAAGGTCTATTCAGCCTAGTCAAGGCCAGGACAAGGTCACATTTAAGTGAGAAGAGTTATATTTATTGCCAGAATCAGTGTAAGAAGACAAATATGATGGGGCACATCTATAATCCTTCCAGTGGTGAGACAGGAGTTAGCTCATTGACGCTCTTGCTCCCTCCATGGGGCTGCAAATTCCCTCAGCTCCTTCAGATCTTTCTCCAACTCCTCCATCAAGGACCTCACTCTCAGTCCAGCAGTTACTGTTAAGTGAAACTTGGGCATTCTGAACTAAGTCATTGTTTTTAATAGCTGAGTAGTACTCCATTGTGTAGATGTACCACATTTTCTGTATCCTTCCTCTGATGAGGGACATCTGGGTTGTTTCCAGCTTCTGGCTATTATAAATGGGCCTGACCAACCCCCCCCCCCCGGTCATCCTGGAGTTTGGACCACCAACCAAAGAATACACATCTATGAACCCATGGTTCGGACCACATATGTGGCAGAGGATGGCCTCGTTTGCCATCAGAGAGAGAGGAGAGGCCCTTGGGCCTGAGGGTGTTAGAGGCCCCAGTAAAGGGGAATGTCAAGGTGGGAATATGTAAATGGGTGAACGGGTGGGTGGGAGGTGGAATTCCCTCATAGAGGAGGGGAGGGGGAAGGGATAGGAGGTTTCCAAAGAGGAAACCTAGAACAGGGGAAACATTGGAAATGTAAATAAAGTATCAAAATAAAAAAAAAAAAAACAGACAAATGTACACTGTGATAACAAACATGGAAGATCATAATCAGGAAAAAAATAAAAGATGCTCATCTCCTCCTTGTACCTCAACGTCTTCCCTGCCACTCATAAACCACCTTCCCTTCAGGCAACATTTGTACTCCCTTTCCTCCGACTGAATTGCTTTTTCATATATTGTCCACACAGTTTACTTCTTGCTCTTCCATTTTATTCCAGTAACACTTTCTCATTCAGCTTGATCTGCAGATCGGACTCATAGATGCAGGGCCTCTCCCCATCAATGTCTAAGCAGTCAACCTAGAAAGATCTAAATCAATATCTTAGCATTTAGCTGTTAATACATTAAGTAGTTTGAGTATTATTATTCTACATAATACCAACACTAACATTTCAGGCTACAGAGGACACTATGATATTTACATGATTCTGTTGTCCAGGTATAATGGCCTTACTTTCCTGCTACTAGACCACTAAAATTCTCCCACAAGTATCAGTGGATTGGTTAGGTTTTCCTTCCGGTTGGCAAGGAGAGGCCCAGTTTCCCATAAAGTCCTGCCCAGTCTCTATTTGCCAACAGGTTGGCATTTCACAGCCATGGTTCCTATGACCAGCCTCCTAGCTGATGTAAAAGACAGGACTTCAATGCTTGGGTGAATTCCCTCTTGAAAGCATTTTCTGACACCCCCTTCTTGTGCTCTTGCAGCCATTAAGAAAAGCCTAGCCTTAGAGGGAAGTGCTTTCTGGAGACTCAGGGTTTCACTGTAGCCTCTAGTGTGGGGCAGTGATCTACAACGCCTGGTTGAGCATCAACTAGAAGCTCTGGGAGACCCAGTGGTGCACCAAGGACCAAAATTTATGCTTCTGGCTAACGCTCCTGGGAAATTCTTCATAAATATCACAACCCCTGTATGGAAAGAGGCCTGGCATGTGAAACTTGTGTATAGGCAAATGAGGCAATGATTAGTGCTCCCAAGCTGGCCAATGGAAAGTATCAACTACCAAGTCCCACCCCCTCTCTCAGAACTATAAATAGAACACCTTGACCCAGGTAGCTCTCTCTCTCTCCCCTTCTTCTCCACCCACCTGCCCTGGGAGCACTGCCCGCCATCTAGAACAAATAAAGATAGAAACTACTTTGGCATCCGAGAACTTTGTCTAAGGGAGCTGTGACTCTTAGGGCGCAGGGTGGCGAGTGCTCTGAGCACAATGGAGCCGGTGGATGCCCATGGCTGATCTCGGTCCGCTCCCTCCCTACACCTTAGTCAAGCCCCTGGCAGCGTGCAGCGGCTTGGGCACCATGTCGGCGGACTCCATCAGCGCCAGGGGTGCTCGACCCCGGTGTCTCACTCCGGCGGCGTCAGGCCACAAGACATATGCAACGAAGAGGGCTGTGGCGGTGATCCTTGAAGCCTAGGGCGTACTCTGCGGACCCAACCCCTGGCAGTCCCCTGACCCAGAGACTCCACCCTCACTGCCCTTCCCCCAACGGGAGAGAGCGCGACACTCTAGATTGTCCATGTGATGACCTGGACATCTAACCTGGTTTGTATTCTTTGTTGAAATTTCTTGGGACCCTGGTACAAATAGTTCAATAACATCCCCACTAACCAATGAGTGCCTCATCATCCTTGACCATGCCTCCAGGCTCCCCACTGGGATGGCCTCTGGAAAATCCCAAATGTCTAAAGTTAATGCCTGACTTGAGAGTATCAAAGCTGATACACCTCTGCAAAAAGGGCTGGATTCTGTACCCATTAGACAAGGGCTCTAAATGGCCACTTAATGGCACATTAGATCTAATTATTTAATGGGATCTTCATACATACTGCCAGCGGTCTTATAAATGGAAAGAGGTCCCCTATGCCAAAGAGCTTACCTATCTTTGCTCCAACCCCTCTCTGTGTTCTTTTTGTTCCCCAACACAACTTCTCCTAGCCATGAAACCTCAATCAGGCTACAACCCCCAATCCAGCTAAAGAACCGCCCCCTTTTCTTGCAAACATATTTCCATCCTTCGCTTTCTTCTTCTCACCAGACTACCCCAGAGCCTTCTTGCTTGACCTCTTCAGACCGCTCCCCTCCTCCTGTAACAGATGCAGGTTGCTCCAATCACCCTGCATTGGTGCCTACATTCAGCCCTCCCATCACCCGCTCTAAGGACACAGTCAAACCCCAAGTACCTTTTACCCCAGGACACCTGACCCAGCATCTGTTCCTTTCTGGATGAGTGAACTTTCTCAAATAGAAAACAGACTGTGTTCCTATAACTCTAACTCCTCTGCTTTTATTAAAATGTTTCAGTTCATTACTCCATCTTATAGCCTGACTTTCCATGATGTACATATATATGATACTCATTAATAATTTACTTCATGAGGAATGCAGTTGAGTTTGGGAGCAGGCAAGAATCGATTCAGATGAGACTCATTAAACACATGGAACATATCCAACCATATCTGAGGCAGTACCTGGCCATGATCCTCAATGAAATTTTAAAAGCACAGGTGGTATTTTAGTCAGAGATAGATTCATAAACTGCCCCCTGGCTGTTCTCCATAGGGCAGACTTAAAAACAGTAAATTTTGAAAAAGTCCAAGAGGTCATCCAGGACAAACAAGAAAACCCATCTCAGTTTTTAGAATGCCTTACAAATGCCTTATTATAATATGCTAATCTAGACCCTGAAAACCCAGAAGATAAGCAACTTTTGATGACCTACATTTTTTCCCATAGCTACCCCAACATGAAAGCTAATCTTTGTCAGTTGGAGAATGGACCTTAACTCCTCAGGCAGAAGTTTTGTTGCTAGCCTTCAAAGTGTACCATGAAAGAGATCAAAAAGCCCACAGACAAAAATACCATATGCTGACAAAGGCTGTGTGACCATATCTAGCCACTGCCCCAGACTACTGATCACCTAAGATTCAGAGACCACCAGGCTCCTGCTATAAATGTGGACAAGGTCTTTGGGCGAGGGCTTGCCCTAATCACTGCAAGCCAAAGAACCATGTTTTAGGTGTCATCAGGAGGGACATTGGGCTGTTGATGGCCCTCATGTCATGCAGAGAGAGGGACTTCACTCCCAGCTAACCCTCTAGTGATCTCCTAGGCTTGGCTATGGATGACTGAAGAGACCCCTTGACCTGACCACTCTCATCAATAGCAGGAAGCCCTGGGTAGTCATTATGGTATGTGGGTGGCCCATGTCCTTCCTCTTGGACCCTGGAGCCACCTACTCAGTCCTGACTGAGTTTTGGGAACCCACTTTTCCCTCTTGTTTCCCTATCATTGTGGTAGGAGGACAACCTTACCTTTCTCACCAGACCCCACCATTTAGTTGCATTTTTAGGGGTATACCTCTCACACATTCCTTTTTGTTAGTGCCAGAATGTACTGTCACCTTATTGGGAAGGAATCTTCTAGCTTAGTTGGGAGCCTCTATTTCCCTTTCTTACCCCATTCACCTAAATCCAAGCTCACCAGCAGCCCCTGTACTTTTTCTGTCAAGCCAGTAAACCTACTAACCCTAACATGTTTCCATCACCAGCTTCTTAGACAGACCCCCGAGTCTGTGGTATCTAGAACCCCTCTGTTGCTAAACATCATTCTCCTGTTATCATCACATTACTGGACACTTCCAGGTACATCACCCAAGCTCGATATCCCCTCTCTCTCCAGAGTCTCAGGGGACTTAAGCCTATCATATCTGCCCTCTTAAGGAAAAAACTCCTTGGCTCTACCCCCCTCAACACTCCTATACTAAAAGTTAAGAAACCTAATGGAATTTATTGCCTGATTCAAGACCTCAGGCTCATTAATTCTGCAGTAGTTAACTCTCCATCCTACTGTGGCTAACCCTTATACACTTCTTTCCATTATCTCCTCAGGGACTTCCCATTTCTCAGTCCTTGTTCTCAAGGATGCGTTTTTCACTATCTCTCTAGGCACTCAGTCACAGAACATATTTTCCTTTTCCTGGACATATCCTGATAGCCACTTTTCTACCCAACTTACCTGGACTTTTCTATCTCAGGGATTCCAGGACAGCTCATACCTATTTGGCCAGGTCTTGGCTTCTAACTTACTTTCTCTATCTCTCCATAAATCTAAGATTGTTCATTATGTAGATGATATTCCTCTCTCTAGCCCCTCTCTAAAAATTAGTCAAGCTAACACCTCTGCTCTTCTGAATTTCCTTTCCAGTCGAGGCTACAGGGTCTTACCTTCTAACGTCCAACTGTCCACTCTTCATGCCACCTATTTGGGAATAACAATTGCCCCAACCCACAATAGAAAGATAGATAGAAAAAATCTGTTTCAGTCTCTAACTGTTCCTTCTACAAAGGAATAGATTTTATCATTCCTAAGAATATCAAGTTGCTTTTTTTTTTTTTTTTTATGTTCCAAGATTCCTTCCTTTTCCCTCCTTTCCTGCTCCTTACATGAAAAAACCTTAGGCCCCTTCCATGTGAACCTCTGCTCAAACCTGTTACCAAGTGATTTCAAAGGCTCCAACAGACTCTCCTTAAGGCCCCAGCCTTACATCTCCTGACCGAACTTGTCCTTTTCCCCTTTACATAACTGGAAAAGAGGAATTTGCCCTTGGCGTTCTAAGTCATCAACTGGGGCCCTCTTTTGCATCTGTAGCATACTTATGAAAAACACTATATCTAACCCTCCAGGGATGGGCACCTTGTATTCATACCTTAGCAGCCACTGAGTTCCTTATTTGAGAGTCAAAATAACTAAACTTTGGGTCACCTATAACTGTCTTCTCTTCCCTTAACCTATAATAGCTTCTAAGTTACAAAAGCTTACAGATTCTATCCCCATCCAAGGTGCTTTCTCTTCAGGTAGCACTAATAGAAGACTCTACACTCAACTTCTAATCCTGTGCACCTCTTAATATTACCATTTTTTTTTTTTGCCTTGACAAAATACTAACCACTCCCTATCTCACTTCTACACTGAAACTTTAGAGGAATGATTACCTCATCCTTCACACATATAGGAGCACACATTGTCTCAAGCCATCTATACCTGAAATAAAGATGGCATCTCCTTTATACATGAAGTGGCCAGAAGAGCTGTCTCTGTTTCAGTGTCAGACAGAGAGGTGGTTGAATCACAAGCCCTTCGTGCTCATACCACCAATCAACAGGCTGAACTAATAACTTATCCATGCCTTTCAACAGGCACAGGGACAATCCCCAACATCTACACAGATTCCAAATATGCTTTCCAAATCCTCCTGTCCCACAAAACTATTTGGAAGGAACTTGAGTTACTTATAACAAAAGTAGGATCAGTAACTAATACAGCCACATTATGGCCATGTTAACAGCCTCCCATCTCCCCACAGCTATTGGGATTGTCGACTGCAGATCCTACCAGATATATGACTCCATGGTCTCCAAGGGAAACACATGAGCTGATAAGACAGCTAAGGCTGCGGGCCTTAGGAGTCTAGCCTCCTCTCATCCTCCCCAGGACATACTTCCACTGCAACCCGCATCCCCACCCTCATTCCCTGACACTCATCAAACTCTGTCTTATATTCACCAACTCTTTCATTCTAAGAGCCAAAGTGTTGCCTTATTTTAAGAACCACCTACATTCTACTCCTAAGGTCTTAAGTTTCTTAAAATCTACCATTGCCTCTTGCAAATCTGTCAGATGTCAGACTCCAACTCCAGGTATCATAACACCTCTTTTTCTACCCAAAAGGCTAGTGGTTCCCTTCCTGGAACCTACTAGCAACTTGACTTTACCCACATGCCCACTATCAAACCTGCCATGACCCACATGGTCTTGGTGGACACCTTCTCAGCATGGGTGGAGGCATTTCCCACACCTAACAAAGGGTTCATACAGTTTCTGATCTCCTCCTCCAAGAGATCATCCCCTGAATTGGTGTCCCAGCATTCCTTCAGTCAGACAATGGTCCAGAATTTATTTCCCAAATTTCTCAAACTCTATCTAAGGCCCTAGACATCTGCTGGCCTTTAAATATTCCCTACCGCCCCCAATCTTCAGGTAAGGTAGAAAGAACCAACCACTCTTTAAAAACCATTCTTGTCAATCTGTCACAGGAACTTCACCTTGATTGGGTAAAACTACCTCTGGCTTTTTTCAGGGTATGAGCTCTCTTCAAGGGACCTCTACTCATTTCACCTTTTGAACTCATGGTCTTTCACCTAAATGCTCTCCCCTCCAGACCATCTATTCACCCCATTACTTTGCCACCTCCGCTCTCTCTTATGGATCTTTGCTGACCAGCTTCTACCATAACCACAGACACTACCCTGTGCACTGCCTGTCAACAAAAGAGACCAAGTTCTTTAATCCTTTACAAAGGATCAGCCCTCTCTTGTTGGGACAAGCCTGGCGTAGTGGGATGAATCCCCACATGTCTGACCTGGGGTGATGCGGCTCTGGGTGGGACAAGAGACACACGGGAAGTGGCTGAGTGTCTTCCCACTCAGTCCGATGGGCAGTTAGGGGCTGTGGGAAGCCTTTGCAGGCCCTGCCCATGGGTCAGGGAGAGGGTCATTCTCAGGGAATGCACAGCAGCTGTCTCCATGGGTCCTCTAGCCTGGGACACCATAGTTGCCGCAGGGTGCTGCAGTCAGAGCGTAGCAGAGCTTCCCGCTGAGACTGGGTTTCAGCGACTTGGGGCACCAGGTTAGCTGCTTAGGCTTGGGTAAATGGGTACCCTCTGGGAGCGCTGGGAAGCCCTCGGCAAGAGTTTAGACGTGGCTCCTTAATTGAGGGCCTGGTCCGCGATTCCCATGGTGGGTCCAGATGTAGAGACAGTCCATAATTCTAAGACATTTATTTTCATCGTGTGGAGTGGCCTGGATGGAATTGTACCCCCCACCCCTCTGGGAGATGCAAGGGCAGATATAGCAACTGGGAAGGGGCATGACTAGGCCTCTAGGTGTCTCATTAACCTGGGGAGGGCTTGAAGCTGTGTGGCCATGCCTCTACCTGAGGAGGGGCTGGGTGTGTGGCTCTTTTTTATGTGACCAAATGTCACAGATGTCTGGAGAGATGTAGCCACGTGTTAGAAGCTGTATTCTAGGAGCTTAGGCAAACAGTTTCCATCCCTTATAGGCTGAGAACAGCCCATTGACCCTGCAACATTCAAACCTTAGCTTGACCAGAGACAAGGACGTCTAATCATGGCCCAACATCTCCCCCAGATTACATTTTTTTAAAAAGAGAGGGATCACTAGTGTCAAAAGGGGTGGTACGTGACCTTGACTGGAGCCAAAAGCCTTCCGGGTGTGTTGGCATAAAGTTTTCTGGTCCCTTGTGGATTATTCCATGGGGGTCACCCAGATTTTATGCCTGTGTTCAACCAGGTGCCAGATTGCCTGTAACAGATCACTGCCCCACACTCACTTCTCTCTCCTAATTGGCAGGGCCCTTTCAAGGTAATTTTCATGATGTCTATAGCTGCTAAACCTGAGGGACTCTCTCATTGGTTCCACCTGTCTCACCTCAAACCTTTCTTCCCTCCACCTAAAATGTCTTTCTATATGTTGAACCTAACAGGGTCATTCTCTTTTAAGCTCCAGAAGACATCCAGACCACCCACTTTGTCCTCAATCCCAGAAAATGAGACTTGACTCTGGCAGCTGTGCTCAGCCCCACTAAATTAGACATGGGCTTTTCATCCTTCCCCTGATGTTTATTTGCATCCAGCATAGCCCTTACATTTGGAGATTTGAGTTTCAAGAAACTCCCACTGAAAACAAACAGTCTTTCCCAATAGGTTCATGAATCTGTTCCAGAGCCAGAAGCCAGGAACCTATCCAAATTGCTGTCATCACTGTATCTGTTATCCCATCTAAATATTATGATGTCTTTGCTTGCTTTCTCTTTGAACAGACAAAAGATGATTGTAAAAATTGACTAGGTGAATATTGGAGATGCCCATATTGGTCTTGCTAGATACATGTGCTAGGATCATGGACAAATCACTTCTTCTATCAACAATGCAAGACATTATTTTTCTACATAAAAGACCCATGGAATCATAGGTGGAAGACAGGAGTTGTTGGTAAGCTCTACTGTAAAAATCAAGCCAGGTCCCCAGTAAGTACTATCTACATTCAGAGAAAATATTTCTCAATTGCCCAAACTCTAGATATCGGAAAAGTAAGAGAAGTAATCAAACACTCCTCTGAGGTCTTTACATCCTTGGCATCCTTCTTCATAAATGGCACTAACTTGTCATTTTGCCTTTTGCTTCAGACCTTGACCTCAGCATACCAATTCCTTAATGTCACTGCCCTGGTAGTTTTAAAGTTTTGTGGCTATGAGTCTCCCCTGGAACTAGCTCACAATTGCCACTTACAGCCTCTCTAGTGATGCTGCCAAATAACCTTATCTCACCTTTTATCAGCTACCCTGACTTTGATGCTGACAGGACTCCATTATCTTTACTTTATCCCTCTTTTTGGCATGACAAACTGTTTTAAGAACTCCAAGACACATTCTGTAGGAACACTAAACTCCCTAGACTTCAATAGGAACCGAATGTTTGAAACATCATCTCTGCCACATTGCCCTGCAGTCCAAAGCACATCAATTCTTTATGGCACTCAGGTATATCATGGCCTACCTGACAGATGGTTAGGAGTTTGCATGTTGGTATTCTTTTTCCATGAACTAGGAGTAGTTCAGGGAAATGAGCTCCTACCAATCCCAGTTGTAGATATGATCACTGCCCAACATAAGAGGGCAGTTCAGGTTGTGACATTCCTGGTCACTGTGGGAATACCCATAAGTGCTGGTACTGGAATTTTAGGGATAGCTATGTCTATAACCCAATATGATAAGTTCTCTTCTGAGCTTAGCACTGGTTTTCAAGATATATCTGAAACCATGCTTACCATCCAGAAACAGATAGATTCTTTGGTAGCTGTGGTGCTTCAGAACCACAAGATGGGGACAAGATGTCCTGACAGCTAAAGAAAGTGGTCTTTGCCTGTTGTCCAAGAAGAATGTTGTTTCTAAGTCAACCAATCTGGGAAAATGAGAAATAAAATCCAAGAGCTATAATCAGACATGCAGAATTTCAGGGAAAATCAAGCCTCTGATTCCTGGATTTTCAAAAACCCTATATGGAAGTGGATATCCCTTTCATGACACCTTTTCTAATCATTTTCCTGGCATTATTATTTGTTCCCTACCGTATTAATCTTCTTTTTACATTCCTTCAACTACCGTATTAATCTTCTTTTTACATTCCTTCAACTACAAATAAAAAAAAAAAATTCTAACCAAACTATTAATCAGTTCCTGTTCCAGGATTACCAGCCACTGTCCACAGAAGTGCCACTGTCCACAGAGGAGCCTGATCCAGACATCTAACAATTGGCACCAATGATGAAAGTCAGCTACAGCCTGAAATTGACAATCCCCCTAGACAACAGGAAGTGGTTTAAGATATCCGACGCCTCTATTCCCCTTTCACCATAAGCTTGCCCTGCCTCCTTTTTCCTTCTCTTTATGATAGGAGAAAAGGGGGGTACATTGGCATCAGGAACTGGCTTTACAGTTAGGAACAGGCTTTAAGGTTGCCTTTAAGATCAACTCCTTTAAGGTCACCTCTGAATCCAGCTATGATAATGATGCCACCCATAGGCTACAGGAACCCACACATCTGTTGCCATGGCAATCACCATATATTCCCAGCATCCACCTGGTCCACCTGCCCACCTTTACCTGCACCAATGGCAAGCTCTGTTATGTCACAGTCCAAATAAAGGGTAGATGCCCCCTGACTTTCTCTCTTTCCTTCTTTGTCTTCATTGCCCACTTTTATCCTTTTCCCCCACAATAAACCTCTCCTGTGGAACTGTGCTGGCCTGGTGTGATCTGTCAAACATGCCACTAATCTAACACAACAAAAACCATTGAAATTTAGGAAACAGCTTTCTTGTTAGAATATGGAATTTGTGGAAGTCTAAATCAGTGTTCCTATGCCATGACAAATACAAATTGGTCCAGAATAAGCTGTCTTATTCCCTTTATGGTGAGTGTTCTGTTGTGAGTTTTGACACTGTGAAGTCTGAATTTGATCCCAAAGTTGTCCCCTGACTTCTACCTATCTGTTGTGGCACACACACACACACACACACACACACACACACACACACACACACACAAACACACACTATACAAAAATAAAATAAAAATTTAATAGCAAACAGTGGGAAGGGAATGATGGGAAACCTTTCTGTACCTGGACATCATGCACATCATGTGTCATCCAGCTCATATTCAGGGCAGTTTCCAGAATACAGTTGGATGCCTTTCCTCAACTGGGCTTCTGGTTATAAGTAAAGCCTGTACAAGAAGTGCAAGAAATGTACAAATGTGAGAGAAGCAAGTGTGTGCCTTGTAAATTTCCATAAAGAATCATGCCTCCTTGCCAAAAGTCTTGGTCCTTTACTCTCAGTTTACTAGCCTACTCCCCTAACTGGAAATGCTGGCCCTTTCATAGTCATGTGTATTTTGAATGACTAGACCTTTTGTAGACCACCATGGGTGCTATGAGTTCCTGAGTGCAATGGCAATTTCACACCCAGAAAACAGTATTTTATATCACTCCTTCTAATTCCCTGGCCTTTCCATCCTTTATACGACCTGTTTATTGATGTTTTTTGGTTTATGAAAGAAAGAAACAAAGAAAGAAAGAAACAAGCAAACAACAAAGAACATAAACATGAAGGGTGGACATATGTACCAGGAACAGTGTTAGTGGGAATGGATTGGATAGTATATTTTCATTTTAACAACAGTGATGAGTTAACTGTCTTCTATCAACTTTTGGACACTGCCACATTTTCTCTGAAGTTCTGCTTGCTTCTGCCTTGCAGCTTCTTTGGCAAACTTGCTAGCTTTTTAGACCCTAACTGAATTTATTCTATATTCTTTTCCATTTTTTCTTCCAGGAAGTTATAAGACTTTCAGCTTACCTGTCCTGTAGTTTTTCTTCCAAACTCTAATAAATGGTCCTTCACCCAGTTTTTATCCTTGGTTATTAGTACGACTTAAGACCTGTGAATGGTGTTAGCATGTTAGAATTCCTTCTAGACTCCATCAAACAGTTACCTAGGAACAGCCAGGTAGGCCTGGTTTGCTATATAAAAAAAAAAAAAAATGACTGGTTTTTGCCTCTCTCCCTTCCCTTTTCTCTCCCTCTGATCCCTTTTTCCCTCTCTCTGCTTCCTGTTCCTGGAAGACTACTTCTTCTTCTTCTTCTTCTTCTTCTTCTTCTTCTTCTTCTTCTTCTTCTTCTTCTTCTTCTTCTTCTTCTTCTTCTTCTTCTTCTTCTCCTTCTTCTTCTTCTTCCTCCTCCTCCTACTCTTCTTCTTCTCTCTTTTTCTCTCTTCCCCATCCCTCCTTCTTCCTCTCTCCCTTTCTCTCCCCTCTTTTTGTCTGCCTCTACTACTTTCTCATCCTCCCTTCCCATGCCCCAAATAAAGTTGATTCTATACCAGATCTGTCATATGACTGGTATGTGGTATGGGGTACCCCCTCCCACCTCACCATACTGCACTTTACAAAACATATCTATAGGGATCCTCATATTCTTCTACAATAGTATCTAGTACTTTATTAATAGGATTTGTTTTGCATAACTCAAGGTAACATAAACTTCACTTATGAAGAGAGCAGTGGAGGCTTAGAGAGTATGGGCAATCTTCTGTGACCACACAGAGAGTGGAGAATAGAACTGCACTTGATGTTCCCATCTTCCAAAGTTCAGAGCCAGAGTTCCAAACCCAATTTTTCTCCAGTGAAAGAAAGGACCATAAATAAAATGTGCTAGGTAGCTGACACATGGTTTATGAGTCTTCATCATTTGAGTGATGCCATTTCTTAAGAACACACTGCCAACTTTCCAATGAGGTATCTTTTCTGTTTGTGAGACATTATCAAAACATAAACCAAGATTCAGTGCTTTAAACACAGCCACTATGAAGAGTGAAATGCTAAATGAATCAGGATAGAATGGAATGGAGTTTAGGAAATGTGAGGAGAGAAAGAGCCTAACTCTCCAGAATGTGATTGAAACCTTTCACCAGCTGAGAATTCTGAACACAATGACAAAACAAACAAACAAACAAACAAACAAACAAACAAAAAAAAAAACCCGAAAAACAGAGTCTTATTTGCATCTAAAGACAGCAGGGGTCCCTCTCTTTGTAAAGATTGTGCTCAGGAGTCTCGCTTTCCAAATATTTCAATTTCTTATAGCTCTTGTGCTAGAAACCTATATTAAAATTTGTTTTACTAAATCTTCAACTCTGCTTCCTACTGACTTTTCCCGATATTATCTGTCTATCTATTTTTATTCATTTTTGAATAAAAATGCAAAATCTGGTTTAGTCTGAATCAAGTTCCCTCAAAGATTAAGGAGACTCCTCAAACAAGTGACAAGATGAAGTCCTGTCTGAATAATTTTGATGTGAAACCTGATCTGGATGTGACTGCTACTCTCAGTCCAAATCAAGATCAGACAACTGGGTGTGTGTATAAATATGTTTATATTTATATATGAAACTCTAAGAAACTTTAAATAGGAGTCTTTCTATAAAATATAGTACAACTTATACTTATGACAAGGAATTTAAATCTCTTAATCTGCCTATTACTGTAAAACATTTATGCAAATGTATTAATCCCCTACACAGTAAACCCTCAGTTTACACTAAGGACTTGAGTCCTCAGAATACAGTGGCTGACCTCTTCCTCCTCCTTCCTTTGTATCTGTTCTTTTTTTTGTTTGTTTGTTTGTTTGTTTGTTTGTTTTGTTTTTTTATTTATTTATTTTTTTATTTACATTTCCGATGATTCTGCTTTTCTTTGGAAACCCCGTGTCCCCTCCCCCTCCCCTCCTCTGTGAGGGAATTCCTCCTCCCACCCACCCGACCGCCCATTCCCATATTCCCACCTTGACATTCCCTTTTACTGGGGCCAAAAGCACCCTCAGGCCCAGAGTCCTCTCCTTTCTCCCTGGTGGCCATCGAGGTGATTCTTCTGCCTCATATGTAGTCCAAATCATGGGTCAATAGATGTGTATTCTTTGGTTAGTGGTCTGAACTAGAGGACGACCAGGGGGAGGGTCAGGCCCATTGACGCTCTTGCTCCCTCCATGGGGCTGCCAATTCCCTCCACTCC
>CM052711.1:82167507-82189622 GCA_028551405.1 Uromys caudimaculatus | reverse complement strand
CTTTGTCCCGGCGCTGATTAGCTGTGGGGCCCTGTGGCCCAAGCTGAGGTTTCTGGCCGTCGCCGGAAGCTGCTGGCCGTCAGTCTCTGTGGCCCGCAGAAAGCGGGCAGAGTCAGTGAGCTCTGGGGACGCTTTGCCCCTGCTATGGGCTTTTCTGCGTTCCTCCCGGAGCTGCTTGTCTATGGAATCCTAGTGTCCCGGGAAGAAGTTTCCTGCCACAGCCACCCGCTTTTGCGATCCAGGGGGGTTTCTACTGTTCTTTTAATCCTATTAATTCTTAAAAGACTGTAATGTGGAACTCCAACCAATAAGCAAAAGACCCAGTCACTTCCTTCCTTAGAAAAAAAAAAAAAAAACAAAGGCCAACTGGGGTCCGGGTTGTTGCACACTAGGCTGCCAGAGCACTGTGGAGTCGCTGGTGGAACTGCTGGCCATGCTACCTGTGCTGGTTACAACGCTGGTGCTGCTGCTCCCCTGGCTGCTACTGTGATGGTGCTGCCCAGGCCCCAGAGAGCACTGTCCAAGGCCTCCGAGACTCCCTTGCCTCCCTTGCCTCCTAAGCCCTGCACCCCTGAGTGTGCACTCACAGGACAGTGCTGGTTCAAGCACATGGAGAGATGGAGAGCCTGGGGCATTGGAGCCAATGGCCAAGGGGAAGCAGGATGAAGACTCAGACAGTGAGATGGGACCACCCATTGAAGAACCTCAGGAAGAAGACTGAGCAGCCTTTTCCTTTAAGCACAGCCCAGTGCAGCTAAGGCAAGTCAGTACAAGAAGATGATGACCAAAGAAGAACTAGAGGGACCAAAACTAAGGATAATAGGTGTAGAAGAGAGCCGAGATTCCCAACTTAAAGGCCCAGTAAATATCTTCAACAGAATTATAGAAGAAAACTTTCCTAACCCAATAAAAAAGATGTCAATGAATATACAGGAAGGCTACAGAACTCCATATAGATGGGAACAGATAAGAAATTTCTCCCATCACATAATAATCAAAACATCAAATGCACTAAGCAAAGAAAGAATACTAAAAGCAGTAAGGGAAAAATGTCAAGTAACATATAAAGGAAGACTTATCAGAATTACACCAGACTTCTCACCAGAGACTATGAAAGCTAGAAGATCCTGTACAGATGTCATTCAGACTCTAAGAGAGTACAACTGCCAGCCCAGGCTACTATACCCAGCATAACTCTCAATTACCATAGATGGAGAAAACAAGATATTCCATAACAAAACCAAATTTACACAATATCTTTCCACAAATCCATCCCTAAAAAGGATAATATATGGAAAACACCAACACAAGGAGGGAAACTACACCCTAGAAAAGGCAAGAAAGCAATCTTCTTTCAACAAACCCAAAAGAAGATAGCCACAAAACATAAAAATAGCATCAAAAATAACAGAAATCAATAATCACTTTTCCTTAATATCTCTTAACATCAATGGACTCAAGTCCCAAATAAAAATCCATAGACTAAGAGACTGGATATGTAAACAGGACCCAGCATTTTGCTACATATAGGAAATGCACCTCAGTTACAAAGACAGTCACTACCTCAGAGTAAAATGTTGGAAAACAATTTTCCAAGCAAATGGTCCCAAGAAACAAGCTGGAGTAGCCTTCTAGTATCCAATAAAATCATCTTTCATCCAAAAGTTATCTTCCTTCATTCCTTCCTTCTTTCTTCTTCCCTCCTCCTCTGTGTGTGTGTGTGTGTGTGTGTGTGTGTGTGTGTGTATGTGTGTGTTTGTGTGTGTGTGTGTGTGTATGTGTATGTGTGTGTTTGTGTGTGTGTGTGTGTGTGTGTGTGCATGAGAGAGAAATCAGAGATAAAGAAAGAAATAAAAAGAGATACATACTGATAGATAATAGACAGATGACAGATGATAGATAGATAGATAGATAGATAGATAGATAGATAGATAGATAGATACTAGATATGTAGATAGAATTTATATGCTCACTTGAGCATGTGGAGGCCAGGGGTAACACTTGGTGTATTCCTTTAACATTCTATCATTCTCCACATTTTTTTATAACCTTTAATTTTTTTTAACAGTTTTTGTTGCATGGGAGCATATGTAATGGTGCATTATGGGTGTCAGGAAACAATTTTGGAAGTCAGTTCTATTCATCTACCATTTGGGTATCAGGGATTGACTCAGGACACCTTTATCTATTGAACCGTCTCTCCAGCCCTATGTATAAAACCCCTTTTAAGTAAATATCATTCTAGTAGCTTTTTAAAAATTGGTTACTTTATTTATTTTCATTTCAAATGTTACCCCCTTCCTAGTTTCTCCTCCACAAATCCTCAATCACCTCTCCCTCCCCCTGCTTCTATAAGGGTGATACCCACCCCTTCATTCCAATAGCATTCCCCTACATTGGTTCATTAAACCTCTAGAGGACCAAGGGGCCCCATTTCCATAGATAAGGCAGTACTTTGCTACATATGCAACTGGAGCCATGGATCCCTCCATATGTGCTCTTGAGCTGGTGGTTTAGTCTCTGGGAGCATTGGGGGATCTGGTTGGTTGATATTGTTGTTCTTCCTATGAGGTTGTAAAACCCTTCATCACCTTCAGTCCTAACTTCTCCATTGGGAACCCTGTACTCAGTCCAATGTTTGGCCATGTGCATTGACATCCATACTGATGAGGCTCCAGCAGAGCCACTCAGGAGACAGCTATACCAGGCTCCTGTCAGCAAGTGCTTCTTGGCAGCAGCAATGGTGTCTGAGTTTGGTGTCTGCAGATGGGACACATATCAGATATGCATAACATCATGCATGATGCTCAGTGAACATCTGCTCATAAAAAAACTAAATAATCTGCCCAAGTTGATACTGAAGGTGCAGTTTATGGAATGGTTACATGCACCATGACGGGATAAATAAAAACATCTTTTGGGCCTACACTAAAAACGGCACAACACACACACACACACACACACACACACACACACACACAGGGTGGCGGGGTTCCTGTGCAGGCACATACCCAGATAAACAGACATATCGTTAAACACAATGAATGAAAATAGAATATTTTCATATTAGAAATGTAGCAAGAAATTCTTAAATTAACTGTGAATTCAGTATCCACAGAAAGCAAGCCCATTATGAGTATCTGGTGAAATTTCCATCTGCTGCATTGCATGAAAATTTGGCTTTCAGGCTGGCTAGTGTGATAGCCTGGCACTTCTACTGTGTAATGTGATAATATTTAAAGGTAATTTTTTCTGCTCTCAGAAGCTGGTATCTATTGTTTCAGCTATGTATTCACTTTGTTTAGGCATTTATATTATCTTCTTAATTCAAATATCTTCTTTAAGTATTCATCTTATTAATTTATGAGTATGCGTGTGAGCATAAGTAAGTTTATGTGCAACACATTTGTGCAGAGGAGCATGCAGACATGAGAGGAATGCATCAGATTCTTTGGAACTGAACTTAGTAGGTGTTTGTGAACTGCCATGTGAACACTAAACTCAAATCCTCTAACCCCACAGTAAACACTCTTTGTTTGTTTGTTTGTTTGTTTGTTTTTCGAGACAGGGTTTCTCTGTGTAGCCCTGGCTGTCCTGGAATTCACTCTGTAGACCAGGCTGGCCTCGAACTCAGAAATCCACCTGCCTCTGCCTCCCAAGTGCTAGAATTAAAGGCATGCGCTACCACTGCGCAGCTTCACAGTAAACACTCTTAAGGGCTGACTAATTCATACTGTCCAGCTCCTTGCTCTAATTTTCTCAGTAGAAATTGTTTATTTTCTACAATTACTTTATTTATTTTCATTCCAGCCATTGCCCCTCCGCCACAGTTCCTTGTCCTATTTCTCTTCTCCCTTACCTCTGTGAGGGTACTCCCCCTCCCCCCAACTAGGCTTCCTGATTCCCTGGGGCCTCAAGTTTCTCAAGGATTAGATGGAACTTCTCGCACTGAGGCCAGACCAGGCAGTACTCTGCTGTGTATATGCTGGGGGGGGGGGGGGGCACAGACTAGCCAATGTCTACTACAAGGCTCACTCTCTGGGAACTCCCAGGGGTCTGGGTTAATTGAGACTGCTGGTCTTCCTATGTGGTCACACTCCCCTTAAACTTCTTCAATCCTTTCCCTAATTCAAGAATAGTGTTCTCCAACTTCAGTCCAAACATTGGGTGTAAATATCTGTATCTGTCTCAGTCATCTCCTTGTAGGACCTCTCAGAGAACAGCCATGCTAATCTCCTGTCTGTAAGCACATCATAGAATCAGTAATAGTGTCAGGACTTGGTTCCCATGAGATGGATTCCAAGATTGCCCAGTCACTGGACATCCTTACCATCAGTTTCTCCTCCATTTTTAACTCTGCAGATCTTTTAGACAGGAACATTTCTGCGTCAGAACCTTCGACTCTGGGTTGGTAACCCTGTCCCTCTACTTGAGGCCCTGTCTGTATACTGGAGATAGATTCTTCAAGTTCTCTTTTCTCACTGTTGGGCCTTTTGGCTAAGATCACAAAGTCTACCACCTCTTAGGTCTCTGCTTTCTAGAGGGTCCCCTACCTACTACCTCCAGAGGCTACATATTTCCTTTAATTTTCCTGGCCCCCTTGGCTTCTCTCCTGCCCACTCATAGGAGGTCCTATTCCTCCTTTCCACTCCTGCTCTCCTCTCCCACCCAGGTCCTTCCTTCTCTCTGCCTCCCATGATTACTTAGTTCCATCTTCTAAGTGGGATTGATGCATTCTCACTTGACCCTTCCTGCTTGCTACACTTCTTATGGTCTATGAGTTGTATCCAAGGAATTCTGTGCATTTTGAAGATATTGATTTATCAGTGAGTACATATGATGCATGACATTTTGGGTCTGGGTTACATTACTCAGGAGGGTATTTTCCAATTCTATCCATTTGCCTATAAAATTCTTGTTGTTCACAGTTTTAATAGCTGAATAGTATTTGATTGTGTAAATGAACCACAGTTTCTGCATTTGTTCTTCCATAGAAGGACATCTGGATTGTTTCCATCTTTCGGCTACTACAAAAAAAGGTGCTAAAAACATAGTTTAGCACATGTCCTTGTGGGATGGTGGGGCATCTTTTGGGTATAGGCCTAGGACTGGTATAGCTGTTTCTTCAGATAGAACTATTTTCCAATTTTCTGATGAACTGCCAGATTGCTTTCCAGAGTGGTTGTACCAGTTTGCAATCCCACCAGCAATGAAGGAGTGTGCCTCTTTCCCTACATCCTCACCAGCATGTGCTGTCACTTGAGTTTTTGGTCTTAGCCTTTCTGATTGGTACAATGTGGAATCTCAAGGTCATTTTGATTTACACTTCCCTGATGACTAAGGACATTGAATTTTTCTTTAAGGGCTTCTTGGCCATTCGAGATTCTTCTGTTGTACACTTACTATTTAGCTCTGTACCCAATTTTTAATTGAGTTGTTTGTTTTCTTATAGGTTACCTTCTTGTGTTTCTCATAAATCTTGGATATTAGTCCTCTATTAAATGTAGGGTTAGTGAAGATTTTTTCCCAATCTGTAGGTTGAGGATTTGTCATATTGATGGTGACTTTTGCATACAAAGCTTTTCTTTTTCATGAAGTCCTATTTACCAATTCTTGATCTTAGAGCCTGAACCATTGGTGTTCTGTTCAGGGAATTTCCTTCTGTGAAAATCAATTCAAGGTTCTTATCTATTTTCTCTTCTACTCCATTCAATATATATGGTTTTATGTTGAAGAACTTGATTCACTTGGACTTGATCTTTGTGCAAGGTGACAAATATGGACCTATTTTCATTGTTCTACATAAAGATTTCCAGTTAGACCAGCACAGTTTATTGAAGATGCTTTCTTTATTTCACTGTATGTTTTTGGTTTCTTTATCAAAGGTCGATTGTTCCTATGAGTGTGGGTTTATTTCTGGGTCTTCAGTTTTATTCCATTGATCGACCATTCTGTTCTGTCTATGTAACAATATCATGTGGTCTTTATTACAATTTCTTTGTAGTACAGCTTGTAGTCAGGGATGGTGATTCCCTACAGAATACCTTTTATTTCTAAGAATTCTTTTGGCTATCCTGGATTTTTTCCATATGGAGTTCAAAATTACTCATTCCATCTCTGTGAAGAATCTTTTCGGAATTTTAATAGGATTGCATTGAATCTGTAGATTGCTTTTGTGTAAGATGGGCATTTTCACTATGTTAATCCTACTGTTCCATGAGCATCAGAGATCTTTCTAGGATCTAAGGTCTTAATGTCTTTCTTCAGGGATTTGAAGTACTTGTCATATAGATCATTCAGTTGCTTGATAAAAGTTACACCAAGATATTTTATATTATTCGTGGCTATTGTGAAGAGTATTGTTTCCATAATTTCTTTCTCAACCTGTTTATCACTTGTATAAAGGAAGGTTGCAGATTTGTTTGAGTTAATAGTATATCTTGCCACGTTGCTGAATTTGGTTATCACCCATATGATTTGTCAGGTGGAATTTGGGGAGTTGCTAATATATATTATCATAACATCTGCAAAAAGTGATACTTTGACTTTTTCCTTTCCAATTTGTTTCCCATTGATCTCCTTTTGTTGTCTAATTGCACTAGTGAGAATATCAAGTACTATAATTGATAGAGAGAGAGTGGGCTGCCTTGATTTGTCCCTGGTTCTAGTGGAATTGTTTCTAGTTTCTAAACATTTAATTTGAGGTTGGCAGTTGTTTGCTATTTATTGCTTTTATTATGTTTAGGTACTTGCCATGAATTCTTTATTGCTCCAAGTCTTTTTATATGAAGAGGAACTTTATTTTGTTGAAGGCTCTTTCAACATATAATGAGATAATCATGTGATTTTTCTTTTTTACTTGAGCTTGTTTATATGGTGTATTGCATTGTTGGATATTAGTATATTGAATCATCCATGCATCCCTGGGATGAAGACTACTTGATTCAAGTGAATTATCATTTTGATGTACTCTCAGATTCAGTTTGGAAGAACTTGTTGAGTATTTTTACAACAATATTTATAAATGTTATTGGCCCAAAGTTCTCTTTCTTTGTTGTGGCTTTGTGTGGTTTTGGTATTAGATTAATTGTGGCTTCATAGAATGAATTAGATAGTGTTCCTTCAGTTTTTATTTTGTGAAACATATTGAGGTGTATTGGTATTAGGTCTTCTTTGAAGGTCTGGTTGAATTCTTCTCTAAAACCATTGGGCCATGTTGTTGTTGCTGTTTTGTTTTGTTTGTTTGTTTATTTTTGATGGAATATTTTTAATGACTACTTCTACTTCCTTTGTTGTTATGAGACAATTTAGTTGATAGATAGTTTACAAGAGCTTGATTTAACTTTGTTATGTGATATCTGTCTAGAAAATCATGCATTTCGAAATCTAGATGTTTACGTTTTTGGAGTATAGGTTTTTATACTAAACTGTGATGATTTTTTTGTTTAATTTCTTAAGTTTCTGCGTCATGTCTCCCTTTTGAATTCTGATTTTTCAATTTGAATACTATCTCTGTGACCTTTAGTTAGGTTGGCTTAGAGTTTCTCTATCTTCTTGACTTTTATTTTATTTTTTTTTTCAAAGAACCAGCTCTTGGCTTTATTGATTCTTTGAATTGCTTTCTTTGTTTCTAGTTGGTTGACTTCAGCCCTGGGTTTGACTATTTGCTGCTATCTATTTGCTATTTGCTGCTATTTGTCTATTTGCTATTTGTCTATTTGCTGCTATTTGCTCTTGTATGTGTTAGCTTCTTTCTGTTCTAGAGCTTTCAGGCCTGCTGTTAAGTTGCTATTATGGGATATCCTCAAAATCTTTATAAAGGCACTTAGTGCTATGAATGTTCTTCTTAATATTGCTTTCATTATCTCCCAAAATATGCTGTGTCCTCATTTTCACTTTATTCTCAAAAGTCTTTGATTTCTTTCTGTATTTCATTCCTGACCAATTTACCATTGAGCAGAGAGTGGTTCAGTTTTGATGAGTATGAAGGCTTTCTGTTGTTTTTATTGTTATTGTGATCCAGCCTTAGTCCATGGTAATCTGATAGAATGCATGGGATTATTTCAATATTTTTGTATCAGTTGAGGCTTGTTTTGTGTCCAATTATGTGATCAGCTTTGGAGAGGGTTCTATGATTTGTTGAGAAGAAGGTATATTCTCTTGGTTTGGGTTGAAATGTTCTATAAGATACCTGTTAAATTCATTTGGTTTATAATTTCTGTTAGTTTCATTGTATCTTTGTTTAGTTTCTGATTCAATGACCTGTCATTTGGTGACAGTGGGATGTTGAAGTCTCTTACAGTTAATGTGTGAGTTTTAATCTGTGTTTTGAGATTTAATCAGGTTTCTTTTATGGCTGTGCTTATATTTAGAGCATAGATGTTCAGAATTGAGACTTTCTCTTGGTTGATTTTTGCTTTGATGAATATATTAGAATGACTGTTCTAGCTTGTTTCTTGGCACCATTTGCTTGGACAATTTTTTTCCAGCCCGTGACTCTGAGGTAGCTACTGTCTTTATCACTGAGATGTGTTTCTCTTATGAAGCAAAATGCTGGATATTGTTTATGCATCCAGACCGTTAGCCTGTGTCTTTTTATTGGGGAATTGAGTCCATTGATGTTGAGAGATTTTAAAGACAGATGATAGTTTGTTCCTGGTTTTGTTGTTGTTGCTGGAGGTGGTATTATGCTTGTGTGTGATACTCTTATTTTTGGTTTGTTGTCAGATGTTTAATTTTTTTGTGATTTCTTGGGTGTAGTTATACTTCTTGTCTTGGAATTTTTCTTCCAGTATCATCCATAAGTCTAGGTTAGTAGAAAAACATTGATTATATTTGATTTTACCATGGAATATCTATGTTTTTCCATCTCTGTTGATTGAGAGACTTGCTGGGAATAGTAGTCTGGGCTTACATTTGTGTTCTCTTAGGGTATGCATGACATTTGTCCAGGAACTTTTGGCTCTTTAGAGTCTCTGTTGAGAAATCAAGTGTAATTATGGTAGATCACCCATTATATGTTACTTGAACTTTTTTTTTTTCTTTTATGGATGTGTCAGTATCTTCTCTGGTATCATCTCTGCCTTAGATTCCCTCTTCTACTATTGTATTCTGTTGGTGATGCTTGCATCTGTAGTTCATGATCTCTTTCCTGAGTTGTGCATATCCAGGGTTGCCATCATTTGTGTTTGTTTTATTGTTTCTATTCCCATTTTTATGACTTGGAATGTTTTGTTTAGTTCCTTCACCTTCTTGATTATATTTTCCTATATTTCATTAGGTGATTTTTTTATTTCCTCTTTAAGGATTTCTACATGATTGCTCGTGTTTTTCTGTATATTTTTAAGGGTGTTATTTATATCCTCCTTAAAGGCCTCTATTATCTTCATGAGATGGGATTTTAGATCAAATCTTGTTTTTAGGTTTGTTTGTGTATCCAGGATTTGTTGTGGTGGGAGAACTAGGTTCTGATGGTGCCAAATTGCATTTCATAGGTTTCTGTTATTTATGCTTTTGGTCTTACATCTTGTCATCTGGTTATCTTGGGTGTTAACTGGATTGGGTGTCTCTAACTGGAGCTGGGCTCCTTGGAGTCAGATAGTGCTCTGTGACCTGGGTTAAAGCTGGCTACCTGGGAGGCAGGCAGTGCTGTCTCTAGTGAGTAAAGTGATGTCCTTTTTCTCTTAGTGATGATCTCCCGCATTCCTCATGGGAATCTACTGGGAGACAGGGAAATTTTGGGTTCCAGGCACAGAATTTGCCCCAGTTGCAGATGGAGGTACAGACTAGATGGACTGTTCTCCTGCTTTGGGAAGACATCCTGTGTCTCTGATTACTGTAGCCCTCCCATGTCCCTGGTTACTGTAGACCTCCTGTGAGACAGGTGGTCTGTGGGAGGCAGGGAGGGTTTGAGACCCACCAATCTAGCCCCAGTGGAAAATTGATCAGAAGGAAGATAGAGCTTGAGCAGTGAAATGCTTTATTTTTACATGCATATAATGGACTTGTCCACAAAGCTCAGAAAGTGGTGATAGATTCCCCTGGATCTGAAGTAACAGTGAATTTTGAACCAGCAAACTTGCATGCAGGAAATTCAGTTCCTGTGTCAAGAACAGTCAGAAGATTTAACACCTGAGTCATCTCTCATCTCCTATCATACTTTCTTTAATTCAATTACACAGATTTTATTTTTTAGACTTTAAAGTAACTATAATTATTTATAGTCAAGACTGAAGGCACAATTCTGATTTTTTAGTGTTCCTTGTATGGTTTCTTCTTTGTAGTACTAGGCGTTCTTTCATTTTGTGTTGTTATTTTTTCCCTGAAAGTGCCAATACACACACACACACACACACACACACACACATGAATGTATACATACACACACAAATGCACACATATGCACACACACACACACTTACACACACACACACACATATATATATAAATATATATATAAATATATATATAAATATATATAAATATATATATAAATATATATATAAATATATATATAAATATATATAAATATATATAAATATATATATAAATATATAAAAATATATATATAAATATATATATAAATATATATAAATATATATAAATATATATATAAATATATATATAAATATATATATAAATATATATATAAATAAATATATATATATGTATAAATATATACATATATAAAAATAAGACTTTCAGCCGGAAAAGCACCTCTATCGTGAAGTTAGTTATGCTAAGCTCTGGAGTCCTGTTACACTGCAAGCCTGTTCACTGATGCCAGTCTAGCTCTTCTCTAGGCATCTGTGGGCAGAATATATAATAGATTATATATATATATACACACACACACACACACACACACACACACACACACACACACATATATATATACATGATTACATAGGTAATTTATATATGTAATGTAAGAGATTTTATGCATATATGTGCATATATATGAAATAGGTTTCTGCTTCTCTAATGGTAACAGGTTGAGTAAAACTTTATATTCATTCAGAAACCCCAGTTTCATCAGAGACACAGCTGTTAGGGAAAGTAGTGAGGGTCCCTAGAGAAGGTTCCAGAAGCTTTGCGTGTCTAAACTGCATTTAATGTGCTCTGTTGACTTGTGGAGCAGATGTTAAAAAATTCACACAGTCTTTGAGGGTTATTTACAAAAGATGCCCATACTGTCTGTTTATGATAAGGGAGTTAAACATCCAACTGAGCCTTGATTCTATTGAAGAAGAATACATTGGGTATCGAAGTTTACCAAATAAGAAAATGGAGTTGTTCACAGGAATTATGATGGAACTGCTCTGTGCATTGTCTAAGATTTTTATGTGATCTTTACAGAATGCTTTCTATGTCTACCTTATGAAATACACTTGAGTAACAGTGTCTTTTGTTTCCATGACTGCATAACAAATTTCACTTCTCTGCTTAGAAGTCTCCCTGAATTCGCATTTATGCCTGTACTCTCATAGGACTTCAGATGATTACCAGTAGATGTGTTTTACCCCAAGCTACGCTAAAGTATAGCTGTTGCAGCAGCTACTATCATAAAGATTATGGTGGTTTGTATAAGATTGGTGATTTTCTGTTAATGTTTGGCTCAAAGGGAGTGGAATTATTCAGGTGTGTAGCCATGTTTGAGTAGGTGTGGCATTTTTGAACATTGTATGTAAGTGTGGAGCTAGCCTTTGAGGTCTTATAATCTCCAGTCTATAATAGCCTTCCTTCTGATGCCTGAGGATATAAAACTCTGTTACCTTTCTAACACCATGTCAGTTGGCATGTAGCCATGTTTCTCCCACGATGATAATGGACCAAACATCTGAAGTGTAAGACATCCTCCGTTAAATGTTTTCATTATAATAGCTGCACTGGGAATGGGGTCTCATTTCAGTGATAAAATCATAACTAAAACAAAGAGCTATATCATTTTTCATCCTACTCTAAGAAACATCAGCTAATTTTTTGACTACAGCATCCATACAGCTCCAGTGGCACTCTGACATCTTAAAACATCAACCTGGTAACGTTTAATTTTCTAAATCATACAGCTTGGAACTTTTTGTTTGTTTGCTTTTGTTTCTTATTTGAGTTAATGTTGTAAGATATAAGGTACAAAGAGATAAGCTTCATTGTGGGATTTTCATATATACATATCACCCTTAGTTCTTTTTCAGTGTATTTTTACCCATCCCTTTCTCTTCTGCCTCCCAATAGTTCTAACAACACTAGAACTTTGCTATCTATTATCTGGTTCTCTGAAAATCTTGTTGTGATGAGTGGTTAAACAATAGTATCTAGAATCCCCTAGATGACAAGCTTCAGGGCATGCCTGTGAAGAAGTTTCTAAATTAGGTCAGGGAAAATGGAAAGACCCCTCTTACTGTGGGGAGTGCATCCCATCACTGAAGTCCTGGACTGAATAAAAAAGAGTTAGTGAGATGTGCACCAGAATTCATCTTTTTCTTCTTCCTGACCATAGATGCCACATGGCCAGAGATCTCATACCGCTGATGCTGAAACATTCCTGCTATGAGGAGCTGTACCCACAAACTCCAAGCCAAAATAAGCTCTTCATCTATGTGATGCTGTCTTAGTTAGGGTTTCCATTATTGTGAAGAAACATAATGACCAAAGCAACTCTTAGAAAGGCAAACATTTCATTAAAGCTGGCTTATACTGTTTAGAGGTTCTGTTTAATCACATCATAACAGGAAGCATGGCAGTGTCCAGGCAGACATGACCCTGGACAAATAGCCGAGAGTTCTGCAACTTGGTCCAACTGCTGCCATGAAAGACTGTCTTTCAGTTAGTTAGGATGAGGGTCTCGAAGCCTACCCCCCACAGTAACAGACTTCCTCCAAGTTCACACCTACTACAACAAGTCATACCTCTTAATAGTACAACTCCCTGGGACAAGAATATTCAAACCACCAAAGGGAGAGAGATGGATGAGCAAGTAAGAGTACTTTCTACTCTTACCGAAGACCCAGATTCAGTTTCCAGCACTCTTAGATGCTTATAAGTGTCTGAAACCTTTAGGTACCGTGGAGCCCTCTTCTGGTTTCTATGGGCACCAGGCATACATGCTGCTCACTTATAGACATGAAAGAAAAGCCTTCACAGACAGAAAAATAAAAGAGGTCATTGGAAAAAATAGTAAAAGAGGTCAGAATGTAGAATTTTCAAACTAGTTAACATCTCAGAGATAGAATTTTGAGTTGATAGATTCAAAGTGTCTTTAGGATCAGACTGTACTGTGGTTTTCTATTGAAGAATTGTTTGGTGTTTTAGAAAATTTTTGTAATGACAGTTTAAGTCACTAATCAGGGGGGAAGTACATGGAGCAAAATCAATGAAATAATAAACATATAGTATAGAAAATAAGAAGTCAGCAGAGAATCAATTTTAACTGTGGACATTATTGAGTTGTTTCCTTCTCCACACTAAGAATAAACAGGTGAATTAAGTTCCCAATTTATTTACAATTGTTCAACAGAAGTAAATGAGGAAAATTAGCACACCAGAACATGGTTCACAGTCAGACAGAATGATTAAGTTTTTCCTCTAGAGCCATAATATGGTTCCATCTCAGATTCTTCATACCACAATAAAGTAAAGACATTGGTTTTCCTTTGTCTAAAAAAAAAAAAAAAAAAAAAAAAAAAAAAAAAAAAAAAAAAAAAAAAAAAAACCAAACAACAACAACAACAACAACAACAAAAAAAAAACTGCTCAGTATCAGTTGAGGAATGCAATACAAAACCAAAAAAGAATGTTCAGTGCACAGAGGAAATATATGCAGGCCTGAAGGGGAGCCAAATGATGAGGAATTAATCAAGCAAATGGAAAGCCTGAAGAAAATAGTTACATACAAGCCACATCCCTAAAGCAAGTCCCATCTTATCAGAAATGAGTATTCAATGAAATTCTATGCAGATTTGCCAAATGTGTGGTTTAACATTCCAAAACACTCTGTACTCTTTTCTTAAAACATCTTTTATTCATTATTTGATATTTTTTAATGTATTTAGCACCCACTCCCTTCTCTTACTCAGTTCTCATTCCTACTGTACCTGCTTTTTATCACTAGTTCTCTCCTGGTTTCACATCTAATTTTTGTGTTACCTACTGAGATCAAATCTATGTGCTTTCATGAATATGATCATGGGCAGCTTACTATGAATGCAAAATGACTTCTCTTCAGCAACAATTAACTTCGCGTAGCTCCTCATCTAGGAGTGGTGCCTGAAAAGCTTTTCACTGCCCATCATGAGTCATATTAATAATATAGTACAATTCTGTTTGAGGAGTCTCCTCACCTGCGGTAAACTTCCTATGCTTAGAACAAAGAGTAAATTACCAATTACCCTGTGATGAGACTTCCACTAAGAAATCTTTCCTTGTAAGAGATTTGTGGTTCAGCACACAATATCTGGTTTGTACTCTAGACTATGATAAACTGGTAAAAGTGAAAAGTAAGCTTCTTGAGAACACATCAACTAAGACTGAAAAACTCTCTCCATAGATTCTCATCTTCCTGTCACAAATGTATATACAATTATCTTAAGGACCTGTCTGCCAATTCCATATCCTATAATAATTTGTGGAGAAAGAATGTAACACAAAGAAAAAGAAAAAAATACTTAGAAGTTGGAGCCTCTCTGTCTTTCTGGTTCCAAAGTTATAATCATTCTGCTAGTCAGCCTTCCTGTGCTGTGATGTTCAATCATCAGTGAATAGAGAACGGGTAATTTCCAGTATACAAGATTGTTGAATTTTGGAAGACTAGAAAAGAGATTTTATTTGCTATTTTTTTTTATTACAAGACTATCTATTTCTGAATTTGTCTACAGTTTTCCAATATCTTTGATCCAATTTAAGGAAACAAACTCCAGAATTTGAAGTAAAAATAGAGTACATGAAGCCATTCAAAGAAGTTACTTTCTTAGACAAGAGTGTTCAATTTCATATGTCTTTTGCTCCATAACTCGGATGCTGTGCGTGGAATATGAAAGTGATGGGGGCAGTGGAATGGTGTTTGCAATGTGGAAGCCAACATGACAATATAAACAGGGACAGAAAAGGTAGGAAAGTTGGGTTTGGAGAATAGGATGAAAATGATATTGCATGTCTGCCTCCCTAGCACTGGGGTTACAAGTGTATGTAAGCTTGTATTCTCTTTTTGATGGATTTTGAGGATCAAATTCAGATTCTCTTATTTGTGTGGCAAGTACTTTACCGATTGAGCCACCGAGCCTGGGGCTCCTTTGAAGTAATGCATGGCATAGCATGGTGGATTTAAGATAATGGTTGTCAGTAGTCAAAAAAAAAAAAAAAAAAACAAGTGGTGCTATTTCTTGAGATTCTCATATATGTTGTAAAACTTTAATAACAGTATAACAATAAAAACACAATAGTTTAGTAGTGATGTCAGCAAGAATCTCTTGTGCTTCGGTTTTTCATTTCATGGTTCATTAGTTTGGAGCAGGTCTTGCTATGCATAAGTGGGTATCTTTAAAATGTTGAACCATCTACATCCATCTCCCTGGTGCCATGATCACAGGTTTGAGCCATTACAAGCAATAAACTTTTATTATAGTATTAATCATATTCCTTTTCAAATAATTCTTAAATCCTTTGAACTTAGAATTTTATTATTTTCTTCTCATTATGTCTCCAAAAATTACTCTACTAAGACACTCCACCTTGCCTCAATGAGATAAAAAAAACATTGTTACTCAAATAAAATTAAATTGTCAAAAAGTGAGCTTCATGAAACTCAGAGTAGTTTTAATTCTATTTGCTGTTCCTTCAGAATTCATTTTGAGGCTGCACAAACTTCTACTCTGTGACTTCTCATTTACATAGATTCCTGTGGGAGACAGTAGTATTCTAGTTACAGGGTTTGCTGCTCCAGCCAAGACATATTGTCTTTACTCAGCCTTCCATGATCACAGGTCCCTCTTTGATTGAGCTGAAGAGCAGAGGCACTTTCCCAGAGTAAAATTCCAAAGTAAACACTGGGGTCCTGTGTTGACGTGGTATAGTGTCACCTGTGGCTGAGAACATGATTTTTCTAGCTCTGTTGTGTCAACTGTTGGGCAGAGGAAGCTGCTGACAAGCTAAGAAATTCCAGAGTCCAGAAGTCTCTGAGATCATGAGCATTTGGCAATAAGCAATGACAGGTAGATACATTTTGTCCCGCGCACCTCTCGCCAGCAAGAAGACACACGACACATAGGCTTCGTCTGCAGTTCAGCTTTATTCAGCCGTTGATGGAGGAAGAACCCGGGGCCCCAGAATGGCGCTGCTTATATAGCCCTGAGGCAGCGTGTCCTCCACTGATTGGCACGCCCCGGGAGTGGGCGGTGATTAGTCATGTACACCCATAATGCGCTTCGGGGGTTTTCCCGCGCTATCCGTAAGTTTCCTTAGAGCGACAGCGGAAGTCAGCGCCATCTTGTAATGGCGAATACTCTAACCGCTCCCTACAACAGTTTTTTTTTTATTTTGGTTTTTTGTTTGTTTGTTTGTTTTTCAAGACAGGGTTTCTCTGTGTAGCCCTGGCTGTCCTGGAACTCACTCTGTAACCAGGCTGGCCTCGATCTCAGAAATCCACCTGCCTCTTCCTCCCGAGTGCTGGGATTAAAGGCATGTGCCACCACTGCCCGCCTGGTAGATACATTATTAAAGCATCCAGAATCTAAACAAAAATTGAAATCAGTTCAATTATCAACTACTGATAACTATTCAAGGCTTGTATTGTTTCTGAAGCTGTGTATGACATAGACTCTTATGAATACCATGTTTTCCCTGCCTGAGAGTAAATATGAAATCTAACTATTGACTAACATATAGTATGCTATTTTTTAGCTATATATCAGTTTTTATTTGTGTATGTGCTATGTATGCATTCATCTCTCTCTCTCTCTCTCTCTCTCTTTCTCTCTCTCTCTCTCTCTCTCTCTATATATATATATATATGTGTGTGTGTGTGTGTGTGTGTCTGTCTGTCTGTCTGTCTGTCTCTCTCCCTCCGTGTGTGTGTGTGTGTGTGTGTGTGTGTGTGTGTGTACATATGTCAGTGTATGTGTTTTTACATGTATTTGCATGCATGTGGAAACCAGAACTCAATGTCAGGTGTCTCTTTATGGCTTATACATTAGCTTTGGAACAAGATCTCTCTCTAACCTTAGAGTTTATCAGTTGGCTAGATTATCTACCCAGCATGTTCTGGGAATCAAGCTGCCTCCACTTCCTTAATACTATAGGCATATATGTATGTGACAATGTTTAGCTTTTACATAGATAATGGAGATTTGACCTCAGGACCTTATGTTTATATATGACATATTCATGCAGACATTTTATAATATAAATACTTTCCATATTCTAAAAATAAATTCTCAATATATTGCTGAATGAAATCTCCCTGAGATGCTGAATGTGGCAGAGTAGTGCTAAGAGCATGAATAAATCCTCAGAAGTCAGATGAGACAGAATACATGGGCATATTCTGTGGGAGACATTTTTACTATTAATGAAACAGGAAGATCCAGGATATTTTTTTTACATCAACATTTAAATTTTGTGCCTCATCTTTATCTTCCTTTTATATGTTTCTTTCTCTGTCTTTTAGTGTTTGCTTTATTTCTTTCTAATTTCTCCTTTTCCCTTTCTTTCATTTGGAGATATTAAAATACCTCAATGGACTTCTGGACATTGCAGCATTATTATTATTTAAATTCAAGATTAACTCTGAAAACAAAAAAAGATTAACTCTGGTAGAAACATAGGAAGAACGGAACAGGTGCAGAGTAACAAGACAATGTGGTAAAATGAGACAGGCAGAGTGAATTGATGATACTATATAGAAGCTTTCACTGCTTTCAGTACAGTGCTGAGAAACAGCTGTAAGGAAATATTTCCCATTATGCTGACTGCATTAGCTCACTGTTCATTAACATAAAAACTAATGAGCCAAAAATCATGATTAACCTACCACTAA
This sequence comes from Uromys caudimaculatus, assembly GCA_028551405.1. NCBI lineage: Eukaryota > Metazoa > Chordata > Mammalia > Rodentia > Muridae > Uromys > Uromys caudimaculatus. The sequence goes on along the minus strand of CM052711.1, from coordinate 82,171,594 downwards.
AATATATTTCATGGTAAAGAAGGAATATGGAACAATAGGATATATTTAGTTAAGCACAATAGTTCCATAAACTGTGGTAGACATGTACAGAAGATGGTAGAGAAGGATGAAGAGAATGTACCTGATTGAGGACATACATTCTGTCTGTCTTATTTGTTTTTCTATTTCTATAATAAAATACTATGATCCAGGAAAGTTACAAAATAAAACATTTAATTGGTTTTATAAACACGGGTGTTTGGAATCCATGATATTGCAGCAAAGGCATAGTGTCAGGAACAGTTGTGAGTTCACATCTGGATCTGTAAGAGAGAGAGCTAACTTGAAATTGTCTTCATTTATTGTCACCTATAAGGCAAACTGAAGTGATATAGCTACCCCAACAGGATCAAATCTAATCTGTCCCAAACACTTCAGCCACTGGGTACCAAGTGTTCCAAATAGGAACTTATGGGGAACATTCTGTTTCAAAACACTACAAGGTGCAGCAACCACACTGCAAAGAGAGATTGGACAAAATAAAAGTATAGAAATATCAATTCTATAAATTTGTATAATTAATATACACTGGATATGTTACTATATACTAGATAATACATTTTATATTAACTGGAAAGGAGAAAAAAATCTTAAAATGTAGTAAAAATTATCAGAGATATTAAAATACTGTATCAGAATGCATGGGTTTCAAGAAAATTAAAACAGTAAAGTAGAAACAAGAACAAAAATGATAAGAAAAAGCAAAAGATATCAAAATCTAAGCAAAAATTGCTCAGCATAAACCTTAATACTGTATAAATAACATAGAAATAGAGTAAACTATCTAATAAAAAGGAAGAGAACTCACAAGTGGATTTAAATGAACAATATAGCGATCATGCAGCATATACTTAATGGGAAGCTCATGGACAGGTGGCTGGATGGGGAAGGAGGGACAAAAGAAAGGTGGGAAAGTAAGAGTTCTATTTCAATTAAAATGTATTTTTAAACTGCAGCTTGCTTAAAACAGCTGTTATCTATAAATTACAGAACAATCAGCAGAAAACATTATTTTTAATTATCCATTATTAGAACATCCTCCTCTCCATGTTTTTTTTGTCATGTCTGCCATGTTGAACTGAATCACATGAAATAATACCACCATCAATCGTTGAAATGTACTAAGAGTCAGAGTAACCTTTTGTTCAGGGGATTTTTCTCAAGGTTCTCCTCCGTTTCCTCTCATCTCTCTTAAACTAGTTTCTCTGTCTCTCTGTCTCTCTCTCTCTTTGCTTTTCTCTGTCTTTCTCTCTGTCTCTCTCTCTCTCTATGTCTGTCTCTGTGTCTCTCTCTGTCTCATTTGTTTTATTCTATGGCTTAACTAATGCAGCTTCTCTCCATCTTTAAAGGGATGTGTCTCTTTTTTTAAGGTCTTTGTTGATAGTAGGCTATACCTGCTCTAAGTTACTCTGTATTCTCTAAATCCTGTGCTTTTCAACAGGATACTTCATTATATAAGCAGTATTATTATTTACTCCATTTTGAGGAAAAAGGACTACCACCCACATGATAAGCCTAGAAACTGCACTGTCACTTACCACCCATTCATCAGACTAGTAAAGGGCCACTAGTCTATTGGACCTCCTGCCCATCCACCTATTTGTAAGCAGTGACACAGAGAAACTACTGAACTAGACAGCTCTGTTGACAGAAAGATTTATTGGGGATAAAGACTGCTAAGCCCATCTCTCATGGGGCAGCAAAAATAGAAATGCAAGCAGTAGATTTTATATGACAGCAGGGTGGGGATCTGAGCTAATATAGGCCGTCTTAAATGATGCAGAAGTAGTGCCCTTGACTACTGTAGTGGACCTTTGGGTAAAGGTTAAGATAGGGTTCTAGAGGAATAAGAATATGCTTTTTTGAACAGAAAATACCTTAAAGACCTGCTGTGTTTTTTGTTTGTTTGTTTGTTTTATTTTGTTTTGTTAAAAAAAAAAAAAACAGCAACCTCTAGGCTTGTTTACCAAACAACAATCTTTCTGTACAGGACAATGTCACCAATGCTGCTGTTTTTTAAAAAGCAGTCTTTGGACCTGACACTATTCATTCATCTAGACCTGACCTTGACACACCATTTCCTCTTGATGACCTATTTCCTGCTCCAGACTCAATTTGGCCTTTTTAACCTTGCCGCTGAACCTGCAGCTTCACTTTCAAACCAGACTCACTCACACAGTTCTGCAACAGCTCCCTGCTAACACTGTCCACCTTCATTATCTTCTCTGTACAGATTCTGATTCAGCACTTCCCGAACTGAACTGGCTTTAACTCTGTTGCAGCCTTTCAAAATCATATTCGTTCTATAACACTTATGAATTTCTCTCCCTCTTTCCAAAAAAAGAACATAAAGAAAAGTAAAAGAGAATGTTACATTTTTTCTGAGTTAGGCCGTAGTACAAACAATAGAGGCTCCCTCCACAGTACTGCCTGAAACTGGCCAAAAGATGAGGAAAAACTTAAGTAAAACATTAAGCTATTATATGAAAATAACATAAAGTAAATAAAACTAAAATCTGGGTACTTGTAATAATTGCCTCTAGGTAGCTATCAAAGAGGATTTGTACCATTCTGATGTCTGCCTGAATTTTCCTTATGGTACATCATGATGAGAACAGAACACAGCAGTGATAACGACATCGATGATGATAACACTTCAGAGGAGATGAAGGGAAGGATGATTAGGAGAGCCTCACTAGAGATTCGGAGCATCATTTCTCTGCTCCCTATACAAGTGAGTGTTGGAGTTGCTGGAGTATTTAGAATTGAAATGTTAACTAAAAAGAGGACTGTGGGGTGCAGCTTCCATGATGTCATTACACAAGGTGGGGTAGAACTTGAAAACCTTATGCTTCTGTAAGTAACTCCTTACAAATATTCTGTAAGAAAGCCCAATAAACTCATTAGTCTCTTAGAAACAAAGACTTTTCTCCATGTTGCAAAATGGAAGATGAACAATGTAAGAGTAGCTTGACAAGGTGATTTTTTTTTTTTTTTAAGAGAAAAAGTGTGAGCCAGAAACCAAACTACTCTAGCATGAACACCAGAGCTGCAAATTCACTTGGGTTGCGTTAGGTGCAAATTGGGTCCCTGTTTTAGATAGGGTTTCTATTGCTGTCATGAAAGAGCATGACAAAAACCGGGTAGAGAGGATTGGGTTTCTCACTGCTTTTGAGGCAGTGTGACTTGGAAGAGTGGAGCTGATAAATGAAGCAGACTAAAAGCACATGCAATATTTAACTTAATCTAAAACCTCAGATAATTTTTACTCTGAGAGTTAAGAAAGGTCAGAAGAATAACGTTCTCATGAGTTCAAGGTGTATACAATTATAAGGACAACCTATACATGGCAAAATAACATGTTCTTTTCATATGAGGCAAATAAAGGCTACTTTACATATTTAATTAAATAATATCACAAGCAAAATTGAGTAATCTGAAGTAAACTCACTCCTATTTGGTACACCTGGGATAAGCATAAAAACACATTGCAAGAATAACTCAATGTTTTGAGGAAACTGAGATCATAAGATGTTTGTGTTTTTGTTTCATTATGTTGTTTTTGTTTTATTTTGGAGTGTTCTCAACAGCACTTAGAAATCTGCTTATATGACACCATTCCTAGATCATGTTCTGATGGGGTTTTTTGGCTTATAATTCCCTATCTTTGTTCCTTTAATTTGTGTCTGCTTCAGGAAAACATTCCTTAATGTGTTTGCCCCAGAAAAACTCCATCCAGTACACCTGACTTCCTAAAGAACACGCAGGCTTTCTACTAATGATATGAGAATGAGCTGAGGAGGTAAGACTTCCCGAGTCTTAGTGTTCCAGTCCAGTATGCTCATTTCCAGTTAAAAAATAAAAAAGAACAATGGGGAATCTGGATATAATACATGATTATGATTCCTCCCAATTCTACTCAGAGACATCAGACACCAGTTTCTTTAGCTATGGAACATGGGCTCACACCAGCAACTACCTCAAGGTCTTCCAGACATTCAGCCTATGACTGTGGCTTTATCATAAATTCCTTTCACCTGGAAGCTTC
>CM052711.1:82107411-82167407 GCA_028551405.1 Uromys caudimaculatus | reverse complement strand
GAGAGAGAGAGAGAGAGAGAGAGAGAGAGAGAGAGAGAGAGAGAGAGAGAGATTGTGTGTATAGGCAGGATATGATTATGGCTATCATTGATGATGAGGATTGTAGTAGTTCAAATGAGAATGGCTCCCACAGGCTCATGACTAAGTACTTATTTAAAAGAATTAATAGTTGTGGCCTTGTTAGAGGAAGTGTGCTTTGAGGTTTATGAAAGTGCAATATAGGCCCAATAGCACTCTCTTCCTGCTGATCAAGTTGTAGAATTCTCTACTACTTCTCTAGTTCCATGGCTGCGTTTTTGCTGCCATGTTCTCTACTATGATGATAAAGAATTGAACCTCTGAAACTGTAAGCAAGCACCAGCATTACATTTTAACAATAGAAATACTAACTAAGACACAAAAATAAACAGAATTAAGCCATATCTAGGTCTTAATGATGGTTCATGTTTCGGTAGAAAAAAGAGGATTATAAGCACAGGTTAGAAAAGACTGGACTGATTTATTGTTAGGAGATGGTTCTCTGATACAAAATTTTACTGTATTTCATGCAGCTGCTTTTGTATCACCCATCCTTCTGCAATAAACTCATTTGCTTAGGAAGAAAGATTGGGTGAGATCATGGCTTTGCTGTCATACATGACCCATCTGGGGTGAATGGTTTTTTGTTCACTTCTCCCAGGAGAAGTCATGTAACTATATGAAAATTCATATCTGCCCCATTAGTACCACAATCAAAATCTAGATTCTAAGAGAAGAAAAAACACCTTTTCCTTGATGTAGACACTGGACTGAAGAAACAGATAACATCTCTGAATTTTCAACTGTAGAAAACTCACTTGGAGACTGTGGTATAATAAAGGCCTCTATCAGCATTGATATAAACACCAAACAGCACCAAAGCCAAGTGTACCCACACAGAACATAGATATTCAGTTTTCATCATCCTGTTCTACCCTGAGAAGGACTTAACTCAGGTGAAAGCAGAATGAGTTCTGGGATAGATAAATCTTATTGAAAAAAAGAAATATCATGACTAAAAGAGATAGAAATAGTAGAAAGAGGTTTTCTTCCTTTCTTTCTTTCTTTCTTTCTTTTTTCCTTCCTTCCTTCCTTCCCTCCCCCCTCTCTTTCTTTCTTTCTTTCTTTCTTTCTTTCTTTCTTTCTTTCTTTCTTTCTTTCTTTCTTTCTTTCTTTCTAAGAAACCACAGTAGTCTCCTGAAGAAATAAAAGTACTGGACGCATGTATTCTTCTTATTTTTCTGCTTTTTTTTGTATCTGACAGCCTGTATGGCATTTATAACTACTTGAGCTTTGATTCAATTATATTTGACAAGATTGATGCACTAGGGATACAGGAGGCCTGTTTGTGAGTATATACTGTTGCTGCAGCAAATCTATAAAGATCACAAAAAAGAAAAACTTTTTATAAAATGGCATTCCTTGTCAGTGGTTTCAGGACAGGTTGGCAAACAGCAAGGATCTTGTTTACATGGACTTTTGCCCATGTTCTCAGTGATAGCATGGGGAAGAGGGAAAACATAGTGGGAAGGAAGGAAAGAGGAGATTGGGAGAGGGGGAGAAGGAAAGAGGCAATAAATAAGGAAAGGAGGGGTACATGGAAAGAACAACAAGTTGAGGAGATGGAGAAAGAAAAAGTGGACCTTATCAGCACAAGGTGAAAATATAGCATTAATGTTAAATCTATTCGTGTAATCTATACTCTAGGCCATATGCCATTCTTATCAAACTGAAGGATTTTAAAATATTAACTACTTAAAAAGAGGTCCCATGTAGCTAAGTTATCCTTAAACTTATTATGTAGCTGAGAAGACCTTCATCTTCTGATCCTTCTACATCCACATATGTTAATGAGAATCAAATCCTGGGTTCAATACATTATAGCCAAACACTTTTACCAAGAGATGTCCATTTCCAGTCCATCTGTTTGTGGCTGGAAGCTTTTCTCCTATGTAATATCTTATCTACGAAGAGAGATGACAGGTTGTGGTATAAAATACCACAATGATAAACCAGCTTTTTTTTGGGAGGGGGGGAGTAGAGTGACCTGAAATCTATAGGACAAAGATGAAGGTTAGAAAAGAAAGCCACGGGCACTAAAAACACTACCATCACCACCATCATACACACACAGACACACAGACACATGCACACATGCACACGCGTGTGCTACATTCTGTGTATTTCAAGACAAAATTAGTGAAAGGTACAGAAGAGGAGGAGTTAAAAAAGTGAGATGGTTTCCCAAAAGTCTTAAGAATGCACCTTCCTATGACATTAGACTTAGGTTTTGTCAGAAGGGCAATGTTGACTACACGATGAGATTTGAGGAGTTATTCCTTAACAAAGAATTTCTAGTAAATGTGATCAATATATGAGTAATCAATAGGTTATCTGACAGTGGAAATCCCTGTTTCATTTTTGCCTTAGTTAGAGAATAAACATAACCATCTTGTAAAGAATCAAAATGTCAAACTTTCCATTTAGTGGTGAACAGATAAATGACATATGGCATATGCAGGCATTGTTCTTCAGTGAAATGTGAAAAGTGGAGATGAGAGAAGATCAGATATTAAGAACTCTTATAGCTCTTTTAGAAAATAGAAGTTCTATTCTCAGTGCCCATGCTGGGAGGCTCACCATTGCCCCATACTCTAGTGCTATAGTAGCTGTCATCTTTCTCTGGATCCTCCAATGGACTCTGTGGCAGGGTCTACTGATGCACATTTACAGACACACACACACACACACACACATATAAAAGTAAAACAACACTTAAAAAAAAGAAACATGAAAGATTCAACAATGTTAGACATTATGACAAGTAAACAAATTTAAGAGAAAGGCCAAGTGTTGTCTAATCTCAATTGTATAGGGGATTAGGTATTCAGGGTACTCAAAACCTTAGATATGAGAAGGAGAATGTGGGTGGTCAGGGAATGTTTGATTTGACAAAGGCAATGAGAAGTTACTACTTGATACAGTCTCAGTTTTATATGACAAGAATAAAATTTGTTGTGGCAATGTATAGTAGTGATGTCTGTGCAACATTAGGAATACATTTGATACCACTGAAGCATGTACTTAAAATGGGAAAAGGAGAGTTGGCTTAGTGCTTATGAGCTCTTGTAGGCAATCTGAGTTTGGTTCCCAGAAGACACCTCAGGTGCTCACACCTACCTGTAACTGTAGCTCAATTGGTTGAATGTCCCTTTCTGGCTGGCAAGGCCACCTGGATATATGTGGGACATATAACCTTCAAAAGGGGCTAAGCTGTTAAATGTTATAGCATGTGAGGTTTATTTGTTTCTTTGTTTTGTTTTATTTTGTTCTATTCTTTTTATGTAACTACAAAATGGAAGGAAGGTTGACTTGGAGTAAGACAAAGAGTTTCATCAGTTTCAGTGCACTCACTTCCAAATTTGTGAACTTGAGAAGACCTGCCAAAGTCCCACCGCTTTAGTTTTGCATATGAAAATTGAAACAGAAAAATAGCCATTTAAGTAGTGCGAAGAATTAAAAAGTAACTTCTGAGTACCAAGCATAGAAGTAGAGTGTTAAACTTACCAGGATTTTATGAAGCATTAAAAGCAAAGGGCTAGCATGGATTAAAAGCCAAAAGACAGCTGGCGAAATGACTTTGCAACTAGAGTCACTTGGAACCATTGACTTGAGTTTGGTCCCTAAGACCCACATGACAAAAGAGTGAGATAGTCTGTCTCGATTTGTCCTTTTGTTTTTGTTTTTTTTGTTTTTTTTTTTTCGAGACAGGGTTTCTCTGTGTAGCCCTGGTTGTCCTGGAACTCACTCTGTAGACCAGGCTGGCCTCGAACTCAGAAATCCGCCTGCCTCTGCCTCCCAAGTGCTGGGATTAAAGGCGTGCACCACCACTGCCCAGCTGTCCTTTGGTCTCTAAACCATGGCATGTATATGCAAACACACACACACACACACACACACACACACACACACACACACGAAACAATAAAACAGTTTTAAAGGTTTTAGAGCCAAAATATTTCATTGTTCCAGTAACTCACTTGTAATGATTGTATACACTGTACAATATATGATCAAAGATGCGTAAAAGATGTAAATGACAAAATAGATTATTTCAATTAGATCTCATCCACACAACTGGTTTCTTATATTGTCTTTGGTCGCAAGCTATCCTTTTGTAAATATGTTGTTGCTACAGTCTGGGTTGCTGGTTTTCTCTATTGACACAATTATTGAAGTACAGGGAAAGCAAACCAAAGGTAAGGATTACTGACAAAGTACAAGACTATCTGGACAGCGATGAGAGCCAGAGCTGGGAAACCCTGATGCCAAGGGAGAATGAGGTATGTCTTGGTTTCAACTACCCCATCCTACTTCCTCACTTCCTGTTCTTGATTAATCCTAAGGTGTTTTAAGTACTATTTCCAACAAGGGGTTTGGTTTCTCCACTTCTGTCCACATGTGCCTGATATCATTCTCTGTCTTCATACATGAGCATCTAAATAGCCACAAAAGGGTACTATGTCTTAAGTCATGGGTATAGAAATGACTGCTGGTTCTATGTGGGCAGGGTGTTTTCTCACATCTCTATTCTCTGTGGTATAATGGGGAAATAAAAAAGTTAGCACTAGTAATGAAAATGAGATCTGTTTGATTTCTTGTCTTTCTTTCCAGATTCCAGAATGTCAACCTTCTCACAAAGTGATCTTTTAAGTACAAACAGAATCTGTTCTTACAAGGAAAGAGAAAAGAATGAGAGATGCAGGTCAGAATGTGCTCATTCTGTGTCTGAGTGGCACATTCATTTTGTGTATTATTTTCACATATTATTCTCTGTATTAGCAAATAATCCCAGAAGAAGTTAATGAGAGGTATATCTGGCTCTTCAGGTAGAATGTGAATCAGGAGGAGTGAGGGACCTGAATGGAAGATGGGACGGAGATGGGAAAAACGGGCCAGGATCAGGTTTGGGGAGACAGGAATAAGGCCCATAGAGTCATGAGAATGAATAGAAATATGCGGCTACTGGGAGTTAGCTTTGGGGGAAACCTATAGAATGTCTCAGAGACCTGGGATTGGGGAAACTCCCAGGAAATAATGTAGGTAATCTTAGCTCAAATACCCAGCAATTAGGATAAGATGCCACCTCCAGTAGTCATACAGGATCCTCAGTTGAGGGATGGAGACACCAACCCATGTATTGAACTTTTGACTTCAAATTGGTCCTGTCTAAAAGGAACAAAGGAAAAAAATGGAGCAGAGACTGAAGGAAGGGCCTCCCAGTGACTATATCAGCTGAGGATTCATCCCCTGGACAGGCACCAATAACTGACATTATTACTGATGCTATGTTGTGCTTGCAGGAAGAGCCTGGCATGACTGACCTCTGAGAAGCTCGACCAGCAACTGACTGAAACAAATGCAGATACTCATAGTTGTGTATTGTATGGAGGTCAGGGTCACCTATGGATGAGTTAGGGAAAGGACTGAAGCAACAGAAGAGGATGGCAATCTCAAAGGAAGACCAACAGTGTCAACTACTCTGGACCACTGGGAATTCCCAGAGATTGAGCCACCAAAAACAAAAGAATGTACATAGACTGGTCCAAGGCACCTGGCACATATGCAGCAGAGGGATGCCTTCTCTGGACTCAGTGCAAATGAATGTTCCTAACCCTGTACAGACTTGATGCCCCAAGGTAGGGGGGTGATATGTGCCCTTTCAGAGGCAAAGTGTCATGGGATGGAGGGAAAAACTCTGAGAGAGGTGACTAGGAGGCGGGGGGGGGCAACATTTGGAATGTAATACAAAAAATAATTAATTAAAAGTAAAAAATAAAGTTTCTTCCATGCCCCTCCTTTTCTCAAAGTCACCTTCATCTCCAATAATCACCACTTTACCTTTCATATTTCATGTATAACGTCACCAACCTCTTCCTTGCCACTTTGTTTCCCCATTCAAATTGACCCATTTCAAGATTTTTAGCGACTACCCACACTACCACCAATATATATACATATTGACATGTAGACACTAAATTCTTATATGAGAACTTATGTGCATTGACAGTAAGTACATATTGACACTTAGAAACTATGTTCTTATGTGAGACAGAATATAATATTAGCTATTTGTCTCTCTGCATCTTGGATACCTCAATTATATTTTCTAGTATAATTTTCCTACATATTTTATAATTTTATTTTTCTTCATGGATGAGTAAATTTCTCATACACACACACACACAAACACATACACACACAAACACACACGCACACACACACACACACACACACACACACACACACACACACACACATATATATATATATATATATATATATATATATATATATATATATGCACATGTTTCCATTTCTCACTGATCTGTTGATAGATATCAAGCTTATTGTTATTGTGAAAAGTGCAATTGTAAAAGTGGATGAGTAAGTCCAATAGTTATTACATTCTTGCTTGCTGCATTATGACAGTTCTGAAACTTTCCATAGATATGTTGGCAAAACAAATAGTGGGGAAGGGATATTAATTCCCTTATTCAGGTTCTATGCTAGTCCTACCAAAAATCAAGCAGAAGTCACTGTTTTGACTGATGTCACTTTCATTTTCTACCATGTATATCTCATAGTTGAAATTCCTGTCACCATACTTTATGTCTTGTAACATCTTGCTACCTCAATTATATTTATTATCATGTTCCCATTTCAACATTCTGATTACTAGGATAATTTAATTTTTTGATGTTTGGTTTCCTTATCCTAATTTTCTTTATCATAAATTAGATGGAATGATTTTGAAAATTGTAAATAATGGGAAATATTCCTGACATGTTTTACTCATCACTTAATGTTTTCCGTGTTTCTTTCCAAATGTTCTCTAATACCTCTCGTTTTAATAGTGTAGTTTGAATGGGAAATATCTTTACAGGCACGTATACTTGGAAACTTTTGTTCAGTTGGTGGAGCTGACTAGGAAAGTTGTAGACCTTTAGGGGGTAGAGTCTTGCTAGTGGAAATGGGTCAAGACGGGTACAGCACTAGATTTTAGACAAAACCCTACATCTTCAGTTAATTACTTTAATTTCTAATTGCAGATTCAGTGTGACCAGAAGCCTACTGCTCCTGCCATATGGTATTCTTACTAGGATAGATGTTCCTTTGAATATCTATTCTGAAATAAACCCTTCTTTCTATAAGATGCTTTATTTTGTTTTGCTTTTTCAATCAGGTACCTTGTCACAGCAGCAACAATAAGTAATACATTCAATTTATCCCAAATTATAGTGAGGTTGGATATAACCTGATTATCATTACAGGTAAGGTGAATAGATTTTTATTCTTTAAAGCAGAGATTCATGTAGATCATGATGCCCTTGAATTCACTATATTGTCAAGGATGACAGAATTTCTGGTCCTCTTACCTCTACATGATGAGTGTTGGGAAGTTGAATGTTTGCCATCATGTCTGTTTGACGCAATTTTAGGATGTAATGCCTAGAGTCTCATGAGAGATGGCCAGCCATGAATGAAATTTTAAAATGTTAAATGTGTAACAATAAAAATGGATGGGTGAGGTCTGAAGATCCAGCTCAGTGTTTAAAAGCATTTGTATTTTCAGAAGTTTAAGGTTGGGTCCCTATAACCTAACCATAGCACAAAACCTCCATGACTCTTGTACCAGGATATCCAATACCCTCTTCTGAATATACTTAGCTACTATACTGCATATCTTGTACAGGTATGTGGACAAAACACCTATAAAATAAGCCAATCTAAATATATTTTAAACAAAAAGACATGTTTTATACCATTCAGGTTTATGGTTTTCTTATATTGTTTGATTATTTGGATGCAAACAGCATCTCTTTGGCACAAGTGGAAAAGAACCTGTGCTTATTTCTATCAGTGCCCAGACAAGAATCAGATAGAAGGTACCTCCTAGGTTATCCAGCTGAACAAAAGCCAGCATGCCTGTGGCACTTCTCCAATGATATACTGTGAGGTGAAGCAAACTGGAAATCTGGGTTCAGGTTTTCCTTGCTCAAAATTTCAGGTCCATTATAAAGTAGTTGTTTAATTCATTATGAATCTATTCTGTGCTTAGTCATAGGTCATTAGGAAAAGTGGTTAATAGCAATTCTGAAAATTGTAACTCTGGATCACATTAAGATAAGGGACAGAGAGATAACATTGCAAACAGGATTTGTTCATGTTCAGAAGGACAAAAGGCTGCACTAAACAGAGAAGTTTTCCTACATCTGTGTGAAACACAACCTCTAGAGCAGTTCACATGCTTCACTGCTAATTTCTACTTATTCACTTGCCACAATTGCCAACTAGCTGATTATTTCTGAACTCATTGCAACCATAGTGGTAATATATGCTGTATGCTAATAATTGACAAAAATATCTCATAATTTTCAAGGCAGATATGGGATGAAATTGGACTGTACACATGGCTCTAGCACTGCTTTGCTTAAATATAACATTGCTCTTGACTCTGGCTACTTCTGTCAGGCCTTCACTTCTCAGAGCATGTGGAACCTCATAATAATTCCAGCACTCATTTGGTATGGATCTGAATGTCCATCCTTGCTAGAAGCCTGAGCTGGTCTTAGAGAAATGGTACTAGGTGTGACATAGAGTCGGACAAAGGCTTAAGACTCATGATCCTTGGCCTTATAATCTTATTTGAGCTTTAATAAGCACTAGTTTTTACTCTGAAAATCTTACTATTTGTGCTTTATTAAGTGCAGGTTTCTTACTATCTGTGCTTTGATAAGTGGTCATTTCTTATTCTGTAACTCTCTTACTATTTGTGAATTAATAAGTACTGTTTTCTTACCCTGTATTACGCTCAATATTTGCACTTATTAAGCACTGGTTTCTTACTATTTGTGCTTTAATAAGTGCTCATTTCTTATTCAGTAACTTTATTATTATTTGTGCATTAATAAGCACTACTTCCTTACTCTATAACTCTCTTACTATATGTGCTTTAATAAATGCTGATATCTTTTCTCTCTAGTTCACTGGCAAGGTAGGAGACTTAGAATTCATTAACTCTCCTTATAGGAGGAAAAAGACAGGATTAGAGAAAATAAAAGAATTCAATCTTTTACACAGGCAATATGCAAAGACACACACAAACTCATATAAACACTTGTTCTGGTTTGGCCCACCCACCTACTTCTCTTATCAACATCACAAGTATTTGTGCATATTTATACACACACACACACACACACACATACACACCACAGACAGAAACGCTATTACAACCAATCAACTAAATTAGATTGAGACTTTTCCTAATAGGTATAAAAGATATGATAATCTATTCTACATATTGAAATACAGAAATTGTTTTAAGAATGGAAGGAAGTTTTACCACCTGGTTATATTACAATAGAAATATTTGATATTACAAGTCAGTAACCAATGGGAAATAGAATATATAAATATTTTTAAATCTCAAGGAGCTATACTATATGCTTGGAATTTATATTAAAATTAGAATGAAATTTTGTGGACAGTTTCTTTGCAATGAAATAAAACATGGGGCACTCTAAGGATAATTTTTTATAAGACAAATATCTACAAAATAGCATTTCATGTGAGATTACAATAATAAAGAAATACATGAAGATATATAGAAAGTATGCACTATTTTATTGCAATGTTCTTAATTGTTGGCATTGCTCCTCATGTTTCTCATACAGTATAAGCCATCAACTCAAGTTTTATGGAAAATAAGTAAGTGATATTTAAAATTTGTTTCCATTCCAGCCCAAAATTTTACACTTAAGCTACATGGTGATTTGCAATTCAAATTCAAGAGTAAGTTTGCCTTACAGAAAACTGACCTCCCTTGCAACTGTGGTTCTACTTATTATTAATTACATGAATTTCAGTAGACTTCTTGAGCCCTCTGACCTCAGACAGAGATCTTACCATTAAAACAATTACTACCCTGTTCTCACTAGGCTCTCATAAAGCATTGATGCAGACCATGTACGTAAAATGAAGCAATGTACAGCTAGGTCTAAAACTCGAAATTAAACTGTCATTTTTTCCTAGCTCTCTGCAAGTATATATATATTCCATCCCCTTGGATAGAAGAGCTTATCTGTACCACTAGAGAGATACTATAGTACTTATTCCCTTAACTTACTCAAACTTTTTATTATTTTTATTATTGTTATTATTATCATAATCCTCTTCTCATCATCAGTAGTATTGTTATTAATAAGTGTTTTTTTTACAATGTTGTCTAACTTGTCTGAATCACACTATGTAGACCATGTTGGCCTTTACCTTATAGAGATTCATCTGCCTAAGTGCTGGGATTAAAGCCATGCTCTACCAAACTTGACTTTTCCAATTAATTCTCATAAGGGGCAGTACAATTGAACCAATGGTCACAAAACAAGAAATCTTTTCTTGCCAAAAGATAAAACAAGAATGTTACTTTCATTAAAATAGACAGGTATTCCTCATAAGTAAATATCCTTTGTGAAACATTTGTATTTAATTAATTTCTCTTAATTTTTAAAGCCTGCTCTTATGTCTCATTGTATAATTAGTTTTTACTTTCTAAGAATAGAGATCTAGCTCTTATAAGCATTTAAATGTTAACAAATTTCCTGCTAATGTAAAAAATAAAAAGCAGTATGCCAATTTGCTCATTTAAGAAAGAAATTTCGAATAATATCTATATATTGTCTAGAGTGGGGCACCTTTTCTATCTTTGCTCACAGGAGATGGAGGCATAAGTATCAGAAGTTCAAGGCCATATTCAGATATATGCTGAGTTTGAGGCCAAACTGAGATACATGACCCAATATATCAAAACAACAAGCAAATCCCAAATCAGGAAAATAAGCAAAAACAAAATCTAAAACAAAGCATGTGACAAATATTAATTATGATTATAATTTTCCTTTCACTGTGAGGGATTATCCTTGTGTTTATGTTAAGTTTGGAAGTCCCCAACATGATTGTCCTCATTTTCTCTTACTGTTAACCTTAGGTTAATTTTAGAACCCACTCTGTAGTTAAACAAGGCAGAAGTCTGTATTTTTCTGTATGTAGAACATTTGTTTTGATACATAGGGCAACATAAGTATCATCAGAACACATATTTCTTCAGCATATCTTTTTCATTTAAGTTGATGCACATGTTCTATACATGCATACATACAAACATATACAGTATAATTTATCAGTTCATTATATTACGGAAAAAAAACTATGGTGAAATCAGAGTATTTGTATTTCCAACATATCAAATACTTACATTTATCTTTCTAAACTGTGAGAATCAGCATTTTTTAAAGACATTGCTGCTTCTTGAAGCTACTTCCTTCCTTATGCTAAGGGGATTGTGTTGGTCTGGGGAATTTTCTCAATAGCCCCTCTAGGAACAAATATCCTCTATTGTAGGTTTGAGTGTCATGATAAATTTATAAATCTGCTCCATTTGGTTCTTAATGTATGGTGCTGACAACACATACACATACAAACATCTATATTTTAGGTAAAGTTGTTAATTTGCATTGTGTTTCTGATTGTAGTAAACATAAACACACATATGTGTGCTTCTCTATGTATGTGTGTGATGTGTATCGCAAAATTTAGCTCCTATCACATATGTATTTGTATGATTTACAGAATTAAGAACTGTTATTCATGAAGCTTACATTGTAGTGATTATGTGCTCTAATTAGCTTCTAATCTTTAACCTTTTTTAATCATTCAATTTCACTCCAACCATGTCTGTACCTCTCCTGATGATATTTTTAAATCAAGGATTATGTCTTCCTAAGTAGTCAAAGTAAATGAACAAGTATCAAATAGGTATAAAAATGACTAATTAAAAACGTAATACAAAAATGCTGTAACTTTTAATTTGGATTTTACTTTGTGCCAGGTCTGGTATGGCATTTTTAGGGGTGGAATGACATGTTTCCTGCCTCTGGACCAGGACCAGCAGGTGTGGTCTTCCATAAGTATCATGGGCATAAAGCTTCTTTTACAATAATGTACATATTTTCACATTTCTATTAACAGTAATGACTCCATGATAATTGGAAACAGCATGGGTTTAGGAGTTGAGGTGCTATGTCTCAGCAAAGTGGTAAATGCTATGAACTTCAGGACAGCCCTTAAGGAACTGTGAAAAATGAGATAAAAAAATATATAATTTTTTCAACTGTGTAAGATATAGGGACGTGATATGAATTATATGAGAGTCTTTCCAAATCTAAAAGGACAAAAATATCTGCATTGTGAGCCAACTTGTCAGAAAGATAGATAGTAAGGAAGGTGATAAAGAGATTTAGGAAGTGGTAATCATAGATGATCCTAACCAGTTAAGTGTTTTCTGTTTGTTTGTTTTGTTTATGCTTACAAAGGCAGACATAATTCAGAATTTGAGGTCAGCCTTGAACAGGGGGAATTTAGCTCAAGGTAGAAATGGTAATTTCAGTGTAGGATCCCACCCAGATAGCTTATTATCTGTGTTTAACAAAGACAGACAGATTTCTAAATTCTTTTGAAATATTAAAAAATAATGTGTTTGCTCTGTCTTAAGAATCAAGAGCCTGGGGTCATGGGATACTGATTCATATGATAATGAAAAGAGAACCTAGAGTAAGTGACTGGATTGATAAGCAAAGTAAGACTGCGCTTATGACCTGTAAGAGATGAGCTATCCAGATAAATTTTTCAGAACAGCAAGAGAGAACTGCTTTAAGAACTTTTTCATTCAAAACCTAGAAAGAGCTATATGGATATCTCCAGAGAAAGTAGAACACAGAGAAAGTCTGGACAACTGTTTGAGCATGATATAGGTCGTAAGTTTGGATCCATGATTTGACATCCAGTTGTTTGTTTTGCTGCTCTCAAACGCCCCTTCTCTCAGAAGCCCTGGCCAACCTGAGGCTGGTTCTTGGCACTAAAGGGTTTGCAGGAAAGATATTCAAAGAAATATTCCTGTTAGAATTAGAGATCAAAACTGGTTGCCACCAAGTCCCCAGGGTCTTCAGATTGTTTACTGTCCCTAGAGCTCAGTGTTGCTATACATAAATTGGTTTGTACCTGTTGATTAATGGAACCCTTATCAGAGGATGTAGTACCAAAAGGTACTATTATATTTGCATGTATAAGTGTTTGTGGTTTTGTATATGTTTCTGTGTAAGATGAGTATCTGTGCTTGTCGAAGCCAGAAGACTATGTCAGATTCAGTATAGTTAGACTTATAAGAGTTTGGGAGTCTCCTGACATGAGTGCTGGAAACAAAACTTAGGTCCACTAGAAGATAGGACTCATGTAGAACTATAGAACCATCTCTCCAGGGCTCACTGTGACTTTGGATGAATGTTTCTTGTCTAATTATATTCTCTCAATCAAGGGAGTCAAAACCATATCCTGGAAGTACTGAAGCCTTGTCTTAATCATGGTTTGTATTCCTGCACAAGATATCATGACCAAGAAGCAAGTTGTGGAGGAAAGTGTTGATTCAGCTTACACTTCCACTTCCACATTGCTGTTCATCCCCAAGGGATGTCAGATCAGGAACTCACACAGACAGGAACATCAAGGTACAAGCTAATGTAGAGGCCATGGAGGTGTGCTGCTTACTGGCATGCTTCCTCTGCCTTCCTCAGCTTGCTTTCTTATAGAACTCAGGACTACCAGCCCAGAGATGGCATGAGCCACAATGGTCTGGGCCCTACCCTTTGATCACTAATTGAGAAAACTCCTTACAGCTGGATCTCATGGAGGCATTTCCTCAAGGGAGGCTCCATTCTCTGCGATAACTCCAGCATGTGTAAACTTGACACACAAAAGCAGCCAATACAAGTGTCTTTCTCCCTCCTATTCTTCCTGCTACTATTCAACAGATTGATTAAATTTGTGTCTAGGAAAGCTTCTTGAAAATAGAATCACTGAGAGGTGGAGATATAGCTTATTTTTTTAAAAAGCACATGTTAGCATTTTAGAACACCCAGTTTAAATTTTCAGCAACTGCTTGGCAATTCAAAAGTGTATTGCTAGTTCCAGAGTAACTCATTTTCTCTTCTAATCTCTGTTATGCTAGAAGTATACACTCTGTGTGTACTAGGCATATATGTGTATACACTCTGGCAAACACTAATTCATACAAAATAATTTTTAACAATTCAAAACAGCAAGAGAGATTCTGAATACATGATCACTCTGAGTTTATGAGTTGACACAAAACAATTGTCTCTCGTTCCTTTTGCATAGATGATGGAAACAGACTTCCAATTCTTAACATGCATATGGCTCATAGCATCTTTCTTTTTACCTGTGCTCATTTACATATCTTCCTATTCATTTCAGGAACCTTCTGCATGGTGAAATTCTTTTAATATTATCAGAAGCTCATCTGATCATTATTTTCATGTCTGAGCCCAGCATTTTTTTTTTGCATATATACTGTGTATATTAATCTAATTGATTGCCTACTCATTGCTTTCCTCGGTTGCTCTTGATTGTGGATGAGGAAAAAATAATCATTGATAGAATCCTGGGAGCTTGGGAAAAGGAGACGTCCATCCCCAGAACTTGAGAAGGAATGCAAACCAGACCAGAGAACATTGAGTACTAGAATTCTTACCTCCTATTTTATCTTCCACAGTCAAGACATTGGAGGTGGATTTATCATCTTGGTAGACTTCAAAACTCTAAAATAGGTTGTATTTTTTACATATTAATGCTTTGATTTTATTAGTAAAGTAGTCCAGTAAGATCTTTCTTTTTAGAAAACCCAGCATAAAAATTGTTCAAAAGTCTGCATGGCAGCCACACAGTTTTACCTTTATTAACACTAAGTTTTTCCCAATTTCTGGTATTTGAATACAGGATCCCCAAAACTTCCAGCCTTAATTGGAGCAAAGAGCAGCAGTGGGAATAGAAGGAAAGAGAACAAGCTCATTCTTTGCTATTTCTGGAGTCACATTCACATTCAGGGCACTTACTTACAACTACTCTTTGAAAGCTGCACATCTTCTGGAGGGACAAGTAAGTGTTTTTATGCCAATTTCACAGATGAAAGACTTGAAACCCAAGGTTAAATGATTTGATTGCAGCAGCACTAGGAGCCAATGTAAACATCAGACTTCCAACATCAATGTTTGATTGCTCAGATCACTTAACCAGAACTCTTAAGAATAACACAAATGTTTGGAAAATGGTTTTAACTGTACTTGAGAACACAAATATTCTGAAATGTTCTGGGTCACAAAAGCCTTTAAAAAATTACATTGATCTGAAATGTTCTGGGTCAAAAAGGCCTTCTTGGGGAAAAAACATAGAAAAGGGGAAGGCAATGCAATACTGACTGGCCTTATTTAATACATATGTCTATCATAAGTTTTTTAAATCTGCATACATAAGCCCTGTATCTACATCATTCTCATGCTTCTCTGATCCTTAAACTACCTATGTGTCAACTCTTCCTCACAAATTCAGGAGAAAGGGAGGAAGGGACAGATAGACTTGGGGGGGAGGAATAGGTGACCTTACTGAACTCATTTAGCTTTGCTGCTTTATACATGAGTTCAGGGATGGACAGCATGTGCAGAAACTCCTATCTGGAGGAAATTAGTTCCTTTCTTAGCAGCCATTGCACACTTGTAGCTTTTTATTTAGGCATAGGACAATATGGCATTTCCCCTGTCTACATTAGCATGTCATTTGCTTTTATAATGATGTTAACCCGTTCAGGCAACGATATTGTTGTGAGCTCATAGCTATATTTTCCCTGCTCCTGAGCATGATCTAGCAAGTGGCAACTTGGGCCTCTCACTTTTAAAATGCATTTAGATTAATCAGTTGGGACTGGACTCTGTGCAGCACCTTGTTCTCTGCATTTTGAATAAATGGTGAATCTCTATCATAGGTTCTATCTGATACCAAAATAAGCTGCTCTAAATAGACTGTGAACTGCTTATCTGTGAGTATATTTAGAATGTAATTATATATTACACTGCTTTAGTAACCTAGCAGTGGTAGTTCTAGGAACTCTCTGTGCTTTTGTTTAGTTTTACAGAACCAGACATGAATTGTTTCCTTTTGAGGGGGTTTTACGTCTAATTCTGTTGTTTATTTACAACAGAAAACTTCTTTATTGCACAATTGTATTGAGTCACTCCAGTCACTATTGTGATTCATAGGCATTTGTGTAGAACTACCGATTACAACTTTCCCTTGGCAACATGCCTAGTGCCTTCTATACCATGAGGACCAGTATTCAGAAAGGAGAATTTAAGAAGCTAGACATAAGTAATGGTTGTAGAACACCTATAATGTATATGGCACTACACTTTGTACATTAAAAGTGTTAGTTTTGAGCTGAGTAATGGATCTATACATAAAGTACTTGTCTCACAAACATGAAAACCAAAGTTTGCATCCCCAGAACCCATGTAAAAGCCAAAAAGAAATGATAATCCACATATAATCCCAGTTGGGGGGAAGCAAAATCATTAAATCCCAAAGAAGAAATGACTCACTTGACTAGCCAAATCAAAAACCTTTGAGTTCAGTGAAAGACCCTGCTAAAGTTGAAAGAGATAGAGTAAGAAACATGACATCAGACTCTGACATCCACACACATGGATGTCCATTAACAAAATCCAAAACACTTTTATGACAAAAGCTGTGATTAGAACAGGATTATAGAAAACATACCTCAACCTGATAAAGGCTATATAATACAAAATCTACATCAACAGTCAACGTCACCCTAAATATCACAAATGTAGAAAAACTCAAAACAATCACACTAAAACCTAACAATTAAAATATAATTTCTAGAAATAGATCCAATCAGAAAGGGAAAAGACCTCTACAATGTGGTCATAATGAGTTCTGTAGCATATTACAATATAAAACAAAGCTTCATAGAAAAGCAATACTTCTCAGGCAATGACAAAATCATACATCCTCAAGTTTAGGAATTTCATGTGTTATGAGTCTAAGTTATATCTTCCCATATTTTATATGGTAACTTAAATTAACTATTACAATCATAGATCACTGTTCTTATTTTAGTGAGTGAAAAACATCACTAAAGTCCAAGTGGATCAAAGACTTCCACATAAAACCAGATACACTGAAACTAACAGAGGATAAAATGGGGAAGAGCATCAAGCACATGAGCATAGAGGAAATTTTCCTGAACAGAAGACCAATGCCTTATGCTCTAAGATCAACAATCAACACATGGAACCTAAGAAAATTGCAAAGCTATTCTAAGGCAAATGACACTTTCAGTAGGACAAAACAGCAACCAACAGATTGGAAAAAGATCATTACCAATTCTACATCCCATGCAGGGCAAATATTCAATATATACAAAGAACTTAAGAAGTTACACTCGAGAGAATCAAAAACCATATTAAAAAATGGGGTACAGAGCTAAACAAAGAATTCTCATCTGAGGAATATTGAATGGCATAAAAGCACCTAAAGAGATATTTAACATCGTTAGTCATCAGAGAATTGCAAATCAAAACAACACTGAGATTCCACCTCACACCATTTAGAATGACTAAGATCAAAAACTCCGTGACAGCAGATGCTGGTGAGGATGTGAAGAAAGAGGAACACTCCTCCATTGTTGGTGTCATTGCAAGCTGGTACAACCCCTGTGCAAATCAGTCTGGCGGTTTCTCAGAAAATTGGACATAGTACTAACTGAGGACCCAGCTATACCACTCCTGGGCATATACCCAAAATATTCTCCAACATATAGCAAGGGCAATTCACAGACCACATTAAGCTCAAGAAGAAGGAAGACTAAAGTGTGGATGCTTCAGTCCTTCTTAGAAAGGAGAACAAAATACTCATGGCAGCAAATGGGGAGACAAAGTGTAGAGCAGAAACTGAAGGAAAGGTCATTCAGAGACTGTCCCACCTGGGGGATCCATCCCATATATAGTAACAAAACCTAGACATTATTGCAGATACCAGGAAGTGTTTGCTGACAGGAGCCTGATATAGCTGTCTCCTAAGAGGGTCTGCCAGACCTGACAAATACAGAGGCTGATGCTGGCAGCCAACCACTGGACTGAGCACGGGGTCCCCAATGGGGTTGTTAGAGAAAGGACTGCTTCTATGAGAGTGCTCCCCCACCCACCCATCCACCAACTCCTTCCTCCCTGCCTGGCACTCCTGCTACACTGGGGCATCAAGCCTTCACAGGACCAAGGGCCTCTCCTCCCATTCACTGATGCCCGACAAGGCTGTCCTCTGCAATATATGAGGCTGGAGCTATGGGTCACTCCATGTGTACTTTTTTGTTGGTGGTTTAGTCCATGTGAACTCTGAGGTGTCTGATTGGTTGGAATTGTTGTTCTTCCTGGGGTTGCAAACTCCTTCAGCTCATTCAGTCCTTTCTCTAACTCCTCCATGGGGGAGCCATACTCAGTCCAATGGTTGGCTGTGAGCATCTCCCTCTGTGTTTGTCAGACTCTGACAGAACCCCTCAGAATCAAACTCTTTTTCTTGTTTTCTTACTTGAGTGGCCAGCATCCAGCATTTTTCCTACTGAGCCATCTCTCTAGCTCCAATGAAATTCCAATGTCTTTGAGTAATGCATTATATAGCTTAATGCACATGTTTATTGAGAAAATTGAAAGGTATGTTTTTCTGGCACCAAGAAAATTTCATACTATTAAAACATAATACTGATACATGTGTACCTAATAATTGACATTTATATGTATTAATTTTGATATTAATTAATAGCAAATATATTTAAATATATTTCTTGGCTCATGTACTTGTTTACAAAAATACTTGCAGGTATTTTTACATTTTTCTTTTTACTGTGTTGTGTGTATAGCATATATATATGTTTATGTGTATGTGTATAAACTATGAACTATGTACACTTTTAGGAGCACTTGTTGCTTTTGTAGAGGACCTTGATTCTGCTTCCAGTATCCACATGTCCAGTGGCAAATACATATACCAGCTTCAAGGTGCTGATACAGAGTTCTGGCCTCCACAGGTACCAAGCAAACACATTATGCACACACATATATGTAGTTGAGCATTCATGCACATAAAATTAAATATATTTTTAAAGGTTTTTATAAGGATCTATGATTATTCTAAGGCTCATGTTTCTAATTTTCTAACATGTGGCCTTTCTTCCTATGGAATATGAACTCATTCTTTGCAGTAAACGAGAGTGTGCCAAATATGAACAGAGCCACAATCAATTAATTACTGAAAGTTTGATGCATGTGTGGATTCATTTTATATATTTTTTAAATACTTCCTAGATATTTCATCTGCATAAATATGTGTTTGTGATATTATTATATATTTAATAATAAACATTTTAATTTCAAGGAATAACATGTTAGAAGATATAATTATCTGTGTTGCTTCTGCCTTTTTCCTATGCATTGAATATGCAACTAGAATACTAAATTTTGTCTTATTAATTTATTTCCTTTTTACAATACATTGTGTTATATGTTCCTGAAAGATATTTCTGCGTTTTGTTTTATTATTTTTTAATGAGTAGAATTAGACTATCTATCCATCTATTTGATTTAATATTATGTTATCAACTCAAAATTGTCTTTTGTAAATGTATTCTTGCTGATATGCTACTAAAATCATTTCTTTTTATTCCTGAATTATATTGAATCATGAAATATAAAATTAATTCATCAGTATTTCTAATGGTACAAAGTTCCTTTTATGAACATTCTATATAAATATTTCTATTTGCTTCTTTCATCTCCATATACAGTTTTTCTAGAGAATATATATATATATATAAATATATATATGCTCAGAATAAAATTTCTACTGTACAGATTACTTATGCAATGTGGTAGATAATTTTTCTATGGTAAGAGGAGGCCAGGGCATAATCACCCTGCCTCTGGAGTGCCTCTAAGCTCTAAGACTTGAAAATTCCCTGCCTTGATGACTCAGCATTAATAGCTAAACAACATTTTAAAGGTGGTGACCAAGCAGTACTTACCAGTGTGTTGTAGTTTTCCAATGGCTCACTGTGCATGCTTCAAAAACCCTATCAAAACCCGCTCCTCCACCCAACCTTATGCTGTCTCTGTTCCTGATCAAAGACAGTCTCCATTCTTCTCTTCTCTATAATGTGTGAAGATAAGTCTTCTCCCATATGTGAGGATAATTCAATCCTTTAGATCCTGACTGCCTAGATGACCTTGAGCTGGATAAACAACAACCACTCCCACCTCCCTGCCCTGGCATTCCCCTACACTGGAGCATCTAGCCTTCCCAGGACCAAAGGCCGCTCCTCCCATTGATGTCCAACACGGCCATCCTCTGCTACATATGTAGATGGAGCCATTGGACCATCCATGTGTACTCTTTGATTGTTGGTTTAGTTTTTGGGAGTTCTGGGGGGTCTGGTTGGTTGATATTGTTGTTCTTCCTATGGGCTACAAACTCTTTCAGCTCCTTCAGTCCTTTCTCTAACTCCTTTATTGAGGACGCCATGCTCATTCCAATGGTTGTTTACTTCCTGGGCCTTATAGGTTTTATTTACCCCTGGAGTCTTAAACTTCCCTCCAGGAGGAGCTTTTTCAATATGGAGGAAGCTGCTAAACAACATGTGGGAAGGCATAATACACAGTAAACAGAGATTAGTGGTCTATTTTGGATTCACTACTTCACATATGAAATAACATAGTGTCCCCCATATTAGGACGAATAAAAATATATCAAAATGCCACAGATGTTTAGAAACTAGGGATGTGTGTGTGTGTGTGTGTGTGTGTGTGTGTGTGTGTGTGTGTGTTCCTCCTGTTTTGAGAACTGAGTCACATGTAGAAATGACTAGTTTTGAATTACAAAGAAAATTCAATAGAGATAGGTTTCAATCTTCGCTTATTCCTACTAAAGGGTTGGGAATCATTTATGTTAAGATTAACCTCTTTCATTCCAGGACCCAGAGTGATAGCAGGGACTGGATCACTCAGATAACCCTAACTAATTATGTAATGTCATTAAAAACAATTTCTCAGTACTGGTGAAATTGCTCTGGTGAAAGTGCATGCTGCCAAAGCTGAGAAATCCAAATTTAATCCTAAATACTCAAATAATGAAAAAAAGAGAATTAACTCCTACAAGTCTTCCTATGATTTCCCCATGCATGTTGTGGCACATGTGTGTTTATACATATGTAAAAAACTGTATCATTACTTAAATTTTTCTAAAAACCTTATTTCTGTGTTTAATTAAGTATACTGTTATATTTGTATGACAAAAACTACAAATCTTCGAAGAAAGAAATCAAAGAAGATCTCAGAAGATGGAAAGATCTCTCATGCTCATGGATTGGAAGGATACATATAGTAAAAATGGTCATCATGCTGAAAGCAATTTACAGGTTCAATGCAATCCCCATCAAAATTCCAACTCTATTCGTCATAGAGTTAGAAAGAGCAATTTGAAAATTCATTTGGAACAACAACAAAACAAAACAAAACAAAACAAAAAACCCAGGATAGTGAAAACTTTCTCAACAATAAAAATACTTCTGGGGCAATCACTATTCCTGACTTCAAGTTGTACTACAGAATACTAGTAATAAAATCTGCATGGTATTGGTACAGAGATAGGCAAGAAGATCAATGGAATAGAATTGAAGACTCAGAAATGAACCCGCACACAGATGGTCCCTTGATCTTTGACAAAGCAGCTAAAACTGTCTAGTGAAAAAAGACACCATTTTCAACAAATGGTACTGAATCAACTGGAGGTCAGCATGTAGAAGAATGCAAAACAACACATTCGTTTCTCCTTGTACAAAGCTCAAGGCCATGTGGATCAAGGACCTCCACATAAAACCAGATACATTGAAACTAATAGAGATGACAATTGGGAAGAGCCTTGAACACATGGGCAGAGGGGAACATTTCCTAAACAGAACACCAATGGCTTATGCTCTAAGACCAAGAAACTACACATAGGACCTCAAAAAATTGCAAAGCTTCTGTAAGGCAAAGAATACTCTCAATAGGACAAAACAGCAAACAACAGATTAGGAAAAGATTGTTACCAATCCTACATCCTATAGAGGCCTAATATCCAATATGTACAAAGAACTCAAGAAGTTAGACTCCAGAGAACCAAATAACTCTATTAAAAATGAGGTACAGAGCTAAACAAAGAATTTTCAACTGACGAATACCGAATGGACTAGAAGCACCTAAAGAAATGTTCAACATCCTAAGTCATCAGAGAAATGCAAATAAAAACAACCCTGAGATTCCACCTCACACCAGTCAGAACATTTAAGACCAAAAATTCAGGTGACAGCAGATGCTGGTTAGGATGTGGAGAAAGAGGAACACTCCTCCGTTTTTGGTGGGCTTGCAATCTGGTACAACCACTCTCGAAATCAGTCTGGCAGTTCCTCAGAAAAAAAGACATAGTATTACCTGAGGACCCCTGCACATATACCCAAAAGATTCTCCAACATATAACAAGGACACATGCTCCACTATGTTCACAGCAGCCTTATTTATAATAGCCAGAAGCTGGAAACAAACCAGATGTCCGTCAACAGAGGAATGGACACAGAAAATGTGGTACATTTACACAACAGACTACTACTACTTAGCTATTAAAAACAATGAATTCATGAAATTTGCCTAAGAAGGCAAATGGATGGAACTATAAAATATCGTCCTGAGTGCTGTAACCCAATTCACCAAAGGACACACATCGTATGCAGTCACTGATATGTGGATATTAGCTCAAAAGCTCAGAATATCCAAGATACAATTCACTGACTACATGAAGCTCAGGAAGAAGTGTGGGTGCTTTGGTTCTTCTTAGGCAGGGGAACATAATATTCACGGGAGCAAATGTGGAGACAAAATGTCGAGCAGAGAGTGATGGAAAGGTCTTCCAGAGACTGCCCCACCTTGGGATCCATCCCTTTTACTGTCACCAAACCCATATACTATTGTGGATGCCAAAAAATGCTTGCTGAGAAGATCCTGATATACCTGTCTCCTGAGAGGCTCTGCCAAAGCCTAACAAATACAGAGGTGAATACTCGCAGCCAATCATTGATCTTAGCATTTGGTCCCCATTGTATGAGTTAGAGAAAGGACTCAAGGAGATGAAGAGGTTTGCAACCCCATAGGAAGAACAGTATCAACTAACGGCACCCCCACCCCCACCACCACCCCAGAACTCCCAGGGACTAAACTACTAACCAAAGAATACACAAGGAGGGACCCATAGCTCCAGCAGCATATGTAGCAAAGGATGGCCTTATTGGGTATCAATGGGAGACGAGGCTCTTGGTCATGTGATTGTTTGATGACCTAGTTTAGGGGAATTTTTATGTGCGGAGGTAGGAGTGGGTGGGTGGGTCAGGGAGTATGATATACTGGGAGGGGACCAGGAAAGGGGATAAGATTTGAAATGTAAATAAAGAAAATATCCAATCAAAAAACCAAGAAATATAAATTTAAAAGCAAGGTTCAGAAAAAAAAAAGACTTTGGAAATAAATCTTGTCAATATTTACTTATGGTATACTAACTGACTTAAAATAAATTACATTGTAAACAAATCACTGACCTCTAATTAGAAAACACTTTCCACAGCAGAGCTGATTTTGTAGTGGCCTATAGTGTAAGCCAAATATTTATAAATGTAAAATTGACAATTCTGTTATTGGAGAAGTACCTGCGGGTATTGCAGAA
The DNA here is from genome assembly GCA_028551405.1 of Uromys caudimaculatus. Lineage (NCBI taxonomy): Eukaryota > Metazoa > Chordata > Mammalia > Rodentia > Muridae > Uromys > Uromys caudimaculatus. The sequence goes on along the minus strand of CM052711.1, from coordinate 82,143,608 downwards.
TGATTTAATGACCTATAATACATGTTAAGATTTCCTCATAATATTATCCATAATAATTAAAGCACTTAAAATGTTTGCCCATAGGCAAGCACATCTGTGGAAAGCCCTTTTATGGCTGTCTTCTGTTAATTCTTCACTAGTTGCTTGCACCAGAGAAGATCATGCATCACTTTCCTCATATGACTAAAGTTGAATATCTTGTTCTCTGCCATTAGTTCAAAAAGTAATGGACCACTGCTAACTTTACTCATTTACTATGTAGATAAGAGGATCTGAGGTGTGAGAGATCAGTACCTGCCTGTGAAAGAACAAACTCATTAATGTGTTCATTCACCTACTATGCTTTCTTGTATTCTATTTTAATTCAAGTGTACCTGGGGATGACCATGCAGAGAGACAACAGTGATGACTTTTTCAAAATTATGAAAAATAAAAAGCAATTGGTAGTTTTAAACTCCAAAGAAGCTCAATAAAATCCTCTTCATGTTATAGGAACTTTGTAGTGGTTTACCAAGATTGTATCACCATAACATTCTTCTAGAAATATTCAATATTTTTGAGTTATGATTTAGTAAAGAGATAGGACTGTATGATTGGCTCAAGCTAGAAAATATATTCAGACAATGGGGGATTGTAGCATCTAGATTTTGCTACACTGCTCTCTGTTCTCAGCTGGACATTTGCACCCACACAGAAGCCACCCCGGATCCGAAGATAAAACACACATACACACACACATGCACACAAACATTAACTTATTTTTAATACTCTTTTTAGCTCATAGGTTGGGCACTCTAAGCTTCCCGTATGTAGTGTGCCCTTATCTTCACTTCCAGTTCAACAATTCTAAATCTGACCTCAGCTTAGCTGCACTTCTCATCTCCCACCTGCTACCCCACAACCCCTTAGGGAAGCAGCCAATGGCAACTCCACCAGGGATCTCACATGGCTGGTGACTCACTCTCCCTCTGAAGCATGGTTAATACTCTTCCCTCCTCCTGTGTCTGCTAGCCTGTCTCTGGGAAGCTGGGCGTTCTACCTCTTCCACCCATACAAAAACCGATTGGGGAATTGGACTTTCAGCATTCATTCCTGATGAGAGCATCAGAACCACACCCTACAGGAGATAATCATATTAAGTTAATTAAGGAAGTCTCAGAAAATCAAATACCATGTTTTTTTTCTGAATATGCCATTCTTAGATTTTATATAGATATTTCAAATCATATGTGTATATGTATATACATATGACTAAATTAGAAGTGAAATTGTCTTAAGAAAAGGAATAAAACAAGAAGTTGGTGAAATGGAGACAGGGATGTATTAATGTTCTCTAAAGTAACAGAGCCAATATGAAATTATATATATATATATATATATATATGTATATATAATAAGTTATTATATATAATAATATATAAAATATATTAACATATAATATGTTTAAATATTAACAACAGCTGTCTCACAGTTGAAAGGTTGAAATCCCTGTAGTTGTTCAGGCCTGGACACCAGGAGTCTAAATAGCCCCACAATGCTTTCCTCACATTGGAGAGTCCAAAAAGCCCACCAGTCTAGATTTCTCAGCATTCCCAACCTGTAGAAAATCTGGAGAGCATCTTTTCCTTAATCTATTATAAAAACCTTAGAATTCTGGTTCTGGTATTAGCAGAAATAGCAAAATAAATCAAACAATTGCTAAGAGAGAAGGTTGAGTAGTCAAAAGGTAATTAGTATCTTCCTGAACAACACTTTTAACTCAGGGAGCTACAAGAAGTTGCTGGCCACCATCAGGATTTGTTTGCTCACCTTGATTATAGCAAACAAGACCATGTTTTACTTGACAACCCCTACTCAGGTGACTCTAATTTGTGGCACACGATATTAAAATAAACCATTTCAGTGCTGAAGAACCAGCTCATCAGTTAGGAGCACTGGTTGCTCCTTCAGAACCCTGGTTTGGTCTCAACATACCCACGGAGCCAATTAACTCTCTATAACTCCAGGACAAATAGATCTTTTTTTTATTTTATATATATTTTTTGATACTTTATTTACATTTCCAGTGTCTCCTTTTTGGAAACCCCATATCCTTTCCCCCTCCCTGCCTCTATGAGGGAATTCCACTTCCCACCCACCCGCCTACCTACTCCCACCTTGACATTCCCCTTTACTGGGGCCTCTAAAACCCTCAGGCCCAAGGACCTCTCCTCTCTCCCTGATGGCCAACAAGGCCATCCTCTGCCACATATGTGGTCCGAACCATGGGCCCATAGATGTGTATTCTTTGGTTGGTGGTCCTAACTCCAGGATGACCCGGGGGGGTTCAGGCCCATTGATGCTGTTGCTCCATCCTTGGGGACGCAAACTCCCTCAGCTCCTTCAGACCTTTCTCCAATTCCTCCATCTGGGACCTCACTCTCAGTCCAGGAGTTTCTGTAAAGTGAAACTTGGGTATTCTGAACTTTAGGGCTAATATCCACTTATCAGTGAGTACATACCATGTTCATTCTTTTGTGACTGAGTCACCTCGCTCAGGATGATATTTTCAAGTTCCATCCATTTACCTGCAAATTTCATTGAATCATTGTTTTTAATAGCTGAGTAGTACTCCATTGTGTAGATGTACCACATTTTCTGTATCCATTCCTCTGATGAGGGACATCTGGGTTGTTTCCAACTTCTGGCTATTATAAATATGGCTGCTATGAACATAGTGGAGCATGTGTCTTTATTACATGTTGGAGCATCTTCTGGGTATATGCCCAGGAGATGTATAGCTGGGTCTTCAGGTAGTATTATGTCCATTTTTCTGAGAGTCTGCCAAACTGATTTCCAGAGTGGTTGTCCCAGCTTGCAATCCCACCACAGTGGAGGAGTGTTCCTCGTTCTCCACATCTTCGCCAGCATCTGCTGTCACCTGAGTTTTTGATCTTAGTCATTCTGACTGGTGACAAATAGATCTTGTCCCCACTTCTGCCCTCCAAGAACATCAGGCAAGTATGGGTTGCACAGACATAAATGCAGACAAAACACTCACACACTTTAAAATAAAGTAAAAATATTTTTTAGAAAGTGCAATTACTACAAGGGGGACATGTTTATGCACAATAGATATATGCACTCAAATTTTAATTGCTTTGTTTAGATAAACAGCAGGGAAACACAGAGGTAATTTCATAGGTGAGTTTGCTTCATGAACATGGAAGCCTGAGTTCAAATTTCCAACATCTTGAAAAGCTTTACATGATTCTATGTGCTTTCATCTCCAGCACTGTCTGAGACTGCCAGCCTAACCTAATCATTGAGGGAGAGACTCTGTTTCAGGTAATAAGGCAGAAAGTATTGGAGCAGGACATGTAAGGCTTTTTTTTTTCTGGACTCTATAGTCATATTCAATAGTTTGCCCCTCCACCTCCTATGCACATTCAATGTACTACACATATAACACAAAAATGTATACCTATATATCTATATCCTCACATATACAACGTAAACACACACACACGCAAACACACACACACACACACACACACACACACACACACACGCAATTCTTATTAGTATGTCAGAAAAACAGTCATAAATGTACCAGGTGCCAAAAAGGGTATAAATGTAAACTGCACCATACCTAATGACCTGAGTTCTATCTGCCAGTTCCATGAGGTGAGAGGAGAGAACTGAGTCCTCCTGCATATTGTCTTATGATCTTCACAGGTGCACTGTGGCACATCTATACACACACCTCACATACATACATGCAAATACAAAAAATAAGTAAAATAATACTTTAAAAGTAAATACACTGTAGGTACTCAAACATTTGCATGAGAAATGCAATATTTATGTACCCCGTTTTTTTGTAACTCATGCCAGGGTTCTAGGTTTAATTCATTTCTGAAAGAAATGTATTCTTTATTAAGTCGTTGAAATCTGTCTCTGTGTGATAAAACCATAACTTTTGTTTGTCAGAACATACCTTTGAGCAGACATAAGCATGAATTATACATAATAAAACAAGGAATTTTGACTTTCTGAATACACATAAGGCTGAAGATTTCATGCTTTGTTCTCAAGATTGATTGAATTCTTATGTCATTTCTGTGTTCTTTTAATAAGTTTGTTTTTTTTCAATTTTGTGTTAAAATATTATTACTTTGCATAATTTCAGGTTTTTAGAAATTTGAAATACTTCTGCAGCCATAAAAAAAATCTCTTGGTTTAAATTGTCTAAAATAGAATACAATAAGTTGCTTTTGATAACATTTGGCATTTATGTCTTATTATACCTCCTGAACTATGGACTATGGCTTGCCCTTTAAAATATGTTTCCCATGCTATTTGGTGAGAACAAAGTTAGTAAAAAGTTTGTCATGCAAGAATGAGGAGTTTAATTTGGCGTCTGTTAATACATTCCTTCCTGTTTCTAGGCTCCTTTTTTTCATAATTGCCATGTCTTCAGCTATTAAAGCAACTTTTTTGAATCAAGTGATCAGTACTTGATTCTGTTCTTCAGTTGAGTATAATTTCTTAGGGATGCCAACTCTGAAGCATATCTACCCTATTTTACTGATGTATTATCATTTTGTAATGTTTGAGCTGATTTATTTTATATTTATCTTATTTATGATGCAGCCTCTTCTTCATTTCTTGTAGGATTGTTTTCATATATTTTACAGCCAAAGATCTATGGCCTTGTGAGGGTTACCCTTAACAGACACAACCTAGTATCCTCTGGGAAGAAAACTTAAAGGAAATACTGTGTAGATCAGATTTACCTGAGGGCATGTCTATGAAAAATTGTTTTAAGTTAATTGACTTAAGACTCAGGCCAGTATTAGTAGCAAAATTCCTTCATCAGGAGTACTTACCGATATAAGAATGGATATTAATAACAATATAAAAATGGATAAGTGTAACGCAATCATGAAATTGAGTGAGCATGCCTACATTTGTCCTTCTATGCTCTTGGCTAGGAACAAGACATGTCTAGCTGTTTATAGTACCTTGCTTCACTTTACATAACTTGGAGTTTTAAGCTATAACAAGCTCCTTTCTCCCCAATGTTTTTTTTTTTTTTGTCACTGCATTTATCATAGCAACATCAATGAAACTAGAATGAGCCTCCTAAAGATATTTTCATTATTTCTCTTCCTCATTATATTAATTGTGTTGTTCTCTGTGCAGGCAAATCTACCAAGTGAAATTTTATTTTTTATTCATGGTTATGTCTTTACTGCAAGCTTCTTCCTCATAAGGTTAACAATTCTTTGGAGTTTTGCATCACTGGAATATGAAGTGTTTTATTATAAAGCAGTTTAAAGATTTTCCAGGCTCATACTGAAAGAGGTTTAATGAGCCAAGATCAGAATTCACATTTTTTGTGGTTTGGGATTTCATAGATTGTAGAAAATTATTAAAACCTTGGCCTAGGGTTTCTACCTTGCATTTGTTGAATTCCCAGATGAAAGTATCATGTACCACCTTTATATTTTTAATTAGCCTTAGAGAGCATCATAGCATGGCAGCTGACTACCTTCAATGTTGTCAGAGTCTCCTTTTTTAACTATAAAACAAAGTTATCACTTACTATTTACTATCTTCCATCTGTGATGCTTTTACTTCCAATTGTGCAGCCCTCTGGACCACATTTTCTTGGCCCTCAGTCCATGGAAGATATATTCCTCTCTCCTTTAAGTTCTTCTGTGGCGAGTTCCTTTCCCTCTTCCCTCCTTGTGTTCCTCTCTCTCCAATCCCATGAAACCACAACTCTACCTTTGTCTCTTCCACCTAATTATTCACTGTTGGCAACTGTATTTGCCAGTCACAATTACCTGGGGGCAGAGTCACTTGGGGTCTTTACTTTGGACTCTCTCCTCTTTTGGATAACCAGTTCTCAGGGGTCCCATGTTAGCATAAAAATAAAAGCAGCTTTAGGTCAATCCACTACAATGCATAATAAGGTCCTTGCACACGTCCAGTCTTCATACAGAAAGTTCTGAGATTTGAATTCCTCACTGGAAACATTTTTAAAAATTGTCTGTCTTTACTGTATTTGTATTAGTGTTTTGGCTGCCTGTATGCATGCGTGCTATTTTAGTGTCTGGTGCCAACAGAGACTAAAAAAAGTGCATTGGCATAATCTTTGGAAGCTTGCATCACAGGTCATTGTGAGTCAACAAATATGGGAGCTAAGAACCCATCCTTATTCTTCTTCAAGAGCAGCAAGTACACTTGATCACAGAGTTAACTCTCCACTCCCATCCCTGGTACAGTTTTATTAAACAAAATTTTCAAGTTCTTATGGACTTTGATGTAAGTATTTCATCATTGAGTTGAAATGTTTCTGTCCAAAATAATGAACCAGCCTTTTATTGTACTTGAAAAGCTCCCTGGATCACAGCTATCCATTTTGAGGCTGCTTTTTAGGTTTCCTGTTCCAACCCATGGAACCAGAACACCATCAGTACTTTTGTACTAGGATTACATATGTCTAGATAATCTGAGATGCCTGCCGCCATAGTAGCATAGTAGGATATGGTTCTTCAGTTTTACTTTTTTCTTGGGGCAATGGCAGTTTCTCTATGTGTCTTTCATGCTTAGTAGTACTATCATTGCTTTCATTCTACATGACTTATTTTTTTTATAAAAGAATCATTGCCATGTCAAAAAACCAATGGCTGAAAATTAAACAATCTTAAATAAAAACTGTACTTCAAAATTTGTCATTGTATTACACAAAGCATACTAATTTTTATGTTAAGTTACAACCTCAAGATAACCTAAGAATGATTCAAGAATCAATAATAATATGAACAATAATTAATTACTATGGTGATTGATGCACTGAAAAATGAATCTACAAACCCTCAGTGATTTAGGGAAAAAGACCAAAGTGATTTCAGTGGAATAAGGTGAGTAAAGCAGAGGGAAAAATAAAGGCAGTGGCTTAAAGGAAAGCTTACTTTCCAGTGGTAGGAATGCTATAATTAGAAGATCATCATTTCACACTTTTCTAGGGAATATAGGTAAAACACAAATCCTAAGCTATGCAAAGCTAAATACTTTTACCCTTAGCCATGCAAAATTCATTTTTTTGGGAGGGAGTCTGGCAAGACTGTAAGCTTTATAGTGATACAGAATCACCAGTAAAATAGACCTGTGCAAAATACTTTTCAAATGTAGTTTAAACATCCATTAATCAACAAATTTAAACTCTGGGTAGACAATCATCCTAAGTAAGAGCAAGTGTCCCTCTTTGGGACTATCAATGTCAGTGTTCTCTTTGTCATTCATAAAGGAAGAGCAACTTTTGCATAAATGGCTATTTTTACAAGCTCGGGTAGGGAGTTGCTATAATGGCTCAGCTGTTTTGGTCTCACTGAGGACCTGGTTTCCATTCCCAGAAACCACATCAGGTGACTCATAGGTACCAGGTACCTAACTTAAATTTAATGCATAGATAGACACATCTAATATAAATACACATAAGTCTTTTGAAAAATATGCTAAAAGAAGCACAGAAGATCTGAGTGATCTTAACGCAATAAGTCAACCATAGATAACAGTATTTTCAAATGAGAGAAAATAGAATCCCTGATATCATACATGGTAATATTCATGTGTAAAAAGACACAAGAACCTGGAAATTCCAGTGTCCACCATGAGACTCATCCACCACTGTAATATTCTGTGCAAGCTTTATACATGAAAATCTCATACTGCAAAACATAGGAACATCAAGTCAAGGGAAAGATCCTCACCTAGAAGCTCAGAGGAACAAGCCACACAAATGTATGCAGTGCTCAGTGAAATCTGGTTTATATGTCCAGCTGCCAGAACTGTAAAATCAAATGGTGTATTTAATACCCACATTACTTTTGTAATTGCAGTTGTTGTGTATTCTACTCCTTCTTACGAATATTAAAACTCACACTGATCAATGAATTCTAGATTTCAAAGTAAAGGTTAGTTTTGTAACTGTCTTTCATGCCTGTGCCTACCTGTTGAACACAAACTTTTCTATAATAGCAATTGGGCACTAATACTACACTAAAAGAAACCCTGGTGTGCTCTGAATTTTTTTAAACTAGGTAGTTTTAAGGTCTATGTCCACCTTGTAATATCTCAGAAAAAATTCAAATTACAATTCTACCAAAATTTACTCTGGAGAACCAATGAAATTATGGGGCATATTTGTGTGGTTTGGATCAGTGGATACTGGCAGAAGCCTAGGCAACTTCAGGAAGGGGAAGAACAAACATCAATAAATGATATCAACTTCAATAGGAAAATGTAAAGAACAATAATACACAAGATAAAGAGTAGAATTTAAATATGGAACAAAACTAATGGATATAATTTGTATGATTAAAAAATAAACCTTGCTTTAGATATACTGCAAAACAGACCTTGGTGTGCAATGAGCCCTGAATTAGAATACTGGAAGACAAGTCCCCTTACAAAGAAATCTAAATACTCTCTGTTTATATATGTATACAGTTCAAAAAACAGAAAATGATTTCTCTAAGCTACATGAGTCTGTTGCTATAAGAATGCCATCACATTCAGTAAGACTGCTGATAAAAAACAGTTAAACATTCACCAATAATAAATCTGATCTCTAAGATGGAAGAAAATACTAACAAATTTTCAGGCTATGGTGAAAACATTCTCAATAAATAATAGGAAATTGAACTGTTCTGAGGGTTCTCATTTTAACACTGGAAAGAAGAAGTGGTTATAATAATATCAATAAACATCAAAGGTAAACAGTGGTTATCAGCACAATCCTCTGAGATATTACTTTCTTATCAAAATAAAAGAAAAATACTTGTGGTTACCAATAAATATTTCAGAGAATATTATTCAAACAACGTTACCACGAGGTTCTGGAGATCCTGGAGAGAATGAGAGAACAAGCACTGTCTCAGGTGCTTGAGGGGTTGTCTGACCAGAAGCATTACAGAAAAAGAAATAATTTGATATATTATAGGGTGGTTCAGTAATGACTGCATGCCTGACACCACGTAGTTTTTATATATTTTGTTACGTACCTTTATACATATATATTTTGGGAAAACACATAATTTTAAATTAACAAATGGAAATTAGAATACACACTTAAGTCAATGACAAGAATATCTATCAGTAAAGTACATTGGAATAAAATTTTAAAGAAAAGGTAAAAGCAAGAAATATTTTATTCTGTTTCAATAAATATAAATAAAACACATCATGTATACTGGGTTTTTATTTAGCCATGAAGAAGGTTGACATTGTATCAGAAACATTTATCATATGCCTTGTATATAATATATACATATGATATTAGAGTAGAGTGAATACTTACTATTCAGGAAAGAAAAAAGGACTAGGTAGAATAGGAAGGAAGAGGAACAGGGAAGAGTGATGGGGAGGGAATGTGGTTGGAGATCCTGAAACACTTGAATGAAATCGTCTTTATGAAACTCATTTGTATGCCATGATTAATCATTCAGACCATGTGGTGCAAATGCACACACAGACACACAGACACACACAGACACACATACACAGACACACACACACACACACACACACACATAGATGGACTACTGGTAAAACCCCGATGACCTAATTTTGATCCTTGGAATTTACATATGAAATTCTGTGCAGTAGCACATCTGTTATCTCAGCACACCAATAAAAAAAAATAGGAGCAGACACAGGAGACTATTATTTGGAAGCTCTCAAACCAAAAATTGAGATGAATCTAACAGGAAAAAAACAAATAATTGAGATACCGCTTCAAAAAAAAAGTTGTAGAGATAGGGCAAAGTCCTTGATCTTTCCAGGACTGTTTTTAATGTGAGCTCAGTGCATATGTATACTAAAACTAACACATTCCTCTTGCACATACATATACTTACTCACAAATGAGATACATACATATACAGAATAATAGAATATGAATGATAAACAAAGACATTATCTAGTGTATTAATGAAAATTTATCTACATTTATTATAATATGAGTGAGAATAGCATTTAAGGTTAAAAAATAAAGATCATATGAACAAACAGGCAGGTCAACAAAATGAATAAAAAAATATAATTTAACATTTAAAGCACAGACAATAACGAAATATAATGTGATTTCAATGTTAGCAACCAAGCTGTAAATCAGTGAAAAATAGTGAAAACCCAGAAATAATAGGAGATATGCATGGTAAATTTACTTTCAACAAAAGTTTCAAGGTGATAAAATCAGAGACATAATAATATTTTTAAAAGACTGTACTGAAACAATTCCATATAGCCAAGTTATTTCCAAATCTAAGAATATAATTAACAAAAGTATATTTCAGAGACAAGCCTATTAGTTGAAAACCAAAGGCTGATCCAAGAAAATATAAACAAATTACTATTTTATTCATTTGTTTATTGTGTGTTTGCCAGTGTGTCCCATTGTACACATGTGTCAGTGAGATGCTAATTCAAGGGAGACAACAGAGGCTATAGAAGTCAATTGTGTAAAGGGAAAATTGGGATTGAGAGCTAGGAGCTGTGGAGAGCTATGCTTCCACTCTTAGAAGAGTCCTGGCCTGCCATACACTACACCATAAGATCTAAAATGGCTCCTGGGACACCCATGAGACAGAAAAAGAAACTGAGTTCAGGGAGACTGCTTCCCCTGTCTTCAAGGGAAATTCTAACAGGTGAAGGTGCTCCTTCCACCCCATGCCCCATGAGCGACCTTATCAGGCAGGGATTTCTTGGAGGCATAGTAATAGTGTAGTGAGATATGATATGCTTTGCAAAATATTTAGGGGTTTGGAATTGGCTCAAATACTGAGTATGACCTTATGTGCTATGTAAAAAGCACAACTGCACACTGATGCTAGTCTCAGGATTCTGAATTCTGGAATTTTTTATTTGATAACTTCCCATCTCCCCTTCATCCTCAGATTTGTTCCCACAGAAGAAGGTTTTCTTTTTCCTCCTGTGAACTGCAGAATAAACCACAGGTCAGCAAGCTTGGCACCAATGCCTTTTCTTGCTGTACCATACCAATGGCCACTAGAAGATTACTTTTGACCTTATTTATCATAATTTATCCATTTTGGTTTTAAATTCAAAGCACTGGTAGAACAGAACTAGGTCCTAGACTTCAGTGGTGTCTAACACAGATTTATGCATACAAAGCACAAATTCCTATGTCATACTGGAGAGATGTAAAAAACAGTAAAAAGAAAAATCAAAACCAGCCTACCTGTTGGGCAGATGTAAATATGAATAGAGCCAATGGAGAAAGCATTCACCAGACAAAACTGTAACAACACAAACAAAGCAAATTAAGAGATATCCGACTGTAAGAAGATACACATAATAAATACAACTATTAGTATAAATAAAAAAGAAGAGATAAAAATTCTCATGTCACAGAAGAAGTCCAACTTATTTTTTCATAATTTATTCTTTTGATTCATATTATATCTCAAACCACAGCCTTCTCTCTTCTCCTTCCAGTCCTACCCTTACAAATCCATCCCTCTCCCCTTCTCCTCAAGGAGAGACAACCTATGAGTAACACACCACCCTGGGACACCTAGTCCCATCAGAAATAATCATAATCTCTCCCACTGAAGCCCAAGACAGGCAGTCAAGGTAGGGGAAGATGGATCCAAGACTTTCAACAGAGTCAGTGACAGACCCTCTCCAATTGATAAGGCACACACATGAGGACTAAGCTACACATCTATTACAAACATGTGGAAAGGCTAGCTCCAGTCTGTTCATGCTCCTCAGTTGTTTGTTCAGTCTCTGTGAGCCCCCAAGGGCCCAGGTTGTGTGTCCTTAACTCCTCTGGCTTGCTCAGTTTTATTCCACCTCTTCCTCAAGACTCCCAGAAGTTTATCTGATTTTTTGGCGATGGGTCTCTACATCTGTTTCCATCCACTGTGGTATGAAGCTACTCAGGGATGTAGTTATGCTAGATTCCTGTCTGAAGGTGTAATAGAGTATCATTAACAGTGTCAAGGGGTAGCTTTCTCCCATAAGATGATTTCAAATGGGGACAATAATTGGCTGGATTTTCCCCTAATCTCTGCTTCGTCTTTATCCTTGAGCGTCCTGTAGACAGGACAACTTTTGAGATCAAGGTTTTGTAGTTGGGGTGATATCCCCTTCCTTCCACTGGAAATCCTGCCTGGATATGTGGGGTGGACAGTTCAGTCTCTATATCCTCTCCTTGTATGAATTTCAGCTATGGTTACCCCCATAGACTCCCTGTCACTTCCCCTATCTCAGCTCTCCAGCTAATCCCAGAGATGACCTCTACTGATTTTCATTCTCAGTCCCAGCCCTTCCCTGTACTGACTCCTCCCACATTTGATCATCATCTCCATATCCCCCCGTTCCTTCACTTTATCCATCTCTGATAACTATTTAATTTCCCCTATTGAGCTCAATTTACACTCTTCCCTTGTGCGGTTTCTTTGGGTTTGCGGATTTTATCATATTTATGCTGCCTTTCATAGCTAATGTCTAACTAAAGTGAGTACATATCATATGTGTCTTTCTGTGTATGCTTTATCTCACTCAGGCTGATATTCTCAAGTTCCATCCATTTGTTTCCCAGTTTCATGATGTATTTGTTTTTAATAGCTGAATAGTATTTCATTCTGTATATTTTCCACATTTACTTCATTCATTCTTCAGGTGAGGAACATATAGTTTGTTTCTAGCTTCTGACTATTAGTAGTAAAGCTTCTATGAACATAGTTGGACAAGAGTCACTATGGTATAGTGCTGTATGTGTTGAGTCTATGCCCAGGAGTGGTATAGTTGGGACTTGAGGTAGCACAGTTCCCAATTTTCTGAGAAACCACCAAATTGATTTCCAAAGGTATTGTACAAGTTTGCATTCCAATCAGCAATGGGGGATTATAATTGAATCTCAGAGTCAATTATAATGGAATTTCCATGATAACTAAGGATGTTGAACATTTCTATAGGTGCTTTCTTGGTCATTAGATATTCCTCTGTGAGAATTATGTTTAGTGCTACATCTTATTTTTTTTTTCAAATTGGGTTATTTGGTTTGTTGATGCCTAATTATTTGAGTTCTTTGTATATTTTGGATATTATTCCTGTCAGATGTAGAGTTATTAAAGACCTTTTCCCATTTTGTAGGCTGCTGTTCATCATTTTGACTGTGTCTTTTCTCTGTGAGAAGTTTTTCAGTTTCAGGAAGTCCCATTATTAATTGTTGGTCTTAGTGCTTGAGCTATTGATGGTCTATTCAGGAATTGTTTCCTGGGTCAATGAGTTCAGTGCAGTTCCGCATTTTCTCTTCTATTAGATTTAGTGTATCTGGTTTTATTTTGAGGTCTTTGATTCACTTGAACTTTGGTTTTGTGCAGGCTGATAGATTTGGATCTATTTGCATTTTTCTACATGCAGAATTCCAGTTAGATCAGCACCATTTGTTGAAGATGGATTCAATTTTCTATTGTATGGTTTTGGCTTCTTTGTGAAGTATCAAGTGTCCAAAGGCATATGGGTCTATTTCTGGGTCTTCAATTCTATGGCATTTATCTGCCTGTCTCTATCTATACCAGTAAATTCCATCCTTTTTTTTTTTTTTTTAATATTGCATGGCAATGTAGTTTGAAATCAGAGAGGGTGATATTTCCAGAAGTTCTTATAATGTACAGAATATTTTAGATATTCTAGATTTTAATATTGCATATGAAGTTGAGAATTACTCTTTCAAAGTCTGTAAAGAATTTTGTTAGAATTTTGAAAAGAATTGCATTGAATATGTAGATTACTATTGATAAAATGCCCATTTTTATTATGTTAATCCTACTGATCCAGGATAAGGAGATATCTCTCCATCTTCTGATATCTTCCTCAATTCCTTTCTTCAGAGATTTGATTGTCTTGTCACATACATCTTTCACTTGCTTTGTTAGAGATACACCAAGAAGTTTTATATTATTTGTGGCTATTAAAAAAGGTTGTTTCCCAAGTTTCTTTCTCGGTATGCATATAGGTAATGTAGGGGGAATCTACTGATTTTTTTGAGTTGATTTTTTATCAAGTCAGTTTGATGGAAGTGATTATTGGCTGTAGGAATTCCTGGGTAGACTTTTGAGGGTCACTTATGTTTACTGTCATATCATCTGTCAATAACAATAAGCAATATTTTGACTTCTTTCCAATATTTCTTATTACTCTAGCTAGCTCTATAGTGAATAGATAGGGAGAGATTGAGCAGCCTTGTCTTTTGTGTGATTTTAGCAAAATTGTGTTATGCATATGTGACCCTATGTGTATGCCCACACGTATGTGATATGTGATGTCTATGTGTATGTGATTCAGTATGTAATATGTATGTCTGAATGCATCCTTCTACATTGTATGTCTTGGTTAATGTGTGTTTCTCTGTATGTATTTCTATGTTTGAACATGTATGGTAAGTCTGTTTTCTCCTGTGTGTGGTGTGTGACATATATGTGCCTATGTTCATGTATCTCTGTGCCTGTGTGTGTATGTACCCACGTATGTATGTTTATGTTCCCTTGGTGGTATGTCTTTGTGTGGTGTGTCTGTCTCTGTATATAAGTCTGTGTGTGAAGGTTTATGTGTTTTGTGTAGAGGATTTTCCTGCATTCATGTGTCTGTATGTATGCCTTTGTATATATGGGTATACTTGTATGTGATATATATGGAGTCATTATTGAAAGGTTGGTGTACATTATAATCACTTCAGTTTTATTTATGTTTGTATTCTTGTGGGGGAGAGGGGGTGTGGGTGTGTGAGTGTGTGTGTTGACTATTTGCTTTGATTTTTAGTTTATATCACTTCTTTCAGTATTGTGTTTAGTGGTATCTTTCCTCGAGAAGAATTTCTTGGCTCTTTGAATCATGGAAGGTTTGTTTTCTTCTCTGAGGATGTCAGTAGTTATCCTGTGTAAGTTGTATATGTTATTAGTCATGTTCCTTTATAACTTGGAGTGTATTGCTCATGTTCATGGATTTAAGAATCTCCATTGACAAATCACACATTATTCTTATTGGTTTCCCTTAATCTGTGACCTGTGACTATTGTAATCTTACAACTTTCCATGATCTATTTCTATTTTTGTCTTGTCTAGATGAGTCTCTCCATGCTTCACTTATTTGTATGGATATGTTTTTCTTTAGTTTGGAGGAGTTTTCTTCTATGACCTTGTTAAAATGCTGGTCTATGCTATTCACTTGTCATAGACTTATTATGACTGTGTTTTCAAATGTTGTCTTGAGTTTCTTGCATTTTCCTATTTTTCTCCTTTCTTTCTCTCTCTTTTTCTTTCTTTCTTTCTTTCTTTCTTTCTTTCTTTCTTTCTTTTTTATTTTATTTGCTTATTTGTTCTAGATGTTCTATTCCATCTTTGGGTTCTGATATTTTATCTTCTGCTTGATTCATCCTACTGTTAATGTTCTCCCTGAAATATGTGATGGTTTTATTATGTTTCTCAGAAATCCATCTTCTTTTCAGCTTGTGTTATTTCTTTGTTTAATTACTAAGTTGATTTTTCAAATCTTTAATTATCATAGTATATCATAATAGTGTATATGCCTTTTTGTTTGGTCATCAAAGAAGTGTTAATTGTCAGTCTTTTAGAGTTTAATTAAGATTTTTTTCATTCTTCTTTAAATTACTTGAACCTTTTTTTTTTTTTTTTTACTATTCTTATGAATTGCATTGCTAGCATTCATCTGGGTAGTTCTCACTAGAGAATACTTCTTTATGACTAGTGGGCCATTTGTCTTTTGTTTGTTTGGTTGGTTGGTTGGTTGGCTTGCTTTGATTTGGTTTTGCAACTTGACTTAAGCAAGTCCTTTCTATGGCACCTTTATATTTTGTTTTACAATACATATATAGATTTAGTATTGTTCACTGTATCTTTTAAAAAATTGATTAATTATATTTAGTTTTATTTATATTTTAATTGATTTTCATAAAACTTGAAAAATTATCAATCATCAAATGTACTTATTTATTTTCTGGGTTTATATGTAGATATGTGTGCAACAATAAGCACATGGCAGTCTGAACACAACTGGCAGGAGTTACTTCGCACCTTCCATACATGGCGTCTATGACCAAAATAAGTTGTGTTGGTTTGGTGACAATCACACTCAGCACTTGGCCCAGCTGTTAAGATCCACCTTCAAGTCCTTCAATAGACTTAGTACCTTTCTCTCTAGGAAATCAGTTAAAGTCCTAGAGAAGATACTTTTTTGTTCCTTTGAGTCAGGGTATCACTCTGGCTAAGGATAACCCCAAGCTTATGGCAGTACTGTCTCAGTGTCCTCAGAAAATATACTTACACAAATATATTTACCAAGATATTCACTTGTAAGTGCCACACTGATCAGGACAATTTTCACAAATCCTGGATGGTCCCACTGAACAATATCATATCCACATGAAATATAGTATGTCACATATAATATAAAATTTTATATGTTATATAATTATTTACCTATATGAATTTCTGATTCTGCAAAACTTCTGATGTTATTAATCCAACTAAGTAATTACATTTAATATCATTGCAGTGTCTTAAATTTCATTGATCAAAACAGGTAACTAATATATCAATTCATCTATATTTAATTTAATTTGAAGTTAATATATTCTATCTGTTGACCTCAGTTCATCATATAATACATCTTGACCAAAGTTTCCCTCTTTCCACACCTCCCTGTCTCTCCCCAACCTCCCTATTCTCCAAATCTACTCTTCTTCCATTTCCTTTCAAAAGAAGAGAAGGTCTCACAAAGATATCAATAAAACACAGTATAACATGTTACAATAAGACTAGACACAAATCCTCATATCAAGATTAGATGAGGCAAGATAATAGTAGGAAGAGTCCCAAGCACAGGCCAAAAGTTAGAGATATGTCTCAGTCCTACTGTTAAAAGACCCACAAGATCACCAAGCTATATAGCCATAATATATATATGTGGTGGACATAGATCAGACCATAGGGTTCCTGTTTGTCACTTCAGTTTCAGTAACGCATTATGAATTTGGCTTAGCTGATTCTAGGGCCTTTGTTCTCATGGTTTCCTTCATCTTTCTGATGGCTACAGTCCTTCCTCTTCTTCTGTGTTGGTTCTTTGGCTCTGCCTAGTACTTGGCTATGGGCCTCTGCATCTGTTTCTATCAGTTTTTGGATAAAGCCACTCTGATGATGATTGTTCTTTGAGAAAATCAAAACGCTTGATAAACCCTTATCCAAACTAATGAAAGACAAGAAGAGAAAAGTCAAATTAACAAAATAATGAAGAAAACAAAGTTAAGGGCATAACAATAAACACTAAAAATATCAAAAGAATCATTTGTCCATACTTTTAAAAAATGTACTACACATTATTGAAAAATCTAAAAGAAATACATAATTTTCTCAGAAGATACAACTTACCAAATTTAAATCAATATCAGCTAAACAATTTGAATAGATCTATAAACCCTAAGAAATTAGAAGCAGGCATTAACAATCTCCCAAGCAAAACAAAAACAAAAAAACAAAAAAATACCTAGGAACAGACAGTTTTGGTGTAGAATTCTATCAGCTTTTCAAAGAAGTGTTAATGTTAATACTTCTCAAATTATTCCACAAAAGAGACACAGAAATTATAATATCAAAACCATTTTATAAGACCACAGTCACCCTGATATTCAAGCCACAAAAAGACTCAAAACAGAAAGGAGAATGACAGACCAATTTTCCTCATGAGTATAGATTCAAAAGTACTTAATACGATATGCACAAGCCAAACACAAAATGATCATCCACCATGTTCCAATAGCCTTCATCCCAGGGATGTATGGATAGTTTTGGAGACCAAAAGGCCTTGACTTAATTGGGCCTAAGGCCTTGACTTATTTAGCAAGTCGAAGTGTCCCAGGCTTGACTTATTTAGCAAGTCAAAGTGTCCCGGGCTCCACAGCAGGCATTCCTTTGATTCCTTTCCTGCTGGAGACCAAATGGCCTTGTTTGAATCTAAGGCCTTGCTCTTTATCAGATAGCCAGAGTGTCCCAGGCTTGGCTTAATTAGCAAGTCAAAATGTCCCAGGCTCCACAGCAGGCATTCCTTTGATTCCTTCCCATTCCCACTGCCTCCAGAAAGTGATAAGACATCCTGTTTGAAGTGGCCTGCAGCTTCAAGACAACAATGACTATCATCCTGATTTATAGTTATGTGTGACATCTGGAATCCCTCTTCCTCTACCACTTCCCGCCCTAAAATGTTTATATATATGTAGCAATAAAGCAATTTTGGAGGCTTGATCGGAACACCGTCTTGCCCTCAACGCATTCTTTGTCTCCTGCCTCTTTCCATCGCCAGCAGTTTCTCTCCTCAGGTGTGAACCTGTGATCGATAGCCTCACAGGAGGGCCCCCCGGGAAGGACAGGACAGCTAGCTCTTCGCAGTTGGCACCCAGACATGGGGCTGAGGAATGAGATCGTGCACACAGCCGGACGTAACATCACATGAAAGCCTGGCCCAGGTGGTCCTATTGAGGATCATATAGAGAGGAGACTTTCTCGGAGTGACCCGACCGAGAAGTGGACTCCTGGAGAAGAGGTGAGTGACGCATGAAAGAGACAGACGCTTTTTCCAGAGAAAAGGAAAAAATAGGAAAGTTTATTCATGGAAATATTTCTTCCAGGACAAGGAATGCTTGGGTGATAGAGGCTTATCTGTGAGAAAACCGTGAATCAGTATCACAGATCGATGGGTCTGTATGAAAACGGACGGGAAGTAATATAGACTCATAGTAAAAGATGTTTATGTAGTGTAGAGTCTTTGCGAATTTTAGCAACAAAGACGACCAAAAATAGATCCTCCACTGTGAATAGGTGGAAGTGTATAAGTTAAGAGAAAACAAAGATATTTTATTGTGTGAGAGTTGTATAGAGTGATATAAAGTTAAAGCAGAAGACAGAAGAAGTAGATCCTCCACTGTGAAAAAGTGGAAGTGTTTAAGTTAAGAAATCCTCCACTGCGAATAGGTAGAAGTGTATAAGTTAAGAGAAAACAGAGATATTTTATTATGTGAGAATTGTATAGAGTGAGATAAAGTTAAATATTGTGTTAGGGTAAGATATAGAGTGAAAAAAAATGGTTGAGTTAAAGTTATATAAAATAGTACAGAATCATGGGACAAACATTAAGTGACCATGAAGACTTTTTACAGAGAATTAAAGAGTCTCTCAAGACTAGGGGGACTAAGGTAATAATTGTGTAGAAGGACAAGGTAATGGTAAAATGTGTTCTATGCATGTGTTTGCAAATAATGGTAAAATGTGTTTTATGAAGATGTTTAGAGTTATGCTAAAATCTAGGGAGGCAAAGATAATTCTCGTAAGTGCCTCTAGTCTTTGGACCTGGACTAGAGATGGTTTATACCCTAACTATGAGAAAATGGATTCAAGAAAAGCAAACCTCCCTGACTATCAGGGGAAGAAAAATGAAGGTAAGCTGTTTCAGAGCTCTCCTAGGGACAGGAGGAAAATAGGAGACATCCTACTTCCTTTCTGGCCCCTATGGGACGAATGTTTAAGTTTTAGTTTTGTGTATTTTAGGTAGGATGTCTTGAGTCCCTTTGGGACATCTAATTCTCTTTCTTCTCTAGTGTATGTTCTTGGTGCACCAATCTGTCCATGTGTCAAAACTGACTGTTTTATGTTGTCTATGTCGTATGAATGGAAGTTGTCCTGTGTTTTATGTTGAAAAGAAAAGAAAATTGGTTAAAACTCTATTCTGGCTAGCTATCTACCTCTCAAATTAGTTTGACTTGTTTTAAAAAGCAGTCTCAATTGACCCTTGGAGTCAAACACAGTAGGAGAAGAGCTGCCAGAGGCTTAATTGTATGCAAAGCCACTCTTAAAGGGGCCGCAGCTTTTCCGCTTCTATGGTAAGGGAGCTGATGGCTGTTTCTCCTAGAGACTTTCTCTGATTGTTGGATTCAACAAATAACAAGTTGTCCTTCTCTTAAAATTACCATTAGAAAAGGGTAAATTTTGTCTGGTCTAAATAAGTAAATGTGTGATTACTTCATTTTTGCTTCTGATTGGTTTTAAAAATATAAAAACATTCTACATGCCTTGATTATTGAGTTTTGTCTTATAAATTATTGGGTATGATTAAAAATAAGTAACCTTGGCGACAAAAGGTGGGATTTAAAACTGGTAATTTAGGGTTTGAGTCAGTCTAGACAACAGAAAACTTGACTTGAGCCAACCCAGGGAACAAGTTTTTAAAGGTGTGTTTAAAATTGGTTAATATTTTATATAATTCGTATCCTAGAAATCAGAACAATATTTCTTTAAGGTATTTAAAGTTGTACAGTCAAGCATTCAGATATAAAAACTGACCGCCAAACTTTGTAACGTGATAGTAATATTCTTGGTATTGATTTTATTGTTTAAAACTGAGTTTGTTTTCTAAAGTTATGATTATGCTTTAATGTTACAAGGAAACTTAAAAAATTATAGCAAAACTGCCAATGTTCCAGCTTACAGCTCTGTCACAGCCTCAAAAACAGCAGATAAAATCTTTTGAGATACTCCAGCAAGAGTTCCCTTTGCTATTCAATTGGCTTGTGAAAATGCTAATGCAGCCTCTGCTATTAGGCCAAGCAGGATAGAGAAACTTAGCTAGATATATCCAACTTTGTACAGAAATCAGTCCCTCATACGATCAGGGTCTGTCTATGGCTTGCTGCCTTATAAGGGACCACTGTGCAAACAATGTTTCTACAGATATGAATGAATAAAAAAGGTTTAATATGGAGGTTTGGGTCATTTTAAAAATGATTGCTCCAAGAACAGAGGCTGGAGCAAATAATCAAGTTGAGCCCCCAGGAATCTGTTCTTGGGCCAGGCCTCAGGAAATAGGCCCAATTAAGAAACATTTGCATTTGAGTCAATGCAAACCTCAGAACAACCTCTGCAGAAGCTAGTGTGAAATTCCTTACAGAAGTGCTTGCTCTTTCCTCAAGAAGGAGGGGTTAGCCTCAGGTTCCAAGGCAGACAGCAGGCTGCTTATCTAGGTGTCATAAAGAATTTTGGCTGCCTTTTTTTAACAAAAGACTTGCTTAGTCTTCCTAATGTGTACTGAGCTCAATTACTAATAAGAAACCTAACCTTAAATTAATTATTACAGAAAGTTTTAAAGGATTAATAGACATTGGAGCTGATGTACTCACTCACCTCCAAGAGATTATTCTATTAATCCAACAAAAAATTCAAAATCAAGATTTATAAAAGGTTAATAAGGCTATGGAACTCATGTAGGCATTAGAGCCCAGATAGCTCAGTTGATAGAGCATGATGCTTATCCTGAATGTCCTCAGTTTCTACCTGTACCACATAATGGTGTTTTTCCTAGAGGACTTATACCTAAGCAATTATATCATATGGATGTTATTGGAACATGTACATGTAACTATTGACACCCTTTCAGGCCTTCTAGTTACAACTGCTTTGAGAGGAGAATCAACTAAATATATAATCAGTCATTGTCTACATTGTTTTTCTATGCATGGTGTTCCCAATCAGATTAAAACAGATAGTAGAACTGGCTTTTGCAGTCAGACGTTTTAGACGTCTTGTTACCAATTTTATATTAGTTATATTACTAAGATTCCTTAATTTTCTCAAGGACAAGGTATTGTAGAACAGGCCCATGGAACATTAAAATAATAACTTTTATTTATAAAAAAAAAAAAGGGGGAATCATATCCCCTACACCACAAAAAATTAAAAATTTAAAATTTGGATGCCAGTGATTTTCTGCTAAGTGTTTATGGCACTCTACAAATAGGCACATTTATGCCTAGGTGATATAGAAGGGTCCATTCAGACACATGGCATGATCCAGATCAGGTATTTAATATGGGGAAGAGGGCATGTTTGTTTTTTCTACAGGATGCTAAAGGAGCATGCTGGCTGCCAGAGTGATAAGACATGCCGATGCTGGGACAGAGAATGATGCTGACCTGTGAGCTTGCTGAGTGCCCTGACAATGGTGACAGAAAAGCTGTATTGGACATTTGCTCCTAACCTACCTTTGGTTGCTTATATCCCATATTGGATAGGTTGCCTTGCCTCAAGATTTTTGACCATGTGGACAGAGAAAATATAGACTGTAGAAACTGCTTCTGGACATTCTCAAAGACATATTTGAAAGTTAGCTGCAGTTCTCTGATGTTATGTTAGCAAGAGATAAAGTTGGAACAAGATCTGTATTTTGAACAAGTATTAGTACATGTGTTAAGGCTCCCAATTTTTATTAATTGGTCATGTTCAAATGTTGCTTCTTCTGCAGAATTTAATGTAAATTATATTGATTGTACACCTTTTTCAACTATGTTAAGAGTGTTGAAGTCTGACATGTCTGTTATGGTCTATCAACTAGCTTTTGTTCTATTGCCTGTGAGTTTTACAGGACCTTGATATTCTAGAAAAGGCTTGAAAGTACTGGAAGAAGTGAGTCAGATCTAAAACAAAGGCAAGAGGATAGTGGGTTGATTGTTACTGAGATAAAAAACTTCATGAAATCAGCTTTTCCCTTAAGAAACAGAAATTTTCATCTAATGCTGATTCCTGATGGCATTCATCTAAGTTTTCCCTCCTCATGCCTCTTGTTGGACCAATAATTAGCCTTTTACTTCTGGTCAGCCTGGGACCTTTCATTTTTAACAAGATTATAAGATTCATCAAACAGCAGACATCCTGACCTTTACAGGTTCATTATCACCGCCTCGATCTGCTTGATCGTGGAATTACTGTGTCTGAAGATAATTCTCCTTTAGGAGCTGCATAAAACCCAGATTTATGCATGCTGACCTATGGGTTAGTGTGGGTATCAGCAGGGTGCAGAGCTGGGCATCACAAAGGAAAAGACTCTATGCGCTAACTCTGGGTTCCTTAAGGAACATGCTCCATAGCAGAGAGGTCGATGCCAATGAGGCTCCGCCCAATGGGCGGACCTTTCTCCTCTCCTTGGCAAAGGGTATCATAATAATAGCAAGGATCGAGCTTCTACTCCCCCCACCCCCGATTAAGGCCCGCTTGTTTTTAGACAGGTTCCTGATCATTCGGCTTTAAAGTAAATAGAAAGGGAGGAGATGTTGGAGACCAAAAGGCCTTGGCTTAATTGGGCCTAAGGCCTTGACTTATTTAGCAAGTCTAAGTGTTCCAGGCTTGACTTATTTAGCAAGTCAAAGTGTCCCAGGCTCCACAACAGACATTCCTTTGATTCCTTCCCATTCCCACTGCCTCCAACAAGTGATAAGACATCCTGTTTGAAGTGGCCTGCAGCTTCAAGACAACAATGACTATCATCCTGATTTATAGTTATGTGTGACATCTGGAATCCCTCTTCCTCTGCCACTTCCCGCCCTAAAGTGTTTATATATATGTAGCAATAAAGTCATTTTGGGGGCTTGATCGGAACACCGTCTTGCCCCCAACACATTCTTTGTCTCCTGTCTCTTTCCATCGCCGGCAGTTTCTCTCCTCAGGTGCTGACTGGTGATCGATAGCCTCCCGGGAGGGCCCCCACCAGGAAGGACAGGACAGCTAGCTCTTCACAGGATAGTACAGAATATGAAAATTAGTCACTGCAATCCACCATATAAAAAATGAATCATATTATTAGATGATGAAAAACCTTTGACAAAATCCAATACCTTTTCATTTGAAGTCATTGAAAGCTTATGGATTCAATGGAGATACCTAAACATAAAATAAAAAAAAAAAATAATTTACAACAAATCTATGGCCAAAATCAAATTAGATGGAGAGAAACTTAAAGCAATTCTGCTAAAACCAGGAGCAAGAAACAGCTGTCCATTCTCTCCATATATAATCAATACAGTAATTTAGGTTCTAGCTGTAACAATAAGACAACTGATGGAACTCAGGGATATACAAATTGAAAAGAAAGTCAACATATTATTTGCATATAATATGATAGTAGACATTCTTATAATTTTGACAGCAGTATGAATTGAAAGTATAAGCCATTTGTTAAAATATTGTCACATAGAAAAATGTGAAAATAAGAAATTAGATGTTTTTAATATACTCCTTAGTCATTGATCTTGACATTGTTTAACAAATTTAAGTAAAATATTTTATATGTGTTGAGGGCAGTCTTGATATGGATAAAATTCTCTATTCTCGAAAGAAGTTGAAACAACAATGAAGCCTAAAGAAGGCACCTCCAGGAGGTCTCTGCCTTGAGAGTCAAAGTAAGAAGATGACATTAATAGAAAATGAGCTCTTATATGATAAAAATGCCATCCATTTAAATTTAAGCACATGCAAATGAAAATATACTTCTTCTACCCATGCCCAGGTATTTGTCACTGGTCCTCCTGCATATTTTCTCTTTAATAGATATAGATAAATATGTGGATACAGATAGATATAGATAGATATAGATATAGATTAGATATAGATATAGGCATAATTTCCCACGTAGACATCTATACAACATACTATCATTCCAGGAACTGTTCCACAGTTTTAGGTCCAGTTGTGGCAAGATTCTCAGAGTTTTTGTTGCTTAAATCTACAGTGCTAGCTCAATCTGATCCTCCTTTAACATTACGTTACACTTTGCCAGGTATAGTCTATTCTGTTTGATGTTATTGCAGAAGTTCAATTGATTTTCATCAGTTTGGCCAAAATTATTCAAGGACTTCACTAAAAATTGCCTGAGTTTTATTTGCTATTGCTCCAAATACACTCACAAAGATTAATGAGTTCACAGATTTTAATTTACAAATATTAGTATGTATGTGCCTCATCAACCAATTTTACACATTAGCACAAAAGTGAACTATCCATATTTCTAAAAATATAAACTATTTTGAACTAGTACTAGTAAAAAGAGAAACACATGTTAATACACCAGTAGAAATTAATGTTCTTCCTCATTCTTACCCAATTTTGTTTCATTCTCCTTACTGTAAAGTAGCAATTTTTACATCTTTCTTTCTGCTTTTCCTCCTAAATTCTCCAAAAGATAGAGAAGTACTTCATATATGTGTATGAAAGAGGGCAAGATGAGTAAATAGTATTAAATAAAGTATCTCCAAAATGTAGACACAGATAAAGTTGGATTGTTTTAGAATATTGTCATCTAAACAAATAGCCAAAGATGATCTACTGGAGTAGACTGTAACTGTGAGTCAAAAGAAGTCTTCCTTTAAGTAATTTATCTCATGTATTTCTGATCACAACAATGATACTAAAACATACACATTATTATATATAGATATTCACATACACATATGCATATGTGTGTTTATGTCATGTCTATCACCTATTATACATTAAAAAGTAAACATCACACATAATGGAGAAATTAAATTGTGTGTGTGTGTTTGTGTGGGTTGTGTGTGCGTGTGTGTAAGGTTCTTGTTGTTAAAGCATGTGTGCCTTAGTTTGATATCTAGAAACCATGTAAAACTGCTAGGCATAAAGGACACATAATTATAACCCTAATGCTATGGAATGGATTCATGTACAACCCTAAAACCTATTGGCCAACCAGCATAGATTGGCCAACCAGCATAGTTTACCATATAAGTCTCAAGTCACTGAGAGAACTTGTCTAAAACAATAAGGTAAATGGACCCTGTGGAACAATATCCTGGATTGACTGGAGTGACCTTTGGTGTCTACATGCACACATAATTAAATGTTTTTCTAACTCACTAAAAAGAGAAGTGAGCCAGCTCCAAATGGCAGAGATCTCAAGTACAGAGGTTTTCAATTAGTCTAGGAATAATTCTTCAAAATGATTGGATTAGAGTCCACATAGAGATGTGATGCTTTTCTCCTCTTGTAATGGTGGTGGTAAATTTTATTTTGCAGCAGATACATTGATCTTCTACTGACCTATTTTGTTAACCCCAACCTTAGTTTGCCATTTGTTTATAACTGGAAGAAAATAAAGTTGTTCTAATGTTAAAACTTAATTTTCAATGTGGTCAAGAAAGAATAAGAGCATCAGAAGACTACAATGTGTAACATGTTTCTTTAAAAATAAAACCATTACATTTGAGACAGATTTGGTATGGCTCAGGAAGTAACTAAATTCACAAGACTTGACAAGTAAACAACCTACAACTTTCAGGAAGTCTCTGAAATTTTCAAAACTTATAAGACTCACTTATCATAAGAACTTCTCAAGAGAGAAGATACTCTCCAAGTAGCTGCACTGTTTTCAAGTAATTAAGAGGCATCATGAGTTATCACCTAGTTAATTTAAGCTTTTTGGTAATATAGCTGCCATTGAGGCAGCTATTTTCTTCTTAGTAACCTCATTGAATATATTGATTCACTAAGACTGTGTGAAATAATTTATTTGTTTTGTCTTTGGTGACCTGAGAAGTATAAATATTTGTTCATATGTCTTGCAGAAAAAAAGCATACACTGTATGAAATTAAATAAATTGAATCATGTGAATCATGATTTCTTAAGGACATATTACAGCAGGCTACTTCCATCATATTCTGACATCTAATAAATCAAACAAAGAAAATTATGCAGGAATGTAATAAGAATCAAAACAAATAAGAATGGAGGAATGAAGAGGCCAATTATTCATTGACAATATTTTCCCTGAAATACAGTGTCTATTGTGGAACTCAGAGTAATAGAAGCCATATATAAATAAATGATAATCAATGCTTTGGCCTCACCATGTGGCATGCTTTAAAAACCTTCTTCAAGACAAAAAAAAAAAAAAAAAACCCAAAACATTTAAGCCTGGAATATTTGAATGTGTACTTCTAACTTGATAAGATACAAAGCAATTATTCTTAGAAATAAGCATTCCAAGGCTAAGGAAAGCCCTATCATTTTTTTCTCTGCAGCCTATACCCCCAACAAAAGTACTTCCTAAAAATTTCATGAATCTACAGACATTACTCTTTGAGAGGATAATGTAGACATCTCAAAACTTCCAGTTTCCATAAATTCATATTTATTAGAGTTAAAGAATTCTAGAAAATAGTTTAAGATCATATGTGTATGTATTATTTTGTTTTGATTTTACCAGCATTATAATAGCAAATGGTATCTACATTCAATAGGAGTGACTGGAAAGACAGTTTATGAGGTTAAATCATGACTTGATTATAAACTAAAGGGCTATTTTGTTATCCTTAACAGTGAATGTCTCAGGTACAGCATTTCATAGAGAGCATTGAGAACACTTTATTTTTTCCTTTCTTTCTCTCTCTCTTTCTTTCTTTCTCTCTCTCTTTCTTTCTTTCTTTCTTTCTTTCTTTCTTTCTTTCTTTTTTTTTCTGTGTATGAGAAATGTTAGAAATTTAAAAAAAAATTTTGATATTTTATTTACATTTCAAATGTTTCCTCCTTTCCAGATCTCCACTTTCAAAATCACCTATCCCCTCCCTTTTCCCCCTGGTTCCCCCACCCACCCACCCGCCCACCCACTCCAGTCCTCCCACCTTGGCATTCCCCTATACTGGGTTCTCTAACACCCTCAGGCACAAGGGTCTCTCCTCCCCCTGATGAACAACAAGGCCCTCCTCTGCCACATACGTGGTCTGAACCATGGGTCCATCCATGTGTATTCTTTAGTTGGTGGTCCAGTCTCCAGGAGTACTGGGGTGTCAGGCCAGTTGACACTGTTACTCCCTCAATGGGGCTGCAAACTCCCTCAGCTCCTTCAGTCCCTTCTCTAACTCCTCCATCTGGGACCTCACACTCAGTCCAACAGTTACTGTGAACTGAAACTTGGGTATTCCAAACTTTTGGGCTAATATCCACTTATCATGAGTACATACCCTGTTCGTTCTTTTGTGACTGAGTAACCTCGCTCAGGAGGATATTTTCAAGTTCACATTGGGGACACTTAAAACACAGAATTTAATATAAATAAGCCAAGTAGTATTGACTACATTCTTGACTAGAGAGCTTTTCTGATAAACAGAGGTTGTAGCATCAGTGGACATGCTACCAGAAAAATGGAGAATAAATGATGAACAGGGGAAAACTGGCTTTCAGTAAGATACAGCAGAAGTATACAATAAGAGAGGAAATATTTTGATCTGGCAATTCATCAAAGAAAAAATAGATTGTCAGATTAAGAAACAACAAACTCACATTAGTAAAATACAGAGTAGACACTTGGCAATCTAAAACAACAATATCTAAGAGTTGACTCAAAGTAGAGAAAATGAGCAAATGTGTTATCAAGAAGCCCTTATTGTGTAATCTTCACCCATTCATCCATTTCTCCATAAGGGTCACAATGATTACTATACTCATTATATAAGGTGAGAGCCCCAGTGCATTGTTAGACCTGGATTTCTGTCCTTTATTCAACTGGACTATATTTGGCTAAAGTGAGTGAAATACTTATATCCATTTGCTTATATACAAAATAATTTCAGCTAATTTTTTAGTTGTCTAGAGACATTATAATTTCTAGACATTAGGAGTATTTTGTTGCTACATGACTTCGTTTGGAAGATGAGAACAAGCATCCTCCAAGTCGGGCACAAATGACACAATCACACGAATATACAAATGCACACACACACACACACACACACACACACACACACACATGATTCCTTTCAAATCTACTTAGCTAGGAAGACCACAGAGTTTCCTGAGATTGCTTTTAGGAGCATGAGTGGTAGTTTTTTTATAGAAACACAAGGGCAAACATGTCACTGAAAACACATGCCATCAAGAGTGAGGATTCACAGAACCTGCAGCTATGCAGCTCCCTGCCCAAAATTCAGACAGCCCAAGCTTATAACCCTGGTGACAGAGCTTGTGAACCTTGTTATCTTGCTGCCATCCCTAATGCTAATGTTCTGTTATATTCTGAGCCTTGTAAATCTCCCTTCTCACTCAGCAAGGGAATGCTGCAATTGAGAGATAAAAAAGTTTATATAAACTAAATAAATTCTTTCCAAGAAATTATTTTTGCAAAGGTTCAGACATTTACTTCTATAATGATTTCTTGTACCATCTTCATGACTCTCTATATAATATAATATAGCTCAGAGCCTGTAGTGTGCAAATATTCCATCTGAAACATTAACAAATTTATACTGCTCATCTGAAAGAGGGATACAATGACACAACAATGTAATTATGCAGAAAAGTTCAACTTGACAAGCTAATTATATTACTGAGATTGCTTAGAGGAATATGGTGAGGAGTTACTCACATGAGCAAAAAAGTAACCAAAGACAGCCGCATCACCAAATTCCATCCCCGCAAGTCTCATGGAACAACCATGAAACTTTGGGGTTTAATATACAACTTTCAGGTTGAGACCTAATGGCTTGACAGGTGTTTTTTTCCAGGGAACTCAGTTGAACTGAGCCTCTTCCAGGCAGCTCAGCTAGTGTGAGCTATATGGGGAAAACTCAGTTTGTTTGAGAGTCTTTATCAGGAACCCTTCCTTCTTGTATATGTTTGGGAAATCCTGAGTTTAAGGAGCTTCCTTGCTGGGTGTAGTATTTTACCTCCTTTTAAAATACCCTGTGTTATAATGAGCTTCCCTCTACGATGTAAGTTTTTATCTAAGAGGAATTTGCTGCAAATCATAGCCACAAATTTATCTCTAGTCTTTTTGTTTGTTTGTTTGTTTGTTTAACTTATTTATTTACATTTCAAATGTTATCTTCCTTCCCACTTTCCCCACTGCAAACCTCCTATCTCCTATCCTCTCCTTATGCTTCCATGAGGGTGTTCTCACTACCAACCACCCACTCCTACCTCACTGTGCTAGCATTCCCCAATGCTGGGACATTAAGCCTTCATAGGACCAAGGGCCTTCACTCTCATTGATGGCAGATAAGTCCATCTACTGCTACATATGCAGCAGCAGCCATAAGTCCCTCCATATGTATTCTTTAGTTGGTGGTTTAGAATCTGGGAGCATTGGGGGGTCTGGTTTTGCATCCTTCACAAAACACTGAGTTCCTATTAAAATTCTGAGAGAAATCTAAGGTGATTTTTCTCCCAATTTTTATTGTTCTTTGAATAAATTTTGGTTTAGATCTTCAAAAATTGCAGTGTGAGGACCTAGATGACAATCCTTTATTTATAATTACCATGTTCATTCAAAATCTCGGAAATACTTGTAAATGTCAAATACAGATGATTTACATTGTATTGGGAGTAACTTGTACTACTTTGGACTATTCTATTTAAAAGGAAGTTTCTCATGGATTATACTGAGGTTTCTTTATGTTATAGTTCTTGTTTGGAACAACATGCATGTGGTCTTGGTCTTTTGTGAGACAAATTGTAATATAATATGTATATGTACATGTATATGTGTATCCTATTTTAACAATAGTCGAAAATGAAAACCACCTAAATATTCTTCAACGGTATAATGGATACATAAAATGAATGGGATACTATTCTTCAGTAAAGAAAAAATAAGATTTATTGGTAAATGGGTAGAATCTGAAAAGTTTTTGTTGAGTATGGCCACCCAGACCTACAAAGACCACATGTTCTCATTCATTTGAAGTTGCTAACCCTAAATCCTTAGATTCTAGACTACAACGTGTAGTAACCACAGAAACATAGAAAATATAAAGATTTTGTGTAAGACCTTGAAAGGCAGCCTGGTTTCTGGTTGAACTAATGTTTAAAACCCTGGAGACCAAGTAGGGGGCCCCCAGCAGGGGACAACCCCAGCAGGGGATAACCTTACAAGGGACAGTAGGCATTTTGCCATGCTCCTGGGCCCCAGGCTCCTGACAGGAGGCCGAAGTTCTCCATAGGTCTGTGACCATCAGTCACAGAAGGGCAATAGCCCAAGCCCCTCCACAGGTAGAGATCTGATTATGTATCCTCAAGATATCCCCATTTTAATTTGGTACCTAGAGGCTTAGCCAATAAACTCCCCTTCCCAGACACTTCTCCCTGCAAAAGGTACTTAACCTCAGACCTGCCCTGAGGTTGTGGTGTATGACAATAAATGTCTTAAAACCATGGACTATCTCTTTTCATCGGAGCTGCTGTGGAGAACAATGGAACAGGCCTTTGTCTAAAGAGCCATGTCTAGTCTCCTGCAGAAAGTCTCTCAGTGCTCCCAGCAGTTCTCTACCAAACCAAGCCAACCAGCCTCTGACAAGCCAAAGAATTTGTCCCTGGTGGGACCCATCTGTGTTCCTCCACACCTTTCCCCCTTGGCCCCAGTCTAGATCCAGTCCAAGGGCCCCCACTCCATTCTCAGCTCTACCATGGTATTTAGCAGCACCTAGGATGCCCAAGAGCATGAGAACCAGAAGCAGCCACCTCTGTGAAGTCCTCAGGACTACAAGACGAGCTCTCCCATACCAGGGTGGTGTCCTGTGACCTCTCAAAGCCTGACACCTGCCCCAGCAGTGCCATGGGGTGAATGCAGTCAAACTTCCCATGTCTCGCCTTTCCCAGAGGCCTGAGCTCTGGGTTGGATGCGGACTCACACCACTCTAACCCAACAGTTTTTTTTTTCCTATTTTACTATGATTAAAGGCTACTGTTCCTGTGCAACTTCTCTCTCAAAAAGTTTATTATGACCATATTCAGGAAGAACAATGTGTAAACCTAGGTACAGATCAGCTCTATAACTCAATCTCAAGGAACTGGTATCATTTGGAATCAAATATGGAAAGATTTTGCCAGAGATGTGTGCTTATAGTAAGCAAATAAGAATGGGCAGGCAATTCTATAATTGTGGTATTAACAACTAAAATGACACACAAATCATTAACAAAAGCTATACAATTATGGTCCAGTGTGGTATCTGAGCAAGTAACAATTCTTTCTCCCAAAACTTATGATCTGAGTTTGATCCCTGTGACCCACAGGGTGGAATGAGAGAGCCACCTTCTACTAGTTCTCATATAAACTCAACACATATGCTTGACTGGCATGAAGGCACATGTGATCACCAATACAAGGTAATGTAAAAATTTAAAAGTTAAGCAAAGGGACATTTCATAAGTGCTTTCCTTAACTAGGGGCTTCAGAGGTAGATATGGGGAACCCATTCTTTTTTTGAAAAGCTGCCTATCTACAGTTAGATTAGACATTGAAGCAATGTCAGCTAAGTATACTGTAAGCAAAAAAACAAGTTTGTAAAACAAACTGATGCCGCTTGGTAGGAGTAAACAGATCTATGTGATGACAAGCAAGCCATACCAGTTTGAAGCCTAATAAGAGATAAATACAAAACAATCATAGGGGTTGCCTGAGATCAGAGTCAGTCTGATTGCTGTGTATATTATGAGCCTACCTTGTCTTTTGAGGAGGACACCAGAAGGAACACACTGTAGTCAAATGGACTTCAGTGATTCGTACAGATTAGAAATAGTAGTTAGTATTTTGGTTTAGGTTGTGGAAAATAGCAGAATGTGATTTTTCAGGTTACTTATAATGTTGTGTGAAAAAGTTCCAGTTTTAAGTCAAAAAATAGACATATACACAGAGGAAAGCATGACCCATATAGAAGAAAAATAAATGTATGCACTAGAAACATTTTTACCTTGAAAACATGTATAGGTGAGAATTATATTGAATGGCTATCCTTTTGTCTGCATCTTCTGTGTGAAACCTGTGGCACTTTGTTTGCTTTATGCAGTGCTGGAGAATAAAGCCAAAGCTCCGTACATACTCAGAAAATCAAGTTTAACCACCTGAACTACAATCCCTGCTCCTTGATTTTTTTTTTTTTTTTTTTTTTTTTTTTTTTTTTTTTTTTACTGTACTCAGGTACATGAACTAACAAATAGAATGCTTAGGGAGCTACTATATCTATATTCAAAGAATTATTAAAAGCCTCATTTGAAGAGTCAACAGGGATCGAATGAAAATAATGTTTTTAAAAAGATAATAAAATGGTCATTGCATAAAGTCATACCTGACCAAAGTTCTGGTGAATGCTCAAATAATATATTCAAAGTTTAGTGAACACTGCTGAGTAGGACACTGGATGAATATATTTGATGTACAGCATAGAAGGACTGCTGTGAAGGGCTGTGTTCTGAATAGGTCACAGGTGTTAGATTCATGAACCGTCACCATCAGTCACTACCTCCACAAGTCTAGCACAATATTAGAACCATTGACACTCCATTGAAATGGAAGAGGAGCTAATGCTGTCCCTCCCCTTACTTCAGAGTTCTTAGTACTAAACAATTGATGAGGGGTAGGACAGTTAGTCTCTTTAATAGTATAGACATTGGCAAGTTGCCCATGTTCCAGTAAATAACCTCTCACCCATGTCGATTAAAATAATTCTAACTGAGTGCAATGGGACACAAAGTGAAAATGACAGAAAAGTAATAAGGGGACTTGGAAAAAAGAATGGGTTCAAAGTGGAAGGAATAAAAGATACTGTGAAAATGTCAAACTATATTAAGAGTCTATGAAACTTTGAAAGAGTAATAATAAAGGAAGAAAAAAAGGATGAAGAAGGGATGGAAGGTGGGAAGAAATAAAATAAGCTAAACAACAATAATAAAAAAAAATAGAGACCACACAGTTATTCTAGTGTTTCAAAATAAAACATTCATTAAAGGGTTCAACCTATTGTTTTTATATGTCAGAATACAAAAATATATATAAATTTGAGAACTCATAGAGAATATGTAATCTTAAGAGCAGAAAGTATACTAAAGGCAAATGAAGAGTCACTGAGGAGATAAATAACTCATGTAACAATGGCAGAGGCAATCACAAAGAAAAGAGAGAGAAAGCACAATATATGTATTTTAGAAAAATGAATGAACCCCCCTAAATTTAATACAGATAATAAGTACCCTAAAACATGACAATAAACTCCAAATGGGATAAATGAAGAGAAGTGACTAGCTAGCTATAGAAAATGTTAGCATAGGCCTATACTACTCATCACCTAGAAGCCAGGGGTAGGGAAATTACTAATATCTCTCTGGTTTACAGAATAAGTTAAAAAATAGTCAAGAAAATATAATAAGACAATGTCTAAAACTTTATAAAGTGTGAGACTGGGGAGATGGTTGACAGTAAAGTGCTCTCTGCACATTCTTAAGGACTTGAGATCAAAGCTTTAAAACCAATATTAAAAATAATTGCATGGCTACACTGAACTACAATTTCAGCACTGGAGAGGCAGAGACAAGAGGGTCCCTGGAGATCAGTGGCTGGACAGCCATTCTAGTAGAATTGTTACACTACAGGTTTCAGAGGAGACATTGGTTCAAACAATAAAGTGGAGAGTGACTGAGAAAGCTATCTGACATTGACATACCTGTACATACACACACAAGTACAAATACAAAATAGTTAAAGACAAATAGAAAGAAAAAAAAATGAAGGAAGGTGCGGATATAGCTTTTGATAGAGTACATGCCTACCATGCAAGAGGTCCATGATTTTCTATCTAGAAAACCATGAAAATAAAACTAGCAATTCCCACTGAGTCTTTACTCTCAGTGTCTCCGTAGTTCTTATTCTTTAATAATCGATGCATGCCGAGCTTGACTATACAACACAAGGCTTAAAATTTGACTGTTTTATATTTATTTTTGAGTTAATATGGAAAATTGAAGATGGTACAATATATTTACAACAGCACAGGGTGATTATTAAAATGTCTGTGATATGTATTGGCATAAAGAGTATCACTGTGGGGGGAGTCTTTGCATGGACCAAAGTCCATTAGAGCTCTCCAGCTCATATGAAGATAGGAAATAAAAACAAACAAACCAAACTAAAACAAAACCAAACAAAAACCAAGAGATGTATAACTTCATGAATGTGAAGTTTTCATAGAAAATTCATCAGTCAGAAGCCAGGAATTTAAACAAAATTTTAATTAAGGCAAAAGTGTTAGCTTTGTAATGTTCTGGGCCGATCTACAAAACATAAACCATGCTATAGATATTACAATTGCAGCTATTTTAGTTAAATTGTTATTGCTTTCCTCAAGAAAACATACTAATAAGAAGCAAATTAGGGAAAAAGGAAGAAAGTATTTCAGCATACAATTCCTAGTTACACCCTTTTATCGCATCCAGTGAAGAGAAAAAGAGAATGAATGCATGCACCCCTAGTTAGTACTCAGCTAGCTTATGATACTCTTATAAAGTCCAGTATTCCAAATCAAAAAATGGTTTCAACCACATTCAGAAGCTTTGCAATTTCATGAGGTCCCATTTATCTATTCTTGATCTTAGAGCATAAGCCACTGGTCTTCTGTTCAGGAACTTTTCCCCCATACCCAGGTGTTCGAGAGTTTTCCCCACTTTTTCTTCTATTAGATTCAGTGTGACTGGTTTTATGTGGAGGTCCTTGATCCACTTAGACTTGAGCTTTGTACAAGGAGATAGGAATGGATCAATTTGCATTCTTCTACATGTACACCGCCAGCTGAACCAGCACCATTTGTTGAAAATGCTGTCTTTTTTTCCACTGAGTGGTTTTAGCTCCTTTGTCGAAAATCAAATGACCATATGTGTATGGGTTCATTTCTGGGTCCTCAGTTCTATTCCATTGATCTACCTGCCTGTCACTGTACCAATACCATGCAATTTTTATCACTACAAAACGGCAACCAACAGATTGGGAAAAGATCTTAACCAATCCTATGTCCGATACAAGGCTAATATCCAATATATACAAAGAACTCAAGAAGTTAGACTCCAAAAAACCAAATAACCCCATCGAAAAATGGGGAACAGAGCTAAGCAGAGAATTCTCAACTGAGGAAATTCGCAGGGCTGAGAAGCACCTAAAGAAATGCTCAAAATCCCTAGTTCATCAGGGAAATGCAAATCAAAACAAGTCTGCGATTCCACCTCACACCAGTCAGAATGTCTAAGATCAAAAACTCAGGTGAAAGCAGATGCTGGCGAGGATGTGGAGAAAGAGGAACACTCCTCCATTGCTGGTGGGACAGCAGCTGGTACAACCACTCTGGAAATCAGTTTGGCGGACCCTCAGAAAAATGGACATAATACTACCTGAGGACCCAGCTATACCTCTCCTGGGCATATACGAAGAAGATGCTCCAACATGTAATAAAGACACATGTTCCACTATGTTCATAGCAGCCATATTTATAATAGCCAGAAGATGGAAACAAC
>CM052711.1:82058246-82107311 GCA_028551405.1 Uromys caudimaculatus | reverse complement strand
ATGGTTCGGATCACATACGTGGCCGAGGATGACCTCGATGGCCATCAGGGAGAGAGGAGAGACCCTTGGGCCTGAGGGTGTTAGAGGCCCTAGTAAAGGGGAATGTCAAAGTGGGAATATGGGGATGGGTGGGCAGGTGGGTGGGAGGTGGAATTCCCTCATAGAGGTGGGGACGGAGAGGGGATATGGGGTTTCCAAAGAGGAGACCCAGAAAAGGGGAAACATTGAAAATGTAAATAAAGTATCAAAAATAAAAACAAACCAACAACATTCAGAATGAATCTCCCTACATCAATCTATATAATCAAGACAATTCTCCACAGAAGTCACTGGAGGCCAAATGATCTAGATGATCTATAACCGAAACTCTAGGTGATTCTAGGTATGCCCAGTTGACAAGTAGAATTAACCATTAAGATTGATAAGGTTGCTCAGCATCTTCTAACATCAAGCCTGAAGAATTTTGATCATCATATCTAACACAGTGTAAAGAGAGAACCAAGTCACCCAAATTGTCTTACCTCATCTTTATCTGTACATTCTGATACTCATGTGCACATAGGTACACACACACACACACACACACACACACACACACACACACACACACTAATTTTAAAACCTATTTTAAAAATCTTAAAATCATACTAGGCCATATTCACCCTCTTTCTTTCAATTCTAAGATATGCTTACTCCTCTCCTAACGTGAAACTGTATATCATAACTTGAAGCTGCATGCTTCCTGTTTCCTTGCTCTATAATATTACTGAACACAGTGGGTTCTGCATATATGAGCAGGAAGTGACTAAGGAGGTAATGCTAGGGTAAAAATCACAAGATTCTTCTACAGTGTTGGGAAACTTAGGGTTCAATGTACATAAAAGCTATTGAATACTACGTGGACAAAGTTGCACAAAATTTTATGTTTTAATAATATATGATGAGTATATGACTATATACTTTTCAGTATCAATCCATGCATAGTTAACCTCTTAGTATTGTGGCAAATATTGTTTACAGAGTTAATGCTTGAGAAAAAATCAATTAAGTTAGAAAAACAATTAATGTATACTTAAGATTGTAATTTCTGTGCAAAGCCAATTTTGGCCTGTGTGACATGGTTCAGATGTGGCTGGAAATATGCAAGAATTGGCAAAACATTAGTCATACATAACCAAAAAGAACAGAGATTGCAGTGAAGATAGTTAATAATCAGATTATTTTTTATACTTTGAACAGGAGAAGACTTGAGGGAGTTAAAGAACTGTAATGGTCAGTGGTAATAGCAGAATATGGAGACCCCAGAGGTGACACTGGCAAATAGTTACCATGTGGTGGTATGAATAATTTAAAAATGATTGTCCTATATCACAAAAAGAAAAGAAGTTAAAAGTGACTGGTTCTCTACCTAGGAAACAGGAAACTTTAGGCTAGAAAGTGTATTCATGATAGTAAGTTTTTAAAAGCAAGCACATAAATCAGACATATTGGGAATGTACCTAAGAGGTGGCCTACCACTCCACAGAGGAACATGTTCCACTATGTTCACAGCAGCCATTTTTTGTGTTAGCCAGAAGTTAGAAATAACCCAGATGTCCCACAGCAGACAAATGGATACAGAAAATGTGGTTGATTTACACAATGGAATACTACTCAGCTATTAAGAACCAAGACATCTTGAGGATTGCCGTCAAATAGATGGAACTAGAAAATATCATCCTGAGTGAGGTAACTCAGACTCAAAAGGACATGCATGGTATGTACTCACTAATAAGTGGATATTGGCCAAAAAGTACAGAATACCCAACATACAGCCCACAGAACTCAAAAAGGTTTACAAGCTGAAGATCCCAAGTGAGGATGCCTCAATCCCACTTGGGAGGGAGAAGAAAGCAATCACATGAGGGAAAGGGGAACAGGAAGAAGAGGGGAACAAGATCAAATATTGTTTTGGAAAAGGACTGAGTCCCTGAGGACCAGTAGAAAGAATGGAAACAGGCAATCTCGGGAGGTACAATGTCGGCGGAACCTTCCAGAATGTACCAGAGATCTGGGAGGTGAGAGACTCTCTGGAGTTAAATTGAGGGAACTTAGATGAAATGC
This sequence comes from Uromys caudimaculatus, assembly GCA_028551405.1. Lineage (NCBI taxonomy): Eukaryota > Metazoa > Chordata > Mammalia > Rodentia > Muridae > Uromys > Uromys caudimaculatus. Next base: position 82,105,208 of record CM052711.1, on the reverse strand, counting down.
CCTACACTGGGGAGAGGGAACTTGTGGAGACCACTTCTAGCAGAAAGACAGGGCAGCAAGTGAGAGAGGGATTTGCCGGGGCTGGAGAGATGGCTCAGCGGTTAAGAGCACTGACTGCTCTTCCAAAGGTTCTGAGTTCAAATCCTAACAACCACACAGTGGATCACAACCATCTGTAATGAGATCTGATGCTCTCTTCTGGTGTGTCTGAAGACAGCTACAGTGTACTTACATATAATAAATAAATAAATTAAGAGAGAGAGAGAGAGAGAGAGAGAGAGAGAGAGAGGGATTTGCCACCCACAGTCAAAAATTCTGACCCATAATAATTGTTCCTGACTCAAAGAACTGCAGGGACAAAAACAAAAATTGAGAAGAGCAACTGGCTCAAAGTGGGATCCAGCTCAAGGGGAGACTCCAAAGCCTGACACAATTATTTTGGCTAAGGAGTGCTCACAAAAAGGGACCTAGCATGACTCCCCCCTGAAGGACCCAGCAAGCAGCTGAAAGTGTCAGATGCAGATATTTGCATCCAACCAAAGGACAGAGATGCTGATCCCTGTGGTTGAATTAGGGAAAAACTGGAAGAAGTTGAGGAGGAGGGCGACCCTGTAGCAGGATCAGCAGTCTCAAATAACCTGGACCCCTAAAATCTCTCAGAAACTAGACAACCAACCAGGCAGCATACACCAGCTGATATGAGTCCCACGACAGATATACAGCAGAGGATTGTCGGGTCTGGGTTTAGTCAGAGAAGATACACCTAACCCTTAAGAGACTGGAGGCCCCAGAGATTGGAAAGATCTGGTGAGGTGGACAGTATGGGGTGGGGACATCCTCAAGGAGATGAGGGTGGGGAGGAAGTATGGGATGTGGAACATTCAGAGGAAGGACTGAGAGGGGAATAAAATCTGTAGTGTAAAAGAAAAGATTAAATAAAACTTTTAAAAAGACAAATATTTATCTTAAATGCAAAGTTACAATTGGGCAATACATTAATAAACCATATCTATTAATTTGAGATGAAATAGGAAGATGTAGGGAAGTCACAGGGAAGAAAATAAGCATAGAGAAGAATATACATTTCATAAACACACTTGATGTTTAAAAAAATCTTTAAAAAGTGAAAATGTTAAAGCAATTTCGATAAGACATTTTATTGGATATTTTCTTTATTTATATCTTAAATGCTATTCTCTTTTCCAATTCCCCCTTTAAGCCCCCTACCCTATCGCCCCTACTTCTATGAGGGTGTGCCCCCCATCCACCCACCCACTCCCACCTCTCCTCCCTCACATTCCCCCCACACTGGGGCATCAAGCCTTCACAGGACCAAGGACCTCTTTTCCCATTGATGCCCGGGAAGGTTATCCTCTGCTACATATGCAGCTGCAGCCATGGTTCACTCCTTGTACTTCCTGGTTGGTGGTTTAGACCCTGGGAGCTCTGGTTGGTTGATATTGTTGTTCTTCCTATGGGGTTGCAAACCCCTTCAGCTCCTTCATTCCTTTTTCTAACTCCATTGTGGACCCTGTGATCAGTCCAATGGTTGGCTGAGAGGATCAATAAGACATTTTTAACACAATACAGTATGACAATTCTGTTCAATCTCACTGAACCTGTGTGAGTGAGGATTCATTAGATTTAATAGAATGTCTATTTTAAATCTTGGTAGACATACTCAATGGAGTTCTATTCAACACATAAAGGAATCTGTTTCCTAAAATTTATGAGTGACTAATTTTTGTATCATTATGTAAATTATCCTATGTTTTTCTTAGTGATGAAAGAAAGTATTTTCTGATAGATTCATTCATTAATTGCTCATACCAGCATCACATTTCATGTTTGCATGCATATTCAACAAGTTTTTAAGTTAGGCTTTCATCTAATATTTAGCAAGTTATGAAAAGTATGCCAATTATAATTTTGAAAATTGTTTAAATGACATAAATATTTATTTTAAATATTACAGTTACAAAATAGTCAGAAACATGAATATTCTCACTGCATAAATACTTGGAGTTAGTTTTAATGTCACATAATAGGAAGAACTAAGTTCTGTGACAGATTTTAAAAAATCTAAGCCAGCAACTATACTTTATTTGTGGTAGTGTAAGGGATTGCTTATAGTCAAGCATACTTGCTGTTCTGCCATCCACCTAGGTTTGCTGCATAGGATCCTCTTCTGTTTACCAACCACTTGTGGCTCCCATTCCAAGACAACAATCTCAATTTCTGCCTCCACATGCTTCTGAGTGTACATGAGACTGAAGAACTCATTCAGGCAAGCTAAATTACACATATCATTAAATAAATAAATAATTTAAAAGGAAAAATAAGAAAAAATCATAAAATTGAATAATATCTTAAAAGGGGAAATTATTTTGTTGTAAGGTAATATCAGTAACAAGCAATGCTACTGTTTTAGTAAATTAAATTCACAGTTCATTCCTACAATTCATGTTAGAGAACAGAGTAATGTCATAATTGATGATAATTAAAAATGTGTATTTGTCCTGTGGAGATATAAACAAATGTCTGCTCTCTCCCATAAGACAGCAAGAACTGGAGAAAATAAAAATTTTACCAGTATGTCATCTTGCAAAACAATTAATTTGGGACTTACTTGCAAAGTGTGAGTTTACTTCTGATTTGTATGATACCTTAAAACAGCCAGACTACTGAAATGTACCCACCAATTACTTGGGACACCTCCCCCATTGCTGAAAAGGAATATGCCTTTGTCTTGACTCTTCACCTTTTATATACTAGAGCATCCCCTGGGTCCCTGAGAGCACATGCACCTGGGACAGCATGGGACACACACCTGTCTCAGAGGCACAAGGTCTGGTTGGTGAATATCTAATTATGGAATAGGCTTAGCATTCATACTATATAAGTACTATATGAAGTACAGGTACTTCAGTGAAGATTAAGGAGGCTTAGCTGGCTCAGATGACAAAAGCCTACAACAAGTGGACATTTAAACACACACTAGGCATTTTCACAAAGTATACTAAAAAACAGATTGAAATTTACAATTTTAAAAGATATATGTTTTTTAATATTTCCAGACAACAAATGCAAAGTCAGTAAATTCTCATGCTGCAAATGTCTGAGTCTCTAACAATACATTGCATATTTTGCTATTCTAACCTGGGGTATATATGAACATCTCAAAGGTACATCCGTTCATTTCTCTTTATAATCATTAACACTTCAGAATGGATATGTTCATGAGAGACAGATTGTGTTTGAATTTAAAACAATCTTCCACCCTTGATTTGTAGCATGAGACACAACAGCACCACTGACAGTTGTTTGGGGTGTTTGAAACCAAGAAACAACCAAGGTATCAAAAAGTATGGTGGGTTGGTATGCATAGAACCCTTCAACAATTAGAATGCTTCACAAAATTTTGAATGAAATGAACAAAAAACATTGACTTCTTGTATGTTGGATGCTTGCCTTGTGTGTTTGGCCTATCCGTTTCAAGTGTTTGTTTTCTGGGAGATAATAGCACTCACTCAAATGAACAGAGATAACAAAAAACTATGAAAGTGCTTGTTTATAAATCTGCTTTCAGACATTACTGGAAGTAAAGAATTGTATGAAGAGACAGTAAATAGTATATGAATGAAATGTTTGGGCTGGGTAAGGTAGATGAAGTAGAAAATGTGCTATGTAGCCACAAGAACCTATGTTTGATCCACAGCACACCTGTAAATACTGGTATGAATCCCATACTGCTGAGACAGAGATAGGATCACTAGGTTGATGAGTTCAAGTCAGTGAGTGATCCTGTCTTAAAATAAAAACTTCTCTATCCCTATCTATTCAGTAGAGTACTAGAAGTTCTAGCTAGAGCAATTAGAAAACAAAAGAAGATCAAAGGGATACAAATTGGAAAGGAAGAAATCAAAATATCACTATTTGCAGATGATATGATAATATCATTAAGTGATCCCACAACTTCCACCAGAGAACTCCTACAGCTGATAAACAACTTCAGCAAAGTGGCCGGATATAAAATTAACTCAAACAAATTAGTAGCCTTCCTATATTCAAGGATAAAGAGGTTGAGAAAGAAACTAGGGAAATGACACCCTTCACAATAGTCACAAACAATATAAAATATCTTGGTTTGACTCTAACCAAACAAGTGAAAGATCTGTATGACAAGAACTTCAAGTCTCTGAAGAAAGAAATTGAAGAAGACCTTAGAAGATGGAAAGATCTGCCATGCTCGTGGACTGGCAGGATTAATATAGTAAATATGGCCGTCTTACCAAAAGCAATGTACAAATTCATTGTAATCTCCATCAAAATTCCAACCCAATTCTACATGGAGTTAGAAACAGCAATTATCAAATTCATTTGGAATAATAGAAAAATCCAGGATAACGAAAAGTATTCTCAACAATAAAAGATCTTCTGGGAGATTCATCATCTGTGACCTCAAGCTGTTTATAGAGCAATAGTGATAAAAAAAAAAAAAAAAAAAAAAAAAAAAAAAAAAAACTGTGTGATATTGGTACAGTGACAGGCAGGTAGATCAATGGAATAGAATTGAGGACCCAGAAATGAACCTACATACCTATGGTCACTTGATCATTGACAAAGGAATTAAAATCATCTAGTGGAAAAAAAAAACAGCATTTTCAACAAACGGTGCTAGTTCAATTGGAGGTCAGCATGTAGAATCAAGCAGTTGACCCATTCTTGTCTCTCTGTACAAAGCTCAAGTCTAAGTGGACCTCCACATAAAACCAGACACACTCAATCTAATAGAAGAGAAAGTAGGGAAAAGTCTTGAACACATGGGCACAGAGGAAAGGCTCTAAGATCAAGATTCTACAAATGGGACCTCATAAAATTGCAAAGTTTCTGTAAGGCAAAGGAAACTGTCAATAGAACAAAACAACAACCAAAAGATTGGCAAAAGATCTTTAACAATCCTACATCTGATAGAGGTCTAATATCCAATATATACAAAGAACTCAAAAAGTTAGACTCCAGAGAATAAAATAACACTATTAAAAATATATAGGGAACAGATCTAAACAGAGAATTCTCAACAGAGAAAACTCAAATGGCTGTGAAGCACCTAAAGAAATGTTCAACATCCTTAATAATCAGGAAAATTCAAATCATAAAACCCCTGAGATTCCAACTCACACCAGTCAGAGGCTAAAATCAAGAACTCAGGTGACAGCAGATGCTAGTGAGGATGTGGAAAAAGAAGAACACTCCTCCATTGCTGGTGGGATTGTAAGCTGGTACAGCCACTCTGGAAGTCATTCTGGTGGTTCCTCAGAATATTGCACATAGCTCTACCTGAGCAACCACTTATACCACTCCGGGGCATATACCCAAATTTTCTCTAACATATAGCAAGGACTCATGTTCCACTATGTTCATAGCAGCTTTATTTAAAATAGCCAGAAGCTAGAAAGAACCAAGATGTCCTTCAACAGAGGAATGGATACAGAAAATGTGGTACATTACACAATGGAGTACTACCCAGCTATTAAAACAATGACTTCATGAAATTCTTAGGCAAATGGATGAAATTAGAAAATAACATCCTGAGTGAGTTAACCCAATCACCAAAGAATACACATGGTATGCACTCACTAATACGTGGATATTAGCCTCAAAACTTGGAATATACAAGATATAATTCACAGACCACATTAAGCTCAAGAAGAAGGAAGACTAAAATGTGGATCCTTCAGTCCTTCTTAGAAGGGGGAACAAAATACTCATGGGAGCAAATATGGAGATGAAGTGTAGAGCAGAGACTGTGGGAAAGGCCATCCAGAGACTGGCCCACCTGGGGATCCATCCCATATACAGCCACCAAACCTGAACTCTATTGTGGATACTGGGATATGCTTGCTGGTGGAAGCCTGTTATGGCTGTATCCTGAGATTCTCTGCCAGAGCCTGACAAATACAAAGGTGGATGATTGCATCCAACCATTGGACAGAGCCCAGGGATCCCTGATGGAGGAGTTGGAGAAGGGACTGAAGGAGCTGAGGAGGTTTGCAGCCCCATGGAGGGAAAAACAATGTCAACAGGCCAGACCCCTAGATGCTCCCAGGGACTGGATCACCAACCAAAGAGGGGACCCATGGCACTTGCTCCATGTGTGGCAGAAGATGGCCTTGTTGGACATCAGGGAAAAGACAGCTCTTGGACCACAGGGTTTCAATACCCCAGTGTAGGGGAATGCCAGGGCGGGAAACCTGGAGTTGGTGAGTGGATGGTGGAGCACTGTCATAGAGGCAAGGGAAGGGGGGATGGGATAGAGTATTTCTGAAGGGGAGACCTGGAAAGTGGAATACATTTTAAATGTAAATAAAGAAAATATCTAAGAAAAAAAGTTAAATCAAAAACAATTATGGAGAAAAATTCAAGAACACCACTGACTGTTGGCATCAGGACCTCCAAACCGGTGATGTTGCACCCAGGTGACGTCATCCAGGCAACAGGGTGACCCATCCACCTGTTGCTAATGCAACAGTCACCATATTTCCAGAATTCACCTTGACCCACTGCACACCTTTACCTGTGGCTATGTCATGCCGCGCCACTTTCCTTATATATACAGAGGACCCCCATCTTTCTCTCTCTCTTCTTTTCCCCTCTTCTTCCCTTCTCTCTCCTCGCCGCTACCTTGCCCCCCCCACAATAAACCCCTCACGTGGAACTGTTTGGCTTGGTGTGGTTTTGGAACGTGCAACCGTCTCCACTGCAGCACATACCGGAACTGTACCAGCATTTTTTTTACAACACTAATCATTGAATTCTTTCCCACAAGACAAACATATTAACTTTTTATTGAGAAATTATAACCTCAAAACATGTAAATCCGTGTATGGTGAAATGCACTCTTCATGGCCCTTGTTAGTTCATTTTTCAACCCTTTTTCCTCATATGCTACTCAGTTAAAAATCATTGCCTCTATTCCAAGTGTTATTGTACTATGTATATATGTAAATGAATTCTGTTAATTCTCCAGGGTGATTTTCCCCTGAGGCCTTTAATTTGATTTTGAAATGAATGAGGTATTTGACAGTCTTTCATTATCAAAATTCCCCTAGTAGTGTACTTTGAGTTGCCTAGTAAATTGTGAATGTCTTTTTGATTTTCTCTTTATGACTCAACTGAAGGATATATTAATTTTCTCATGACAACGGAGATTGATAAATCTTAAACTCCAAAGTGTCTCACATCAAACTCCTCTCACCTCCATCCTCAGCAAGAAGGGGAGCATACACTTTTACCATAGGCATAGAGATAGAGTTGTTTCTCCAAATTTGGGGTTTCAGAATCCACACACTCTACTTGGGTTAGACAGTAAGTAAAACTAGGGTACTTTATACCAAACTATTTAAACTAGTTTTGTGTCATAATATATTTACTCATTCTTCTATTTCATAAATGGTAATACATTAAAATTTGCTTTTTACAATTATCTTAACATATTATACACATAACAATATTTGCCTTCTTTTTCACATGTCTTTATTTTATTGTGAGAGGCACACATGTGGCACTGAAAAGACAATTTGTACAAGGGGTTTTATTCTTTAGAAATGTGGGTCATGAGGATTGAGCTAGGCTCTCAGATTTAGAGTCAATAATATTTACTGACTAAGAAGTATAGCCACAGCTAATAATGGGTTTTATTATGCTGTTTTCATGTGAGTACACGAGATTTTAACATAATAACCTCAATTACCCTATGTTGATTCCTCCTAGTACCAATAATACTAGTTTTTTCCAGTTAGTCCCTCTCCTGTTTCCTGTGTTTTGACTTTGGTAAACCACTGAATTTAATTATGATTGTCTAGAGGGACATAGATGAGATGTTATTTAAAGTAAAATGGGTGATTCGGGAGAAATTACAGTACTTCAGTTTGGTGGACCCTCAGAAAAATGAACATAATACTACCTGAGGACCCAGCTATACCACTCCTGGGCATATACCCAGAAGATGTTCCAACATGTAATAAAGATACATGCTCCTCTATGTTCATAGGAGCCATATTTATAATAGCCAGAAGCTGGAAAAAACTCAGATGTCCCTCAGCAGAAGAATGGATACAGAAAATGTGGTACATTTACACAATGGAGTTCTACTCAGATATTAAAAGCAATGATTTAGGGAAATTTGCAGGCAAATGGATGGAACTTGAAAATATCATCCTGAGCGAGGTAACTCAGTCACAAAAGAACGAACATGGTATGTACTCACTGATAAGTGGATATTAGACCAAAAGTTCGGAATACCCAACTTTCACTCTGCAGTAACTGCTGGACTGAGAGTGAGGTCCCAGATGGAGGTGTTGGAGAAGGGACTGAAGGAGCTTAGAGTGTCTGCAGCCCTGTGGAGGGAGCAACAGTGTCAACTGGCCTGACCCCCTCTCCTGGACCTCTTGGAGGCTGGACACCAACCAAAAATACACAACGAGGGACCCATGGTTCAGACCACATATGTGGCAGAGGAGGGCCTTGTTGGCCATCAGGGAGAGAGGAGAGGCCCTTGGTCCTGAGGGTGTTAGACGCCCCAGTAAAGGGGAATGTCAAGGTGGGAATGTGGGAGTGGGTGGGCGGGTGGGTGGGAGGTGGAATACCCTCATAGAGGTGGGGGAGTGGAAGGGGTTAGGGGTTTCCAAAGAGGAGACCTAGAAAGGGGGAAACAGTGGAAATGTAAATAAAGTATCAAAAAAAAAATAAAATTTATTACAAAAAAAAAAAAAAAAAAGGAAAGAAAGAAAAGTATCCCATTTCTCTAGTGACTATGAACTTCTTGCAGATGTTCAAGTGGAACTGAAAGTTTGAGATCCCCTGTCTGGGAGGTTGATGAGCATGCCATGCTATATACTTTGATGAGAGTTTAAATTGACTCTATTGGTTTGTCTCATTTATCAGGATTAGGTCTCCAAGTTCAGTGTTACAATATGCATCTTCGTGTCAACATTTCTGCAGACATATAATCAAATAGGAAAATAAACATGGAATTACATGTACATTTCAACAGACATATATGAATAGAAGGATATATATATATATATATATATATATATATATATATATATATATATATATATACATACCTTTACATAGACATATACACATCGAGAGACCCATGGTTCAGACCACATATGTGGCAGAGGAAGGCCTTGTTGGCCATCAGGAGGAGGAGAAGTCCTTGGGCCTGAGGGTGTTAGAGGCATCTCCGTGTCAACATTTCTGCAGACATATAATCAAATAGGAAAATAAATATGGAATTACATGTACATTTCAACAGATATATATGAATAAAAGGTATATATATATATATATATATATATATATATATATATATATATATATATATATATATACCTTTACACAGACATATAACCAATGGGAGACACAAATGTGGCAAATTCATAGTTCTCTCATAAAATGTAATCATTTTAAAAGTCATTATTTTGACAAATGTTAGCATACAAGTATACATATTTGTGGACATTGACATAATCTCTGAGCATTAATCTTTCCCTTGTTTATAGTATTGCTTGCTCCTAATAACATTTTAGGAGTGATAGAAAGAAAGGTCCCCTATGGACACTGCTCCATAGTAGTGCTATGAGCATCAGGAGAAAATTTATTCAATGAGAAATATTTACTAAAAGAAATTTCTTAAAGATATTCCTTAAAATAGATATTCCTTAAACGAACTTCATTCCTTGAAATCAGTGTTTTGCTCATTCAAACTATGATTTGATCTAATGGTGTTGATCCAGTGTGCAGAAAATTAAGAGTTGCAATTTTAGAGATGCAAGGTGCCTTTTCTGTAGAATCCAGATATACCAGTATAAATGAAAAAGGTGATATAGAATGGAATTCAATACAACAAATTAGAAGATAAAGATGGGGCCCACTCACTGAGATACATAGAGAAGAACAACCAAATCTCTACAGATATTAATCAAGCTTTATTTAAGGAAGGATCAAAATCATCAGGCTCAGCAATAGACTAGGAATTATAGGATGATCGAGACCAGGCTAGACATCCATGCTCCTCTTTTAAAAACTAAAAACAAATTCTTCTCTGTTTATGTGGAATTGCTCTTAGGCTTTCTCTATTTTGTGCAATATAGAGACTCTTGCTGTTAGTTTTAGAGCAGAGGAAGTAATCTCTGCTGTTTACACCTTTAGATTTTAACATCATCAGGTGAGAATAAGAAAGACTCTTTTCCAGATTAAGGTTACTTTTTATCCCCTCCATAATTTAGTTTGCTCAAATAATTATAAATGAGATATTTAGAGAAATCAGTAGATCTATAGCTATCTGCTTCAATATTCACTTTCTATTAATATTTACTTTAAGGCTTAGAGGATTAAAGAATGCATTATCAAGGAATTGTTTGCTTTTGAGTAGAATTCTTGTGTGTCTTAGTACACTCCCATCATGTCTACACAGTACAAATATATTTCATTAAATTATAATTGCATTATTTTGTTAGTTTATTTTTCCCAAAAGGAACATAGAAATTGTTAGCAATAAAGTTTCCAATAAAATGTGTCATTAGTATATTGACTTATTGATCCTTCATTAAAACTGCATACATTAGCGACTTCTTGACTGTTAGGCAATGTATTAAAAGCTGGGTAGCCAAAGATAAGAAGGTATTATTTCTAATTTTGTAGACTCCAAAATTAGATGTTATGTGTGAAGGCAATTATACAATAGAATGTGTTAACATGGTAGGAACTGTGAGGCACAGTGGTAAAAACCAATTAAATAAGCCTTAGAATACACCAGAGAAGAATGAGGCAAAGAAATTGATGGAAGGATCACTACTTAGCTGATAAAGACTTTAAACTTGGCCATATCTTACACAAGCAAGACAGAACTGTGATTCTGGTATAAGAAAGTGTGGCTCCCAAGATTGACATGCATTCATCCACACCTAGGAGCTCCACACAAGTTTATTCTACCTTAAAATATGCATGTATATGTCTGTGTCTATGTAGATATGGAAGGCCAAAAGGAAGAGAGCATTGGATTCACTGGAGCTGGATTTCCAAGCAGTTGCAAGCAGCTCTCTGAAAGAACAGTAAATGAGGTTAACTTGTGAGTTATTTCTCAAGACCAGAATTTTTACATTATGTGAGAACTCAATATTGACCACTGCTTCCTGGTAGGAGAGGCGTGAGATGAATTGGGTGGAGGCAGCCTGCTTGGTAAAATTGAATGTGTAGACATACCCTTTCTCATTTCTCTTTTGGCTAAGAATTTGTGAGGATGGTAGGTAGTTTCAATTGTCAAGGGTACAATAAAGAATCACCTACGATGGGGTTCTCAATAAGGGATTATCTACAGTAAATGATAATGTGGCCACAATTATTGGAAGTTGACTTTATTGCCTTAATTGACATTAGAAGACCCAGCCTGTAAGTAAGCAACACCATTCTTAGGTTATGGACTCTGGATTATGTGAAAGTAAAGAAGATGAGTTCTAAGCATTACTTTCATTACTTTCTGCTTATTACTATGAATATGATCAGTTACTTCAGGGTACAGCTCCTGTTACCTCCATACTATACTGTGAGCTAAAATAAACACTTTCATCTTAAGTTACATTTGGTCAGAGTATCTTCTCACAGCAACAGAAAGGAATCTAAGGCAATGGGCCAGAGGCCATAGGGCACTGCTGTGGAAAACGTTCAAAAAAGTATGCAGTTGTTCTTGCCACACCACCTTAAGTTGCTAGAAGCCATGTAGCATTATTGTTCTCTGGTATAGATGCTTGGATGAAGACATAATATTTTAAAATAGAACCAATTTAGCATCAATGTATAATATAATTTGTGGTCTCTTAATGATAAAATGAAATCAGCTTTGGATAATTTGGGAAATGGAATGCAGGAGCTTGTACGTTCAAGGCAAATTGTCTACGAAACTTCTTTCAGACTCGACAAATCAACTGCAATACATATGAAGACAGCAAAATCAGTGCCCTGGTAGGAAAATTAGCCATCAGACTATAACCTGAATGCTTCAATTCTCAAGAAGCAGGGATCAAGAGAAACAATTATTCTGAAAACAAACAACAACAAAAAGAATAAATACAACAAATAAATACACTCTGCAAAACAAAACAAAACAAAAAGGCCTGTAGAAGCAGTCCTCTCGGGAGGGGGCTTGCTGATGGTCACTTGCTGTCCTTTCCAATAACACTTCTCAGAGTCCTATTTGAAAGGTTATTTCTCTGCCACCAGTAAAATGAACCAGTTCAAGACAGATTAGATTATATTAAACATAGGTTTATTGGTAAGCTGTTCTTGAGCAGGCAAATTAGCTAGGCCCAATGGTTGAGGCCAAAGGAGTCACCAAAGGCAAGAAGGAGGGGTGGGGTGGGGAGGGGAGAAGAAAGAAAAAGTGAATGTGTAAGTGCCCAGAGAAGGAGGAGGAGGAGGAGGAGGAGGAGGAGGAGGAGGAGGAGGAGGAGGAGGAGGAGGAGGAGGAGGAAGAGGAGGAGGAGGGGGAGAGAAAGAGAGAGAGAGAGAGAGAGAGAGAGAGAGAGGGCCTAAGAGAGAAGAGCATCACAGCCCCTGGGTTGGGTGGTGGGCAGGGTATGCCAGGTAATGATTGAAGGATGCAGTGAGAATTTGGAGGCCATGTCTGCTTTGGTATGCAAAATATGCACATCAGACCCTAGTCCTTGGGTTTGAAACCAAACATCAGGACCATCTGCTATTTCAAACTTATTTTGAGCTCTTATACTATGCAATCTTCAGGAGTTATCTGAATACCTATTATAGTTTTGATGACAAACTAGCATTTATGACACTATGGGACACTCGGGTCACATGGGGCAGTAACTTCAGGAGATGATTCCCAGTTTCCTCTTAACAAGCTCTCATCAAACATAGAAGAGGAATTGAATATTTACTGTTCCTCCCTTTCTTTTTACCACTTTACTTTCCTGTTCCTTGCCCCTTTAATTATTATAGTAGTGAAATTAATAATAATATCCTACATGGTAAAGTCTTAAAACATTCAATAGCCTGTTGAAATTGACTCACCATGTAGTCTTGGAAATTTTCATTTTTAAAAAAACGTAAAATACAGATATGGGAAGGTGGCTCATAGTGTAAGCATTTCCCATTCAAATATGAAGACCTGTGTTTGAATGCCAAGAAATCATAAACACCTAGCACATATGAAGCCCTATGTACACTCACAGGAAGGAAGAAATGTGGGATCTCCTAAGCAAGGAGTCTCCATGTTCAAGTGAATGATCCTGCCTCACTGTATAAGGTAGACAGTGATCAAGGAATATTGAAGGTACCAATGTTTCTTTTCCACATGCCCAAGAACTAGAACTCACATGTGGATCTGTGCAGAGGATGACAGTACAAAGATGTACACATGGATAGCATAAAATCTATGCCTTTATGAAATATTAAAAATGGAATGGATTCCAGTGCAAATTTAAGTCACAGTGAAGTTCCAGTTTTGATAGAGTAGCAGGGGCTAGAAGCTTCATACCAGTCCAATGCAATGAGTCATTGCACTGAATATTTGCAAACAAAGAACTGTTGACAAAAGGGAATACTGTGGGAAACACTGTGACATACAACAGCTTCCATGACTAGGTATTTTCTTTCTGTTGGGGGAAGGGCGTTGCAAGAGTAGACGGCAGGAACAAGGGGATGGGAAGATGAGTGAGATTGGGGTACATGATGTGACATTCACAAAATGACCAATAAAAACTTAGAGAGCAGTGGCACTGTACATTTTACAAAAAGCTATAATGGTTTCTTTGAATATTCTGAACACCTCAATTTTAACCTAATATAAATATATAATTTATTATGTATATATATATATATATACATATATATATATATATGTATATATATATATATATATTACCACTAATCTTTTAAATTGTAGGAAAGCATATGACTACCACAAAAAAATCAACTCTGATCTCATAAATTAGAAGAATAAAGCATGTTAAAAGGTAGATAAAGATGGTACAAGTAAAAATACAGATTTGAAAAGTTGAGAGACAAAGGAGACAATCCCCTGAAAATGATACCAAAAGGAAATGTTAAAGGAAGGGAAGAAGAAGTCTTCAATACTATAACACATGCTGCAAAATATAATGACTGTGTTACTTTAATAGGTATCTTTAATAATTCATATGATAAATTTTAAATGTGAAATGTGTGAGCATAGGCTCATATTTGAAAACGTGGTGCCCAGCTGGAGATACTCTGTGAAAAAGTTGCAACACATTGAAGAAGTGGGAACCTTGCTGGAGGAAGTGAACCAGGAGTATGGACCTTGAGGATCTCACTCACACTGTTACTGCCAGAGTGTGGATACGTTTTGGTGAGGCAGCGTCTTGTTCATGATAACGTGTCAGTTATTTTCCAGTTATCATGTGTCCCTGCCTAGTTAACTTTGTATCTCTTGAAATATAAATAAAAATAAAATATATTTTATATAAATATAAATATAAAAATATAAAAAAAGGAAAGCTTTTTTCACTTAAGAAACTTCTCCAGAATATCTTATCAAAACAACTAAGCCTTGATGCAACAACTTGGTATTTTAATTTCTGGGTAGATATGAACAAATTTCTTGTCAATGCTGTGAAGAGACACCGTTACCCAAATAACTCTTAAAAAGGCAAATATGTAATCCTAGTTGACTTACATTTTCAGAGGTTTAGTGCATTATCATCATGGCAGGGAACATGGCACCATTCAGGCAGTCAAGGTGCTGGAGAAGGAGCTGAGAATTCTGCATTGTGGTCTAACTGCAGCCAGGCAAAGCTGACTTTTTTGCACTGGGCAGAGCTTCAAAGCCCACCACCACGGTCCTATACTTCTTCCAACAAGGTCATACCTATGCAATCAAGGCCTCCCCTCCTAATAGTGTCACTTCCCCTGGGCCAATCATATTCAAACCACCACAGGTACATAAAACAGGCCAAATTAAAGATTCTACCAAAGTGCAACTTGGATAACCAATAAGTTTGTTAGACTTACTTACAACCCACATGTCTGGGGTTACTTAGACAAGGCTGGGTTATTCCTCCCAAACTCTATTACCAAAACATCCCACCCTATCATAAAATACAACTTAGTTGGATCTGCCTCACAAAGGACCTTTCTTAGTTAATCCTTTATTTATACTCTGGTATCTCCCAAGATCACCTGTAGCTGGAGTGGAGGATAGAATCTTACAGAAAATTGAATCCCAGAAAAGTAGCCTATGATCCTTATTATCTTCTCACTACAATCTAGTAATAGCTGGACTACCATTACAATAGACATGACTGTCCCTGTACAGGCTTGCTTAGTCAGGGACTATGGCTACTTCTAAAAGGCAATGTGAATTTAACATTATACCCTGATTAAAAATCCGTACTACAATACATCCAAGCACCAAAGAAACATGAACATATTTTAAATGATAATTGTTATTTAGCCGACCTTCTCTTTTAAACACTTCCTATTAAAACACTGACCACTCTAGGCAAGGGACAGCCCGAAGAAGCCAGGTTATGTACCTCTGCAGCTCTGTCTCGTGACAGAAAAATAAGATGGAAATACACGGACAAAAATGGAGCAGAGATTGAAGGAAAGGCCACCCAGAAACTACCCACCTTGGGATCCATCCCATTTGCAGACATTAAACCGCAACACTATTGCTGATGCCAAGATGTGCTTGTAGACAGGAGCCTGGCATGGTAGTCATCTGAGAGACCCTGCCCACATCTGTCTGAGACAGATGCAAATACATAAAGTCCATCTTTTGGATGACTCCACGGAGCCCTATGCAACAGTTAGGAGAAGGATGAAAGGAGGTGAAAGGGGTTGCAACCTCATCGAAACAACCGTGTCAACTAACCAGACTTCTCAGAGCTCCCAGGGATTAAGCTACCAACCAAAGATCATTCACTGGCTCATCTGTGGTCCCTTTTACATATGTAGCATAGGAATGCCTTGGCTAGCCTCAGGGTGCGTGTGTGTGTGTGTGTGTGCCTGTCTGTGAGCATGCACGTGTGTGTGCCCATACGTGTGCATGTGTTGGGTGGGTCTGCTTGGTCCTGTGGAGGCTTGATACCCCATAAAAGGAGGATGTTAGAGGCATGAGGTGGGAATGGGTGGGTGGAAGAGCATCCTTCTAGATGTGAAGAGGATAGGACATAGAGTAGTGGGGTAACTGGTTGAGAAGGACCTGGAAGAGGGAAAAATCTAAAATGTAAATAAATAAAATAATAATAATCTCTGTGCTTTTCAACTCCTGATTTATGATCCTTAACAGTATCTAGCTCCTCTTTGCTCTTTGTAGATTACCATATGTTGAACTATATCACATTATGTAAAACTCCCTGCCACCTCTAGAAATCCCATACTGTCATTCTTGTCTGGCAGCTAGCTTTGGTACTTTTACTTTACGGTATCATTTTAATAAAGTGTATCTTCAAATTTTAAAGAGGAAAGTGCTCTGATCTCTTTAAGATTATATTTATGCAGATTTTGATGCAATGTTCCTTTCTATTTCTCTCCCATCTTAATGTCTGACCAAGGCTTCTGTGGTCTTGAGGCCTTTTCTCCCTAATAATGCTTATCGCTGAAGGATTAATTTATGTCACTTCCTTTCTCAAACCAACATACCTACTCCCTTTTCAGAGTGCCTGAAGTTATATTTGTAGTATATCAATCACAATTTAATGATATTAGAAGTAGGCACAAGAAGGGTACTTGGAAAATTCACATATTTATAGAAATTAATCAACATATTCTTACTTGAAATAGACAAAGAAGATAGTTCCAGGTAAGATAGAAAATATCTAAGACAAATGAGTAATATATATGGTATCCAAACTATATGGAATCGAGTGGAAAGAAAGCCATATTGAAGTTCATAGTTTTAAATGCTATGAAAAGAAAGGTACACATTAACAATTACATTTACATAATAAGTAGTAAATGATCTTAAATAATAAAACACAGCAGATGGCAGAAATAATAAAGGACATATAGTAAAACTGTACACGGAAAAAATAATAGGACACCAATAAAACCAAGTGTGAGTTCTTTGAAAACAATGACAAAAAGTAATAAATATTGTATTGATGAGGAAAACAAAGACTAGATATTGTAATGATTAAAATGAAAAGTGGAGGCAAAATATAAAAGTGTTTGTTCAGAATTAAGTCCTTCTCTGTGAGCAAGAGGAACAACTGCTACCATTCTGCATAATGTGAAAATTGGAGCAACTCCTGAGATGTCTTGACATGCCAAGACTAAATCACAGAGAGACAGACAGACAACTGATAATGCCAAGCTAGCAATCTAAAATATTTTTCAAAAGCAACATGGATTGCACTTGAGAAATGACACCGGAGACTGACCTCTGCTCTTCACACACTGACGCACATTTATGCACACAAGCGCACAAGAACACAGACAAATATGCATTGCATTCACTCACATGAAGTTAAAAAATAAATATTCAACTGCGAATTAAAATTAATTACTCTGTGACATCCAAGGAAAGCATACACCCACTGTTAACTCTACAAGTGTCATGATTGATGCAGATTCCTAGTAGGCTAGGTGGCATTCTCCCAGGACTTACTAACTTTTGACTTTTTTGACTTTTATCAATCTCTTCTGCTTCTAGTTTCAACAACTGAAGATTTGACAACAAAATTTGTCAGCTGATGCATACAGCACACGGTTCCGTTTATTTATTTACATATTTATTTATTTATTTATTTATTTAGAGTTATTTCATGGTACTTGTAAATGTGCTCACAAGACTTTTCCCTTTTAGTCTCTCTAATTATTCAACTCACAACAGACTCAGAAGTGACACTTGGGTCATATTGACATCTCTTTGCCCCAAAATCATGCTTCTTTACATACCGTGATTCCTAAAATTCAGAGAAAACAATCCTAACCTCAGTTACAGGGAAACTTTTTTAAACCATATACTGCAAGAGTTCTGGTTAGCTATTGACATTAGGAAACTAAGTAAAATTTATTTAAAACACATTATTTCCAATCAGCTCAGCCTACCTCAGTGCAAAAGTTTCCTCATAAAAGGAATGATTCTCCTAATTAAATCTAAAAAGTCCTCGGCTGAGAAACCATAAATTTTTGTCTATTTTAGCAGTAGCTCTGAAGTGACTGTAAATTAAAATATTAGTTCTCCTCCTTCCCAGACACACAGCATACAATAAAAGGTTATAAATTTCCCTGAAGTGAGTCAGACTGTATTGACCTTTGTAAGTCAAATCTATTCTTATCTCAGAATAGTGGGTTTCATTGCTATGTTGCGTTTAGTTTTGTTTTCTATGCTGGAGCATGCTAAATATCCTGTTCTTATTTCTTTAGCGTATATGAGTGCATGTGCATGTCCGTAGTGTTTGTGTAGAGTTAAGGAGTGGGGGTTATGGGTAAGGTTACAGTTTAGGTTAAATAGAAGAAACAGTGACTCTCTCAGGTGTGGAGCTTATCAAAAAGGCTAAACTGGCTGGCCAGTTCATCCCAGAGATCCACTTGTTTCTGCTTCTTTATTTCCGAGATCCCACTTATACAAAGCAGCAGCCATGTTTTATATTCTGTTTAGAAGTTTAAACTAAGGTTTTCTATTTCCAAGGAAAGCACTTTCCTTCCTGAGCTGCCTCCCTAATCTCCATGCTTAGTGTTTATGGTACACACATTAATAATGTGAACAGGATTGCCACTGTTCTTGCCATTGCTTTCTCCTTCTCTTTAGTTTGAAAAAGTCAGTAGTTGGGAGAGGCCCCTGGGCCTGAGGGGGTTAGATGCCCCAGTGTAGGAGAATGTGAGGGAGGGTAGAGGGGAGTGGCTGTGTGCATGGGTGGGTGGGGGAGCGCCCTTATAGAGTTAGGGGAAGGGGAAGGAAATAAGGTGTTTCCAAAGGGGAAAACAATTGAAATGTATATAAAGTAAATATCTAAAAATAAAAAAGAAAGAAAGAAGAATAAATAAATAAATAAATAAAATAAATAAGCAATTTAAAAAAAAAAAGAAAAAAATATCAGTTATTCTGCCATCTACAGTAATCACGATCTGTTCTCTTGCTGGACAGGTAGTTAAGTCTTTTCCTATAAAATTGAAGAATCTGTCTTTTCGATCCTAAGGTATGCATTTTACACATGTTCAAATCTGCATGACCAATATTGAGGCTGCTTCTTCTATTTAAATGCCTGCCAAATGTTTGCTTTTTGAAAAGTCATCTGAGAATTCTCACAGTCAGAACTGAGGCCCTCAAAACTGGCATGTGATTAGAAGTTCTTAGTTATTCAGCTTATACATTTCTTATTCTTTCCAGATTGCTTGTCAAGGTAATTTATTTTTATGCCACTTGTTTATCAGAAAATCAGCCATTTTTACAGAATTTGGCTAACATTGATTAAATGATAATTTTGTGTTCCTTCTAAGGCCAATTCTATGAGCCAAATTATCTGTGAAGCAAGTTAGATGTCCTGCTCATAATGACCCAAGAAACATGTGTTGTACTGAGTACACAATTGTGTTAGAGATACTGTTGCTTCTAAATACCTGTCCCTGTGTCATGCACTATCACTGAACACTGTCAACCTAGTATTAGTCAGTGAGACAAGACATAGCTTTTTACGGATTCACTATACATTGAGAATAAGCAGGGAAATCAAGAGATTTTTAATACCTTTTCAAAGCTGGCCACAAAGAGGAATATTAGGAGAAAACTCAAATATATAACTTAGTAATAACTTGATTAATTAAAATATTAAGTTTATTTTTGCAGCATCTTGTCATGTTGCATTCATCAAATTCTAAGACCATGACAATTTGACTCCAATGACGCATCCCACTATTATCCCTTATTAAGATTGCTCTATTTTATTTCTTCAGAATTATAGAAAACATATATTTTAGCCAATTGAATATTTTAAATCAAAAATCATAACATCACATATCAATGCCGTTGTTTAATTAAAAACTTTTATTCTATTATGCAATTTTTGAGGTTACATTAAAGAAATATTAGGATATTCCTGTTGACAGATACACTTACTCAATTTATGTTTTTTTCTACAAAAGGTGACAGCTTACAGACTTTCTAGGTAATAACTGATTTTGTCATTTTTAAAATTTTCATTTGTAGAACAACAAAATTTCCATGTTAAACAGCAATACTATTGAATAATTTAATACTGTTTAAAACAAAAGAAAAAGTACAAGTTTCTGTTTACACAATTTCTCCCTCCAGAACTTTATTAAAAAATCACTTTTTAAAAACAGGTCAAGGTAACAAATATATTCAGTGATTACTAATTACTACTACATTAATGATTCATGGAATTAAAGAAAGTTAGAATCCATCAGTGTAATACATTGCATAAACAAACTCAAAGAAAAAAGTCACAAGATCATCTCATTGGATGCTGAAAAAGCTTTAGACACAATTTGATACCCCTTCATGTTCAAAAGTCTTGGAACAATTAGAAATTTATGGCACATACCTAAACATAATAAAGGCAATATATAACATATCAACAGCCAACATCAAATAAAATGGAGAGAAAGTAGAAGCAATCCCACTAAAACTACGGACAAGACAAGGCAGCTCACTCACTCCTTATGTGTTCAATATAGTACTTGAAGTTCTAGCTAGAGTAATTAGACAACAAAAGACATTGAGGAGATATAAATTTGAAAAGAAAAAGTGAAAGTATCACTATTTGTATATGATATGTTACATGAATGAAACCCAAAAATCCACCTGAGATCTCATACAGCTAACAAACAACTTTAACAAAATGGAAGGATATAAAATTAACTCAAACAAATCATTAGCCTTCCTATATACAAATGATAAACAGGCTGTGAAAGAAATTAGGGAAACAATACCCTTCACAATAGCCACAAAGTGTTTAAAATATATTGGTTTAACTTTTGTCAAGCTATAGAAAGATCTGTATGACAAGAACTTCAAATTCCTGAAGAAAGAAATCTAAGATGTCAGAAGATAGGAAGATCTTCTATGCCCCTGGATTTGTAGGATAAACATAGTAAACATGTCCGTCTTACAAAAGGAATCTACAGATTAAATGCTGTCTCTATTGAGTTAGATGTACGGCTTGCAACAGACCGCACCTGGCCAAAAAGTTCCATGTGAGGTTTATTGTAGGAAAAAAAGGTAAAGGTTGCGGTGAAGAAGAAGGGGAGAAGAGAGAGAAAGGGGTCAGAGAGGTCTTCTTTTTATTTGGATGGGGACATAACCATCCCCAGGTAAAGGTGAGAGGTGAGCCAAATGGATTCTGGGGATATGGTGGCGGTCACCTTGGCAACAGATGGGCTGGTCTCTATCACCTAGATGTGATGTCACTGGGTTAGGAGTTGATCCTGGTACCAACGTAGCTCCCTTTTTATTATCATAAAGAGAAGAAAAAAAGGGGAGGAGGAAGCCAATGGTGAAAATGGAATTGGGGTGTCATGTCTCTAAGCTACTTCTTGTTCTATAAGGGCGTCATCAACTTTGGAGTGTAGCTCACTTTCACCATCAGTGTCCACTTGGTAGACATTCACATCCTGTTCCTCTGTGCACAGCAGCTGGTAACTCTGTAACAGGAAGGATTGAAAAAGCTAAGGTAGATGGTAACCCCTGAAGAAGACCAGGAATCTCAAATAACCTGGACCCCTGTGAGTTCCCAGAGACTGAGCTACCAACCAGGCAGCCTACATGGGCTGGTGCAAGGCCCCAGGCCATATATAGCAGAAGACTTCCTGGTCTGGCTGCAGTGGGTGAAGATGTGCCTAATCCTCCAGAGAGGTGATGCCCTAGAGAAGGGAGATGCATGGGTGTAGAGGAAGTACCCACTTGGAGGAAAGTGGGAGAAGAAATAGGGTGAGGAACTGTGGGAAAATGGCTGGAATGTAAACTTTTACACACACACACACACACACACACACACACATATATATATATCTTTAAAAAATCAGGTTATGGTAACAAATATTTTCAGTGATTAGTAATTACTACAACACTCGTGATCCATGGAATTAAAGCAACTTAGAATCCAAAGTCTTTAATATCTTTTATTTTAAGTTGATATTTCTACTTCATCTTCTGTTTTTATATGTGTTTTCCACATTTGTGCACAGATACATGAGCCAACATGTGCAAGTAGTGGCCAGAAATCATACTCAGGAGAGTTAGCTTGAGAAGTCTCTTCATACAGTTCACTTCACTCATTTGATTATTTTGAGACAACTTATAGGACTTGGACTGGATTGACTTGTCATCCTGTGAGACTCAGAGATCCAACTGACTCCACCTTTTCAGTGTAGAGACTTTATATATGCACTACCATGTCTAATATTGTACGTGGGAATTGGAGATAGAACTTGGGTGCCCATGCTTGTGGGATAAACACTTTACTGACTGAGTTATCACCCTGACTCTTAATTCATCCAAATGATGCAGGCTTCACAAAAGATTTATATGGTGACAAAATTTTAAATCAGATACACCTTTGAAACCATTATCGCCTGAGTCTTTGAATACTTTTCATTGATTCTCATGCAAAGGCAAATGTTCATTAACTCACAGCATACTATTGAACATGAAAGAAAATTGTAAACAATCGATAAACTGAATTTTCCTTTTTCTTCCTCAAAAGAGTAACTAAGCATTCCTATGAGGGCAGAGAAAACTATGTATGTAGTCTTATGGACAACAATGTAAATTTCTTAATAACAATATTTTCTGTTCAAGGACAAGTCAAACTATTAAGTGGTTGATAACATCTCAGTCACAAACCCAGCAGGCAACAAGAGAAAAATAAAAAAGGAATTTGAGAACTAAGACATGTATAATCAGTACACTTGTCAGCACAAGGCCAAGCCATCAGTACTTATGCTTCCTTATTTAAACTCACTATTAGTCAAGCATTTCCTTTGTGTTGCATGCTCTAAAAGGATATTTGAGTAATACATGGAAAGCTTATAGCTTAATGAGTTGAAAAATAATGGTTGTCACTCCAAAAGGAATGTAGGGTTAAATGTTTGTTCTGCACTTATATTTGATATGGACATTTTCATGATAAAAGATCAGGAACTCAAGGCCCATATTTAAGCATATTAAAAGCAATATATAGCAAACCAGCATAAAACATGAAATTAAATGGAGAGAAACTTGAAGCAATCCCACTGAAATCAGGGATTAGACAAGGCTGCTCACTCTCTAACTACCTATTCAATAAAAGACTAGAAGCCCTAGCCAGAGCAATTAGACAACAAAAGGAAGTTAATGGGACAAAATTGGAAAGGAAGAAGTCAAAATATCACTATTTGCAAACAATATGGTAGTATATTTAAGTGATCCCAAAAATTCCACCAGAAAAATCTTAAACCTGATAAACAACTTCAGCAAAGTGGGTGAATGTAAAATTAACTCAAGCAAATCCTATACATCCTATACTCAAAGGATAAAGAGGCTGAGAAAGAAATTAGGGAAATGACACCCTTCACAATAGTCACAAATAATATGAAATACTTTGGTGTGATTTTAACCAAACAAGTGAAAGATCTGTATGAGAAGAACTTCAAGTCTCTGAAGAAAGAAATGAAAGAAAATCTCAGAAGATGGAAAGATCTACCATACTCATGGATTGGCAGGATTAATATAGTAAAAATGGCCATTCTGCTGAAAACAATCTACAGATTCAATGCTATCCCCATCAAAATTCCAAATCTTCCATTTCTTTCTTGATTTGCTTGAGTTAATTTTACATTCACCCACTTTGCTGATATTGGAACAGCTACTCCAGCTTGTTCCTTCAGACCATTTGCTTGGAATTATTTTTCTAACCTTTTACTCTTAGTTTCTGTCTTTGTCACTGAAGTGCTTTTATTGTATGCAGCAAAATGCTGGTTTCTGTTTATATATCCAGTTTCTTATCTTTTTATTGGGGAATTGAGTCCATTGATGTTAATAGGTATTAAGGAAAAGTGATTTTTGCTTCCTGTTATTGTGTTATTAGAAATGAAATTTTATTTGTGGTGCTATCTTCTTTTGAGTTTGATGAAAGAAGATTATTTTCTTGCTTATTCTAGGGTGCAGTTTCCTTACTTGTGTTGGTATTTTCCATCTATTATACTTTGTAGGGCTGAATTTGTGGAAAGATATGGTGTAATTTTCATTTTGTCATGGGTTATCTTGGTTTCTCCATCAATGGTAATTGAGAGTATTGCTGGGTATAGTAGCCTGGGCTGGCGTTTGTGTTCTCTTTGGGTATGTTTGACATCTGCCCAGGATCTTCTGACTTTTATAGTCTGTTGAGATGTCTGGTATAATTCTGATAGGTCTGCCTTCATGTATTATTTGACCTTTTCCCTTACTGCTCTTAATATTCTTTCTTTGTTTTGTACATTTGGTGTTTTGATTATTATGTGACAGGAGGAATTTCTTTTCTGATCAAGTCTATTTGGAGTTCTGTAGGCTTATTTTATGTTCATGGGCATCTCTTTTTTAGGTTAGGGAAGTTTTCTTCTATAATTTAGTTGAAGATATTTACTTGCCCTATAAGTTGGAAATCTTCTCTCTCTTCTATACCTATTATCCTTAGTTTTGGTCTTCTCATTATGTCCTGGATTTCCTGGATGTTTTGTGCTAAGAACATTTTGTTTTTTGCATTTTCTTTGACTGTTGTGTCAATGTTTTTTATAGTATCTTCTGTACCTGAAATTATTTCTTGTATCTCTTGTATGCTGTTAGTGATTCTTGTATCTATGACTCCTAATCTCTTTCCTAGGTTTTCTATCTCCAGGGTTGTCTCCCTTTGTGATTTCTTTATTGTTTCTATTTCCATTTTTCAATCCTGGATGGTTTTGTTCAATTCCTTCACCTGTTTGGTTGTGTTTTCCTGTAATTCTTTAAGGGAATTTTGTATTTCCTCCTTTAGGGCTTCTACTTGTATATCTGTGTTCAACTGTGTTTCTTTAAGAGAGTTGTTTATGTCCTTCTTAAAGTCCTTTGTCATCATCATAAATGACTGTAGATTAGAGTCTTGCTTTTCTGTAGTGATAGTGTATTCAGGACATGCTATGATGGGAGAACTGGGTACTGATGATGCCAAGTAACCTTGGTTTCTGTTGCTTCTGTCCTTATACATGCCTCTCACCATCTGGCTATCTCTAGTGCAACCTGCCCTTGCTGTATCTTACTAGAGCCTGTCCCTTCTGTGATCTTGATTGTGTCAGAAATCCCCAGAGTCCAGCTCTCTCTGTGATCCTGTGATTATGGGAGCCTCTGAACCTGAGATTTTGGATGTGTCAGAGTTCCTGGAAGTCTTGCTGCCTCTAGGATCCTGAGATCTTGGTATGACCAAGCTCCTGAGATACTGTGATTTTATGATCCTGGGTGTGTTAGAGCACCTGGAAGTCGAGGTTCATCAGGGTATTATGGGACTGGGTGTAGAGCTATTTCCCAATGTTTACTCAGAGCACAGGCTGAGACTGGATGGAATCCGTGCCACTGGCCACAGGTCAGGGTTCCTGCGTCCCTGGATCCCGCTGTCCCCAGTCACTCTTGGTGATGTAGATGTTTGGACCTCCTTACTTATGATCCTATGATCCTGGGCATGTTAGAGTGTCTGGGAATCGAGCTTCCTCTGGGTGTTGTGGAACTGGGTGCACAGCTCGCACCAGATGTCTGCTCAGGGTACCAGCTCAGACCAAAAGGTATTTCCAAAATATTATTGAGAAACTGGCAGGTATCATTCAGGCCCAAGGAAAAATAAAAACAGCAATACAGTGTAGGAACAAGAAAATAGAAAATGTGTTTTGGGTGTTGTAGAAGGTTCTTGGAGGGAGAAAGTTAGTTTTAGCTGTCTTATTAATTTTGTAATAATTTTCATGCATTATTTCAAGTATGTTGTGCTCAGATTTATGATCTATAAATAAATAATGACTTGATTCTTTCTTACTTTCTTTTTATTTTTAGAAAATATCACAAATTGGTATCATTTTTTGGCTTTTTGAATTATTCAGGCAATAG
This sequence comes from Uromys caudimaculatus, assembly GCA_028551405.1. Taxonomy (NCBI): domain Eukaryota; kingdom Metazoa; phylum Chordata; class Mammalia; order Rodentia; family Muridae; genus Uromys; species Uromys caudimaculatus. The sequence goes on along the minus strand of CM052711.1, from coordinate 82,079,095 downwards.
GATGTGGCCATGTTGATTTTTCTAAAACAGATGAGGGGTCAATCTGTGCATGTAAATAACCAGTCATTCTAAGTGTCCCTCAGTATCTTCCACATTGCTGGAGGGCTGAGGAGAACAGAACTCTTAGGTGTGTTCATTGCTGTCCCCTGCCTAATTCTTCTAATTGGTAGTAAAGATCCTTTTCTTCCCTGTAAATGTGACATGCTGGAAAGACTTAATTCTCAGATCCTTTTGCAAATTAGAAGATAATACATACAAACATTTTCCTGGGTATTACAAAAAGTGAGATAGTAAGCTTTCCCAGTCTCTAATATTACATAAGTAGATTTTTCATAATAAATCTCATCCAGATATGTCTTTACCCTACTGGCACTGTTTCTCTGCAGAACCCAAATAAAGCTCATGCCTGAAATATTTTTTAGGAAGATTGATATGCAAAGGTCTATTTGTCAATAAGAGAGAAAAATAGATAACAGTACCTTAATGTATTCATCCAATGCATTAACTTTGCCAGAGTGAAAGAATACCCAGTGTGATGTATCAGAGAACAAAGCCCATATTCTTGCTCCCAGATATTCAAAGGCCTTTCTTGGTCCATTTTGGGAGCTATATAATAAAATGTCATAAATCACAGACTTCTACAGCAAACATTTGTTTCTCAGGATTTGTAACAATGGGATATCTAACAAATTTGGTGCCTGATGGCCTCACTTCTCACCGAACTGTCATTGTCTTGCTGTGCTTTTACTAAATGGAGAGATTTCTTGCTTTGAAATGTTCCATACTAGTTAATAAAGAAGGTAACTCAGTGCATAAAGCACTTATTATACAAACAAAAGAACAAGATATCAGATCCCTCGTATGCAGGTAAATTCTGCTCCTCATGCTGGCAAGGAAAGCCCTTCACTAAGCTTTCCTTTCATTTATCTCTGGACTGATTACATCTCAGTATCTTTTAATCACAACTGTCTGGAAGCTCAGGGCCATAGTAAGAAAGTCTTCAACCTGAAAGATATACTAGAGAAGGAAGTTAAATGGTAATCCTAAATACCTATTTGTACAGAACCTTTCTCTCTCCTGATCCATCTATGCAAAATTCACTCATTTTGGAATATCAAAATTTATCTTAAACAAACAGAAATAATTATCAAAATTATTAAATTAATATAAATAATTGTGAAAAGGCTAATGTAGATTTAATTTTATTTCATTACTTCTCCTTACATAATACATCTGCACAATTTTTATTAATAATCATTTTGTAGAATATCAAATACAGTAAATACTAAATTTGAAAACTTCTATACAAATATAAAATCATAAAAAAACAAAAACAAAAACAGAAACAAAGCCGGTCAGCGGTGGTGCATGCCTTTAATCCTAGCACTTGGGAGGCAGAGGTAGGTGGATTTCTGATTTTGAGGCCAGCCTGGCCTACAGAGTGAGTTCCAAGACAGCCAGGGCTACACAGAGAAACCCTGTCTCTAAAAACCATAAATAAATACATACATACATACATACATACATACATACATACATACATACATACAACTAAATAAAGAAAATAAAATCATTTGAAGATAATTATTTGCAAATTACATTTCCAATTAGAAGAGAAAACGAGAAAAGCAAATTGAATGAAAATCATTTTCTTCCCAGCAATTATTATGCTAAATTTACTTGCCTTCCTTTTTGTTAGGAACAATTGGGAAGATGACAGATGATTGTATATATCTTATCTAAAGAAATCTATCTCTTCATATGAAAGCAACTCCCTTCAAATATTTGGAGCCTGTGTTCTTGTCTGCTGTTCTCCTAATTTACGTGTCTCTACATTTTCATGCTTCTGCTGATATTTTATAATAGGCTGTAAATCTCACGTATCACAGATTAAATATCTCTAGAGAAGGATTTGTTTTTCCTGAAAAAGTAGAAGGAACTTTATCCTATTAGAATCTGTGATAATAAAGGACATTTCATTGTAATGTCTTGTTCAGGGATGTAGGTAGGTTAGCTTTCATGTATATGTTAGAGTACTTGCTCAGCATAAAGAAAACCCTGGGTTTGACCCCAAGTCTGTATAAACCAGCAGTCTGTATCCCCAGCACTTGGAAGGTAGATGTAGAAGGATGAGGAGTTCAAAGTTATTGTTTCATTGACACAAATTCAAGGCCATTTGGATTATAGAAGATCCTGTCTGAAACAAGAGGCATGGGAGACAGAGGGAGAATAAAGGAGGGAGAGGGAAGGAAAAGAGAGAAGGAGAGGGGGAGGAATGAGAGATAGAGAGGGAAAGAGAAGAGGGAGAGAGAGAGAGAGAGAGAGAGAGAGAGAGAGAGAGAGAGAGAGAGAGAGGAAAAACTTGTCCAAAAGAAAATTTCACTGCCATGGTGTCATATGTATCTGGAAGGATTTCTCTTTCAGGTTTCTCCCATGGTCTGTATGGATCCACTGATCCTGTGAACACACAGGAAAAGCCTTTGTCATGACTTATGTTAGATCCAGGAAGATCATCGTTTTTAAGAACTTAGATCTCTAATGAAAAGTGAAGAATTCATCCCACTTAATTCTTTGGCTGGCATAATCCTGTATCACTCTCCTTGGAGAATAGCCACACAGGAAATACATACAAGAATGATACAACTTCACGAAAAAAAGAGCACACTCCAGTGTGAATTACTCCACAAGACGAAATAAACTAGACAACAGCCATGACAAATATCAGGTGATAAAATTATCTTCATTCTTTTTTGCACATTCTAAATAGTATCTGCAGAATAGGTATCGGATACAAATAGACTTATGACTATGCTAATAAAATTACATTTTATCAATTGTTTATCAATTTTGCTTGCCTGTTCATATTTCTCTAGAGTTATCTCATAATACTCAGTGCAATCTCCAGGTATGGGCAATCCTAAAGGTCAGGTCATTTTCTTTGGAATGGTAGAGAGGAGGGTAGTATCTGATAGATGCCAGTTTTTTTTTCCACCCAATGGAAATGAATATTTGGAAGATTTTGATTTAATTGAATGCATTTTCTTAGTAGTTATTGCGACTACAGCCAACCTCCTCAAAAATACACTAAACCAAAAATAAAATTGATCTATATAATTATGCATTATATAATATTGAGAAGTTTGAAATCCTTATAAGCTAAATTTTAAGGCTACAATTCTATTAAATTCTAGTAATAAAGATCCCTAAACTTATCTAATTTGACTATCTAAGATGCATTTGTGAAAAATTGGAGGCTTAAATGACTATTTAGTGTTATCACTAGAGAATTTCATTGAATTTATTTCTGTATTAGTTATTTACTGTTTGTAAGAATGTTGGTGGGAGAGGGAATTAGGCCTAAAAGCCAGAGGATGAATTGTGGAAGTCAGTTCTCTTTTAAAATGAGAATCCATGGAATTGAATCAATTTGTTTAATTACCTCCCTAGGTATCTCATTAGCATTGAATTGTTTTTGTTTTCTTTTGCTTTCTGCTTGCTAACATACCACAATTGTTATTAAGAAGAAAATGACAGTGAATGTCATCTGAGTAAATGTTCAATATTCTGCCTGTATTTATTGATTTATTCATTTATTCATTCAAAGTGAGGTCCATTTTAGTTAAATAGATAAACAATTATCTTAAGTAGATTTAAACACAAATGCCTGTAATTCTTCCTGTACATCAAGCATTGTGAAGTACATGGTTCCAGCAAAAAAAACCCGAAATTACTAGGACTAGCAATGTATTCATGGTTTCAGTTTGTTAGAGAATCGTAGCAAAAGGAGTATGTAGTCTCAAAAACAAACATCATTGGTAAAGATTTTTCTTTAAGCAATATAAGTAGGTAACTGGCTGATATATTTAAATATTTCTAGCTTTAATAAAATACTAAATTTATATATGTGATATAAGTGTGGAGGCCAGAGGACAATGCTCTGGCAAGTTTCCCTCCTCCACATATACATGCTTTCCAGAGTGAAATTTAGGTTGCTGGCTTTGCCAAAAATCTCTTTACTCTCTCAGCCATGGATCAGTCCCCAAACTTGTATTTTGAAATATGAAAACATGATAGGATATGGTCACCTATTTATGATGCCTAGAAATTGACTATGAGACATTGTTCACAAGATAAAATACTACCCACTGAGGACACAAGAGAACATAACCAGCATGGAAGAAAAGAAAAAGAGTTACCCTCTAAGCATTAGGTATGACATGGGTTTCTTGAAAGAGACATAATGTGAATTAAAACATCATGTTACAAATATAGAAGCCAATACAAAATGAAGAAAAACAACAAAAGGATCCCATAGGTTAAGAGTCAAATCATATTTCAACCTTAAGCTTTTATAATTTTCTTGTTTGGTGTTCCATCTCAATATTCCCTCTCTCTGTCTGTGTATGGACACAGTGTGTAAAGTGATAACATTGTTTTGCTTTGAATACACACTGTTTTCTAAAAATAATAAATGTAGGAGTGCAAATAAATTATACACCTCTGTCTGGAAATTTTCATGTTCATGAAGAAGGAAAGAAAATTAACTTATATAGAACATAGCCGTGTTTCTATATGGCCTGATTTTATGACTTGCTGGCAGCCTTCTCAGGCAGGCTTTCTACCAGCAGTGACTCAAATTGCCCCCAAATACCTGCATTTTTCTCATTTATGTTGACTGAAAATTATAATTTTTAGAATTATTATTACTGAACAAATTTTATTACACTGTTTGAAAACTGAGTAAGACTAAGTGAAGTTAGGCATACAGGCATAGTGAGACATCATTTTCTATTCCCCCATGTTTGATGCTTTGCTTTGTGATTACCTAATCAATAAAATAATGCTTACCCATTAGGTGAGCAGAGAGCCCCAAGATCACACATAAAGTAAATGATGATATGCTTCGATTCCTTCATCAGTGCTATCTCAGGTGGAGAATGATTTGGGCCTGATTTGACAATGAAACTTTCTGAATGGAGAAGACCCTTATGTCCCTAAAAATAGGCTAAGGTATTCAGTTTAGAATATTGTATTATTATTACTATTATGGGCCTATATGGTGTGCATTTATGAGTCAAAAGGAAGATATACAATGCAGGTCCTACAAGGTTTGTGTTTATGAAGAAATTGAGAACATTAGAGTTTGGCAGACATATCTTTTATTGCTCCATACTTTTTCCTGTACTTGCCACTTATTATAATGTATATTATTATGAATATCCATTATTATACATAAAATGGTATTTATTACAACTGTGAAGGACATAGTTTAATACTATATGCATATACACATGAAGTTGAAAACGCTAGTTTCTTTGGAAACTTACTTGTATCATGTAATGTTTTTCTGGACGCTGTCTTGAGAGAGGATGTTTTGCTGAAGTAGGCTGATGAGAAGAAGTGTATTGTTTTGCTGGAGTAGATGTTGACTCCTGCTGATTTGGAGGCATCTTATGGTTTCTGTTAAAATCAAGCCACTATGACTGTTTCATGTTTAATGTTTGCTATTGGACCAGATTGCTTGCATCTTGGCAACAAAAAAGTGAAATCACACCAAATAACTGCTTCTAAATAGGTTAATACTCCTTTTTTCCTATTAACCTTCACTCTGCCCATCCCCAAGTCTGTCAGTTAAAAGGGCAGTTGAAGCATTCAAGAACCCTGTGTGGTCTCAGTGGGAAAGGGTGTGCCTAATCTGGCAAAAACTTGATGTGACAGGTGGAAGGGGATACCCATGGGTATCTCACCAGTTCACAGAAGAAGGGGAAGGGGAGGGGGAAATGACTCAGTAAGGGAGGGTTTGGGAGAGGAAGTAGCATTTGGGACATAAACAGATTAATTACATAATTAATTAAGAATGCCAATTAAAGTGAAAAGAAAATTTAAGTCTACACACACATATTTGTATCTACCATTGTCAAATACTGACTAAAAATTTCCTCTCCATTTTCTCATTTTCCTGGTCCTTGCTGTCATGTATGCATGGGCTTCAGACAAACTGAATGGTATATGCTTTTATTAAGTGAATTCTTCATTATACCTCTCGGCTTTGGTACAACCTGGATATTCATAGAAGCAGCACAAGCAATGTTTTTAATTCACCATCACAAACTCTTCCTCTTGGATAACAGCTGCTCAAATCTAAGAATAAGCTAAGAATTTAGCTTAGAATCACTTCTGTTAGAGAGTGTAGTGTGTGTGTGTGTGTGTGTGTGTGTGTGTGTGTGTGTGTGTGTGTCCACATGTGCGTTAGCTCATGTGCACCTGTGAAGGTTAGAGGTTGATGTCAGTTGTCTTCTTCAAATGCTTCTTCACATTTCTTTTTTTTGAGACATCAATATCTTCCACTGAACCTGGAATTTATCAGTAGTCTCTACATGTTGGCTAGTTATGACTAGCAATTCTCCTATCTTTATCTTCCGAATCCTTGAATTATATAGATATCACAACACCTTGCTTCTCACATTGACCCTTGAGTACATGGGCAATCTAAACTCAAGCTTACACAGCAAACTGTTTACCCACTAAGCAGTCTCTCCAGGTCTCTTAAGGAGTGTTCTGTTTAGACATAATTTTTAATTTGATGTAGCTTAGTGCTATCTGAGTGGAGAAAACTTGAGAAATTTCTTTTTTTTTTCATTTTTATTGGTTATTATATTTATTTATATATTAAATGTTATCCCAGTTACCCCCCCCCCCAAGCCTCCTATCCCCACTTCCCTACCCCATGTCCTCCTCTATGATGGTGCTCCGCCAATTGCCCACCCACTCCTGCCTCAATGCCTTAGCATGCTCCTATCCTAGGTAATCAAACCTCCACAAGAAAAAGGGGCTCCCCTCCCAGTGATGTCAGATAAGGTAATCCTCTGTTACATATACAGCTGGAGCCGTGGGTACCTCCTGTGTACTCTTTGGTTGGTGATTTCATCCCTGGGAGCTTTGGGATGTCTGGTTGGTTGATAATGTTATTCTTCCTATGAGGTTGCAAATCCCTTCAGCTACTAGTCCTTGACCTAACTTCTCCACTGGTGTCCCCTGCCCTCAGTCTGGTGGATGACTGCATGCATCTGCATCTGTATTGGTCTGGCTTATTATTTCTCAGTAATGCAGACATCTTTGAGTGTAGCAGAATAACATCAGGAGTTATTTTATTGCTACATTTTTTGTATTGTGTTTTGCCCAGTAATATATGATTTTGTCCTAGGTCTCTAAAATATTTGTTCTATGATACTTGGTCACCCAAGCACTATGTAGTATGGGTTCAATATATTGGACCGAGTCTTTCATGTAGTCAGACATCAGCTGATCATTCCCACAAGCTTTGTGCCAACATTAATCTAGCATATACTTCAGGCAGGACAGGTTGTAGAACAAAGGTTTTGGTGCTTGGATTGGTATGGGGATTTGAATTAGAATGGTATTCATAGACTCATGTGTTTAAATACTTGGCTTATATGGAGTGACACTTTTAGGAGGTGTGGCCTTGTTAGAGGAAGTGTGTCACTGTGGGAGCGAGCTTTGAGATTTGATATGCTCAAACTATGCCCACTGTTTCTCCTTCTGCTACCTGTGGATTAAGATGCAGATCCCCTAGATCCTTCTCTATGACCACGTCTGTCTGCATGCCACCATCTTTCCTGACATGCTGATAATGATCTAAACCTCTGAAACAGTAAGCCAGCCCTAATTAAATGTTTTCCTTTGTAAGAATTGCACAGGCAAAGTGTCTATTCACATCAATAGAAACTCTAAGATAGTTGCATGTTCTTCCATTTGATCATCAGAGAGGCTTCCTCCCGCAGCAGATGGGAATAAATGGGAATAAATACAGAGATCCAAAGCCATACATTATCAAGAAATAGAGAGAGAGAGAGAGAGAGTGAGAGAGAGAGAGAGAGAGAGAGAGAGAGAGAGAGAGAGAGAGAGAACTCTAAACAAGATGTCAAGGTCCCTAGAAACAACAGAGCAAAGCTCATTTGAACACTCAGATTTAAACAGCAATCACAGAGCATACACAGGTATGCACCTAGTCCTGAATATATACCATAGCTTTGAGTTTAGTACATTTATTGTGCTAAATGTGTGAACGAGGAGTCTCTGCTTCTTGTGCCTACTTTGGGGGCTCTTGTGTTTTTCTTTTTGTCTTGTATTTTCTAGTTTCAGTAGGATGGTCTAGTTCCAATAGGTTGTTATTGTTTAATCTTATTATATTTTATTTTATTGTATTATATTTTGTTTTTGGTTATTTCTTAGAATCCTGTTACTTTCTACTGAGAGACAAAAAAGTAGAGGATCCATATAGGAAAAAGGTAGGGAGGAACTAGGAGAAATAGAAGAAGGAGAAACTTTCTAAATATTATATTGTATGAGAAAAGAATCTATGTGTAGTAAAGGGGAAAAGAAAGAAAATTGGGTAGTCTGATTGCACTGTGGACCTGATGTGGTATTGTTAGTTTGAATGAGAAATGTCTACAATAGGCTCTTGTATTTGAACATTTTGTTCCTTTTTCATGGAACTGTTTAGGTATGTTGTAGAACTTTTAGGAGATCCAGCATTGCTGGAAGAAGCATGTCACTAGGGGCTTTGACTACATTTCTAATTAGTTTTATTTGCTTGAGTCTGAAGGTGCAAGATAGACTCTTTTGCTTCCTGAACCAGCTGTCAATACGGATTACCTCTTTGGAACCCTAATTCAAAATAACTTTTTTCTTCCTTGTCATGGTGTTTCATCACAAAAAATTATAACTATTACAATAAGGGAAGGAGTTTACTGTTAGTTGATGTAGGAAGACCCATCACACTGTGGGTAATGACATCCCTTGCAATGTGGTCATGGGTAGTTTAATAAAACTATCTGAGCATGTGGCTGTTACAGATGGGAAAGCAGTGTGACTTTGTAGTTTCTGGGACAGGCCCTGGTTAAATTTCTTCAATGGTAGGGTATGACTTCGAAGTATAAGTCAAATAAACTATTTATATCCTGTAAGTTACAATTGGAACATGGTATGTATCACAGTAGCAGAAATAAAAATCTAGGAATAGGGGGAATTTAACATTCATGAATGCATGTTTATTTAATAATTAAAAATATTCTTCATTGGAAGATTGACAGAGTACTTTTAGGTAAGGTCTGGAACTTAGAATGGACATTCCGTATGGAAGGACAGCAATGTGAGAAGCATCAGTGTTGTATGAAACTGTGATGTGGACCTTACAATATCTCTCAGGTAGTAAATGTGCTTTCTGCACATGCACAATGATCTGAGTTCAATTTTCAGACCCATTAAAGCTCAAAAGAGGCAGATGACTCCATAAGGTTATTCTCTTACCTCTATACATGGTATATAGCACAAGCATTGCAACACACACACACACACACACACACACACACACACACACACACACACACATGCACCATGCACACATACACCATATGCACACATAAAAAATAATAATAAGCAGATAAAAAGAAATACATCATAATTCATTTGATACATGTTCTAAATTATGGAATATGTTTACTAAATTCCTGTGGATGAATATGTGAGCAAAATTAGTTCATGACTATTTCATTGTTCCCTTCATGTGGTTCTAGGTGCTCCTGAAGTGCAAAATGAAAACAAATCTATGTACTTGCCTTTATGTTTGATTGATATTATATGATAACAGGAAGAATTACTAAAGTGTGAATCTATACACACATATAACCACAGCATAAGCACAGTGCTACACAAACATGTGCATTACATTTACATAAATAGGATTACTATCTGATGTATCTTCTCTTTGTACTTTACATTCAGGATGTATTTATTCAGTAGTTAGTAGTTTATTCTAACTACTGTGGGTTGCAGTGAAATGCAGACAGCAAGTTATTCTGGGTTTTCTCAGCATTGTTTGATTCCTAGGAAGTTTAAAGAGCTTCACATTATTTCACTGCACGATCTACACTAATAATCTACATTTTGCTTATGACTCAGCTTTGCTTGTGTACATCAGTTTCAGTGTCTCTCTTTTACAGAATCTCACATTGGTTTGCTTATAAAAGCCTTTTCATGGTTCGGGAGATGACTCATGACACAAAGATGAGCAACTGAGTTGCACTACACAAAACCCATGTGAAAGACTGGGTATGTCATTATGCATCTTTAATCCTAGTGTAGAGAGGTGGAGATGGTAGATCACCTAGGAATGCTGCCTGGTCTAGCTCCAGGTTTAATGAAAGGCACTTCTTAAGGTAATTTTTTAAAAGACATGAACATTGAAGAGAAGTGTGATGGATTAAAAGGTATGGGAGGTGATTAATTCTGAAATGAATTTTGCACACATGAATTTTTTCAATAAATAAGTAAATGAACAAATGAATTAAAACAACTTTGTGTCCACTTCTTACACCAATGAAACTCCCCCTTCAGACAGAAAGACCAGTGTAGACACTACTAAATACTCAGGCAACTTATGTTTCTTCTTCTGCTTTTAAAAACCGAATATGAGATATTTCCTCGTGGATGTTGGGAGAAGACAGGTTTCATGTGTCAGATGTTGTGCCTAGTCAGCAGATACAGAGCACTCTATCCTCCTGAGATTGGTGTTTGGGATGGGCTTGGCATTCAGTCCCAGTCAATCCAAAATAGTGGAAACCTCCGGGAAACATTTTTTGTTATTCATAGAGCAAGCTGAGGAACTTTGCTTCCCTGTTCTACTCTGTGTATATGTTTTTATGAAGCTGTGATACCTCGAAGCGAAGAATCCATCTTATCAACATGATAACAAAACTTAAAAAAATGGTGCAAGTAAGTTAAGTGTTCGGTATGAAAGCATAACATCACATTTTCATGCTCATCCTTTAACTATATTTGGAATCCCTGGGATTACCAGCTGAGAAAAAATCTGCTAAAGGTTGATCCCTGAAATGTAATTATAATAAAACAAATAATGGGGAATATAGATATTTTTCTTGTTTCTTCTTTAAAAGGCTTTCAAGATCTCTCCCCTAAGCCATGTATAGAATACTTTGATACATAGAGACTTTGTTGGTATTTTGTATTTACTTATTTATTTATTCACTTTACATTTCAATATCAGCCCCCTCTCCTCCCACTAGCCTATCACACATATTCTCCCCTCATTCTTCCTCAGTTTCTTTTCTGAGAAGGTGGTGATTATCCTGGTTATCATGCTCCCCTGGAACATGTCACTGCAGGATTAGACACATCCATTCCCACTAAGGCCAGATTAGACAGCCCAGTTTAGGGGACAGGATCCACAAGCAGGCAACACAACATTCAAGATCCTCTCCAGTTTTTGGGAGAACTGCATTAATACAAAGCTTCCATTTCTGCTACATATGTTTGTGGGGCCTAGGTACAGACAATGCTTGCTCTTTGTTTGGTGGTTCAGACTTTGGGATACCTCAAGAGTCCATGTTAGTTGACATTGTCGGTCTTTTGTGGAATTCCTGTCCTCTTCAGGTCCCTCAATCCTTCCCTCCTCTATTCCACAAAACTCTCTAAGCGCCATCAAATAATTGGCTGTCTATCTCTGCATCTGTTTCGATTGGCTGTTTGGTGGAGCCTTTTAGAGGACAGTTATGCTAGTCTCATGTCTGTAAACATAACAGACTATCATTGATAATATCAGAAATTGGTTCTTGCTCATATATGGGTCTCAATTTGTGCCAATCATTGGTTGGCCATCCCCTCTGTCTCTGCTGTAAGGTACAGAATTTACATGTAGTGGAGCCTGGCAGAAATAAATTAATGCATTGTTGGAGTGTAATTGAAGACTGTAGTGGAACGTGTGTTTGTCTTTTCTTCCCTACCATCCTAAGCTACGCAGTGCTGCTCCACATAAGCTCTACTATGAAGCTATACCTTTTAAAAACCCATACTGTTGTGGACAAGTGAACATGGGCTAACAACAAAACTCTTCCTCCTTCCTCCTTTTATCACTCCTCTTCCATCCATCCTTTCCTCCCTCCCTCCCTCCTTCCCTCTCTCCCTTCCTCCCTCCCTCCCTCCCTTACTTCCTTCCTTCTTTCTTTCTTTCTTTCTTTCTTTCTTTCTTTCTTTCTTTCTTTCTTTCTGCCTGTCTTCCTTCCTTCATTCCTACATTCCTTCCTTCTTTCTTCATTTTAAATTAAATCCTAATGAAATTTAAAGAAAAGTCATGTACATATTCCATACCCAACTTTCTGACTTAACTACTATCTCATATCTGAGAAAATGAGATGATGTTAATAAGTGCATGAGCATCAGCAACAACTATAAAAATAGCAAATCGCTTAACAGAAAAGTAGAAAGAAGTAAAATGAACTTTTGAATGAGATTACTATGATATGAATGAGACTATCTACTGATAGAAGAGGCATGATTAATATGGCAAAAATACTTGTGTAAGCAGGGAAATCTCACTTCATTATAAGAAAGCTCAGGAATTAAAAATAACGGATACCATCAGCTTATCCTGCTGTTATCCTCAGAAGCATGATAAAGTTAGAGCCAAGATGCATTTCCAAAAGGAGATAGTAAACATGCCTTATTCCTTCACATAGTCTTATTGATGTGCAAACAAAATAACAGAGAGGAATGTTTTAAAACAGAAAAATTATCATCATCACCATCATTACATGAAGGCATGAATATATTACATCAAGGCTGGAGAGATACTTTATTGTTCTCAGAAGACCCAAGTTCAGTTTTCAGTACCCACATCTCTAGATCTATGGAATCTAATGCCATCTTCTGGCCTCCACAGTATCCACAACTACATACATGAATGCTCATGTGTGTGTGCACGTGCATGTACAAATGCATGCACACACACACACACACACACACACACACACATACACAAACATCTCAAGACTTTAATATATATTATATTATTTATGCATATATATGCGTGTGTGTATTATTGTTGTCTTATACAATACTTATTCTATCACAGTTGAAACCTTCATTTCCAGAAAATATATTAAAAAAAAAAAACATTTTGTAGATCAGTGCTGCTCTTGAACTCATATATCTAAGGCAGGTCAGAATCCCTCTGAATTTCAATTTTACAGGATTGTGTAAAAGAATTCAACATCAGGAATGCCTTCTGTATGTATTTTTAATCTCAACTTTAAGAGTGTATCAGAGTTAGGGCCAGTGTTATGGACTAAATATATGTGTGTGGAGAGCTGGAGATATGAACAAGCAATTATGATCAGGAAAAGTCTAGGCTGCTCTTAACATTTTATTGACCTAGGTGCTTCATATACATGTAAAAATGCATATTTACATATAAATTTGCATGCTACTCTTTCCATTGGATGCTGTACTTGTCAAGTATCCATAAAAGAACAGAATATATAGAATGAATATATATAATGAGAAACGACTTATTGGGTTGCTGTACATGACATGAACAAGGTTAGCAATCAATGATACAAGACAGAGAAGCTAAGAGTACAGTAGCCATGCCATCTAGTTGGGTACTGAGACGTGGACAATTCCTTGAAAGTGGCTGGTCTTCACTCTACACTAGAAGGCTGAAAGATCTGGGTTCTATGTGGAACTGTGAAAGGTAGCCTGGTTCTCAACTGAGCTAAGGCTTGAAACCCTGAATCCCTGAAGGAACAATAGGCATTTCACCTGATCCTGGGCCCCAGGCCCCTGTCATTAGTGGCAGTCCCCCATAGATTTGTGGCATTCAAGCACATATAGGCAATGCCCCAAGACTCTCCTCTTGTTGAGGATGTGACTTGTAGTCACTTGGCTCAAGACAGATCTCCATTTTAATGAGGTACCTAAAGGCCTAGAAAGCTTAGACAATAAAATTTCCTTTCCAGACATTCCTCCCTGCAAAAAGTATTTAACCTCAGGCCTACTCTGAGAAGTAGGGTGTGGTTTTATTCATCCACTTTCTGCCATGACAATAAATGCCTTAAAAGCATGGACTGCCTCTTTTCATTTTTATCTGCTGTGGGGAGCCATGGAAAAGATCTTCACCTTCAGTGCCACAGTCTAATCTCCCATAGAAGGCCTCTCTGCACTCCCAGTCATTACCACCAAGCTCAAGCCAAGCCCACTACCACTGAGCCAAGGACTCTTCATGCGGGACCAGTTGGAGCACCCCTCTTTTCTCCTGACCCCAGGCCAGATCCAGCCTTCAGGGTACCCACTCTGTCCTCAGCCCTTTCTCGGCTTCCAGAAACACCTGGGTGTCTAAGAGCTTGAAAACCAGATGACTGTGGCCTCTTTGCAGGCCTGGGCATCCCTGAGACAGCTCTGGCTGTCCTTCATCTCAGACGGTGCTGCCCACCCCTGGAGTGTTATGCTGGGGCTTCTCTACAGCCTAACACCTACCTGGTCACAGCATGGTGTATGCATCATCAACTCCCATGTCACAGCTCCCATCTCCTTAAGTGGCTGTACCCTGTGGTGGAATGGATGTGGGACCCTAATAACCTTACAGTTCTAATATCAGGGAAGCACAACAGAGGCAACAACAGCAACAAATTAACGGATATGCTTAATCACAAGAAGAGGTAGGTAAATAAAAGAAATACACTTCTCCCTTGGACCACAGAAACCTGCTCCTTAAATTAGTATTTTATCTGAAATGTCCTTGCAGACTCATCTAGACACATATCTCTTAGTTGATTCCAACTCCATGTTGACCGTCAAGATTAATCATCATAGTTAATTTATAAAATTGATTCTAACTTCACAATTCAAATTTTAGTGCTGACCTGATTGTCCACAAACCTTGTAAGAGGGCTGGCTGTTCTGAGCAACGTGATATCTGTTTACTATGACCTCATCTGCAGTGATCAAAGAAACAGGGCAGTCTTGTAATCTTGTTTTGTTTATAAGTCAGAGGGCTTTACTTATGTATTTATTTATGTGATGCTGGGGTTCATGCCCTGGCTCTACCTATGCAAGGAAGCTGCAGTTAGGGATTTATTTGTCTCCAGAATTTGGAGTGATTTCTCTAAACTACAAATTTGGTACTTTATACATTATAAATTTTATAATATAAAATAACATTATCACACACAGTTTCATATTTGAATCAGAGACAAAGTAAGAGACAATCATGATAAGAATGGAATAGGATCTATCGACCTCCATTACATGGTACTGGTTTAGCACTTTGCTTCAGAGGAGCCTTACAGGACCTCAAAAGTGTCCTGTTTCACTGTGGAAGACTGTGGCACCCCATGACTAACCAGCTTGGAACCATGCATCAACAATCCCTTCCCATTTGGGTCTGCCTGAGTCATAGCTGGCAGAAATGAATTGGAAAGTTTCCACACCTCCATTGTCTAGCTCTGGACTCATCCTCCAATCCCAAGGAGCTATATGGAAGTGCAAGAACATCCTGCTTGCCCATGAAGGCCTTTGGGGCCCTAAGACTAATGAGCTTGAACCTTGCCCCAACAATCCCTTGAAAGTCAGTTCTGCCCAGGGAATAGGCAGCAAAAATTGAGTTGCTTAGTTCCCTGAATTCCATTGTCTAGTACTGGTTTTGACCTTTGGTCTCAAGAAGACTTGCAAGATCCCAAGCATGTCCTCTTTTGCTGTGGAAGACTGCAGGGATGGGAGTGGAGAAAGAACTACGAGCTTGAAAGATCGTCTCAACATTGTCTGCCTGAGGCAGCCAGCACAGTCTGGTATCCTGGCCTATGTTGCCTGGCTCATGTCTTCCCATGTCTTCCCTAGAAGTCCTGTCTGCTGCCATCTGAATGGTTCTGTCAATACCAGGGTTAAAAGAGATACCCAAAGGACAACTTAGGAACACAATCAACAAGAGACAGCTAAAGACGGCACCATCAGAGCCCAGCTACAGAAAGTCCTGAATATTCTAATGAAACTGAAGCACAAGAAGATGATCATAGATCTAATCTTATAAAAATGATAGAAGACTTTAAAGGAGATGAATAAACCCCTTCTATACAACAATACAAAGTGCATCCAAGTAGGTTGGGGCATTAAAGGAGGAAGCAAATAAATATAAATTAATATGAGAAAATTTCAATCAAAACAGATGAATGAGCTGAATAAAACTGTTGAACACCTGAAAATGGAAATATAAGAAATAAAGAAGAAATAATCAGAGTTAATCCTGGAGATGGAAAACCTAGAAAAGAGTACAGGAACTAAGGATATAAGCTTTAAAACAGAATGTATGAGATGGAAGAGAGAATTTCAGGCATGGAAGATATGATAGAAGAAAGCATTACATCAGCCAAGGAAAATGTAAAGTCTAAAAAGTTCATGACAAAAAACATCCAGAAAATTTAGGACACTATGAAAAGACAAAACATAAGAAAAATAGGGATAGTAAAAGGAGAAGAATCACAGCTGAATGGACCAGAAGACATCTTTAAAAATCATGGAAGAAAATATCTCTAACTTAATGGAAGAGATGCCTATAAATGTACAAAAAGCTTCCAGAACACCAAACAAATTGCACTAGAAAATAAAATCTCCTGCCACAAAATAAACAAGACATTAAATGTACAAAACAAAGAAAGGACATTCAAAGCTACAAGGGAAATGGTTAAGTAGCATGTAAAGGCAGACCTACAAGAATAACACATGATTTCATTAATAAGACAGCAAAAGTGTCTGGGCAGATGTCTTGTAAACTGTAAGAGACCACAAATGTCATAGTAGACTATTATACCCAGCAAAACTTTCAATCACCATAATTGAAAAAACCAAGTTATTCCATGAAAAAAACAAATGTAAGCAATACCTTTCTACTAATTCAGCCCTGAAGAGGATACTAGGAGGAAAACGCCAACCCCATGAGGTTAAGTGTGCTCAAAAAAACACAAGAAATATATAATTTACCTTATTAAAATCAATAGAAGAGAAATACACACACACTACAACCACCACAATTAAAACAACAGGAAGTAACAATCATCGGTCAAAAATCACCGTATTCAATTCTCCAATAAAAAGACACAGGCTAAGAAAATGGATGCATAAATGTAAGGGCATCCATATTCATAAAAGAAACATCACTAAAGCTAATGTCATACTTCAAACCTAATACATAAATATGGGAAGACTTCATCACCCCACTCTCACCAAAGACTAGTTATTGAGACATAAAACAAACAGAAATAATGAAACTAACAGAGATTATGATTCAAATAAGCCAGTCAGACCATTTCACCCAAACACAAAAGAATATACCTTCTCAGTCCTTCACCCAACCTTCTCCAAAATTGACCATATAATTGGCCACAAAGTGAGCATTAAAAGATACAAGAAGATTGAATCAATCTACTTGCATTTTACAGATTACCATAGATTATAGGTGGACTTCAACAACAACAGTAAACAACAGAAAGGTTATCAACTCTATTCAGAGATCAATGGGTCAGAAAAAAAATAAAAAAGAAAAGCAACAACAACAACAAAAAAAAAAACCAAAGAAATTAAAGACTTTCTAGAGTTCAATGAAAATGTGGGCACAACATTCAGAAACTTATTTAACACTATGAAAGCAGTGATAAAAGAAAATTTCAAAGCACTTAGTGCCTTTATAAAGAAATTAGAGTGTTTTAATACTAATGATTTTTAAAATGTATCTGAAAACTCTAGAAAGAAAGAAAAAGAGAAGAGGAAACAAACATATTCATGAGCAATAGATGGCAGAAAATATTCAAAATCAGGCCTGAAAACAGTGAAATATAAACAAAGAGAAGAATAGAAAGAATCAATAAAACTAAGAACTAACTTTCTTTCTTTCTTTCTTTCTTTCTTTCTTTCTTTCTTTCTTTCTTTCTTTCTTTCTGTTTTTTTTTTGTTTTTTTTTGTTTTTTTTTTTTTGAGAAAATCAACAGGCTAGGCAAGCCCTTAGCCTAAGTACCTAAAGGGCAGAGAGATTGTACCAAAATTAATAAAATTAGAAATTAAAAGTGAGATATAATAACAGACACTAAGGATTTCCAAAGAATCATCAGATCTTATTTCAAAAGCTTGTAATCCACAAAACATTGGAAAATCTAAGTGAAATAAAAGATTTTGTAGACAGATATCAAGGAAAAAAAAATAAATCAAGAGCAGGCAAACTATCGAAGCAATCCTATAACCCCTAAAAAAATAGAAGCAGATGTTAAAAGACCCTCAACCAGATAAAAAGCTCTGGGCCAGACGGTTTTAGAACAGAATTCTACCAGATTTTCAAAGAAGAGGTAATGCCAATATTCCTCAAATTTAGTTATGAATATTGAAGCAAAAATACTCAGTAAAATACTCACAAACAGAATCTAAGCACACATGAAAGGTATCATCCACCATATTAGAGTAGGTTTCATCCCTCAGATTCAGGGTGGTTCAATATATGAAAATTCATATATAAACATTATCCACCACATAAACAAAGTGAAAGAAAAATACCACCTGATCATCTCATTCAATTCTGTAAAAGCCTTTGAGAAAATTTAACACTCCTTCAGGATAATAGTCTTAGAGAGATCAGGTATACAAGGTGATATCTAAATACAATAATGCAATATACAACAAAACATCAAATTAAATGGAGAGAAAAAATTTAAAAATAAACTAAATCAGGATAAGATGAGGCTGTTCACATTCTCTGTGTCTCTTCTATATAGTACTTGAATTTCTAGCTATAACAATATGATAAATGAAGGAGATGATGTGACACAAATTGGAAATGAAGACCTCAAAATATTGCTATTCACAGGTAATATAATAGTATATATCAAAATTCTACCAGAGAGCTCTTATACCTGTTAAACATCTTCAACAAATTCCCTAGATACAAAATTAGCTCAAAGCAATCAGTACCTCTCTTTGATTCAAATGATAACAGGCCAAGAAAAAAGTTACTGAGACAATGCACTTCATAATAGCCGCAAATAATATAAAATATTGTGGTATAACTATAACAAGCATTTCAAGTCCCTGAAGAAAGAAATTGAGGAAAATATCAAAAGATGGAAAGATCTCCCATTTATATGGACCAGTGGGAATAACATACTGAAAATGGGCATCTTGCAAAAATCAATCTGCAGATTCATTGTAATCTTTAATTCAAAAACAATTCTTTACAAATCTTGAAAGAACAGTTTTCCAATTCATATGGGAAAACAATAAACCTATGATAGCTGAAACAATTCTTGACAATGAAAGAACTTATAGAACTACCACTATCCATGACTTCTAGGTGTACTACATAGAAATAGTAATAAAAATCTGCATGGTATTTGTACAGAGACAGGTTGATCAACAGAAGCAAATCAAAGACTCAGAAGAAAAACCCAGACAATTGATGAAAATTGATTTTTTTACAAAGAAGCCAAAAACATACAATACAAAATGTAGATCATCTTCAACAAATGGTACTGGTCTTACTGTGTGTCTATATGCAGATGAATGTAAATATACATATATTTACCACCCCACAGAAAACTCAAGTTGATATGGATCAATGACCTCAACATAAAACCTGATACACTAAATCTAATAGAACAGAAATTGGGATATTGTCTCAGATTGTTGGTACAGAAGACATCTTCCTGAACAGAACAATAGCTCCGGCACTAATGTCAAAAATTAATATATGGGAACTCATGAATCTGAAAGTATTCTGTAAGTCAAAGGACACCATCATAAGGACAAAATTGCAGCATATGGATTTGGAAAAGATTTTTTCCATCCTGACATTTGAAAGAGGGCTAATATAAAAAAGAAGTTAGACACCAAAAAACCAAATAACCAAATTAAAAGATGGAATATAATGCTAAACAAAGAATTTTCAACCATGGAATCTCAAATGAGGGGGAAGCACTTAAGGAAAATTTGAACATTTTTACTCATTAGGGAAAAGGAAATCAAAACAAGTGAGATTCTACTCTACACCAATCAGAATGGATAAGATTTGCAGATGATATGATCATATACTTAAGTGACCTGAAAAACTCCACCAGAGAACTCCTGCAGCTGATAAACAACTTCAGCAAAGTGGCTGGAATAAAATTAACTCAAACAAATCAGTAGCCTTCCTATACTCAAAGGATAAACAGGCTGAGAAAGAAATTAGGGAAATGACACCCTTCACAATTGTCACAAACAATATAAATAATCTTGGTGTGACTCTAACCAAGCAAGTGAAAGATCTGTATGACAAGAACTTCAAGTCTCTGAAGAAAGAAATCGAAGAAGACCTCAGAATTGGAAAGATCTGCCATGCTCATGGATTGGCAGGATTAATACAGTAAAAATGGCTATCCTGCCAAAAGCAATCTACAAATTCAATGCAATCCCCAGCAAAATTCCAACTCAATTCTTCATAGACTTAAAAAGAGCAATTCTCAAATTCATTTGGAACAACAAAAACCCAGGATAACAAAAGCTATTCTTAACAACAAAAGAACTTCTGGGGGAATCAGCATCTCTGACCTCAAGCTGTACTACAGAGCAATAGTGATAAAAACTGCATGATATTGGTACAGTGACAGGCAGGTAGATCAATGGAATAGAATTGAGAACCCAGAAATGAACCCACACACATGTGGTCATTTGATTTTCGACAAAGGAGCCAAAACCACTCAGTGGAAAAAAGACAGCATTTTCAACAAATGGTCAACTGATGGTCTACATGTAGAAGAATGCAAATTGATCCATTCCTATCTCCTTGTACAAAGTTCAAGTCCAAGTGGATCAAGGACCTTCACATAAAACCAGATACACTGAATCTAATAGAACAGAAAGTGGGGAAAACTCTCGAATACCTGGGTACGGGGGAAAAGTACATGAACAGAACACCAGTGGCTTATGCTCTAAGATCAAGAATGAACAAATGGGACCTCATG
>CM052711.1:82022221-82057746 GCA_028551405.1 Uromys caudimaculatus | reverse complement strand
CTACACAATGGAGTACTACTCAGCTATTAAAAACAATGACTTCATGAAATTTGCAGGCAAATGGATGGAACTTGAAAATATCATCCTGAGCGAGGTTACTCAGTCACAAAAGAATAAACATGGCATGTACTCACTGATAAGCGGATATTAGCCCAAAAGTTCAGAATGCCCAAGTCTCACTTAACAGTAACTGCTGGACTGAGAGTGAGGTCCCAGATGGAGGAGTTGGAGAAAGGTCTGAAGGAGCTGAGGGAGTTTGCAGCCCCATGGAGGTAGCCTAACCCCCCCCCCCAGTCGTCCTGGAGTTTAGACCACCAACCAAAGAATACACATCTATGGACCCATGGTTCAGACCACATATGTGGCAGAGGATGGCCTTGCTGGCCATCAGGGAGAGGAGAAGCCCTTGGGCCTGAGGTTGTTAGAGGCCCCAGTAAAGGGGAATGTCAAGGTGGGAATATGGGAATGGGTGGACGGGTGGGTGGGAGATGGAATTCCCTCATAGAGGTGGGGATGGGGAGTGGATAGGGGGTTTCCAAAGAGGAGACCTAGAAAAGGGGAAACATTGGAAATGTAAATAAAGTATCAAAAATTAAAAAAATAAATAAATGCTCATTAGAAGCTACACCCATAAAGTCTCACCTACATGATGGCCTAAACATGAGCTGAACAAGGATACCACCAGACATACCAAAGTGATCAGGAAGACCATGAGGCCTCAACTCTACACAAACAGCTACAGGCAAGTAAGGAATCTACAACTGGTTATCCTATAACAAATGGTCAGCCTTGAAAACATACACTCAAATAACATTATACAGACTGGGCAAGTTGTACTTAGCAATGTGTATGTATATACATATATGCTTGTAATAGCAAATAATGAAAATAGGCCATTTATTTTAAAACGAGAAAGGAGGGGTATGTAAGACAGTTTGGAGAAAGAAGAGGGAGGGGGAAAATATGTAATTATCTCAAATATTTTTAGTTAAATTCATTTAAAGAGTCAAGATTAAAAAAAAAAATCTCAAGAGACAGCAAATGCTGGCAAGGATGTGGAAAAAGGGGAACACTCTTCCATTCCTGATAGGAGTGTAAAACAGTACAACTACTATAGAAATCAATGTGACAATTTCTCAGAAAATTGGCAGTTTTTCCTCAAGGTCCAGCTATACTACTCCAATACATATACACTAAAGATGGTCTACCATCATACAAGGACACTTGGTCAGCTATGTTTATATCACCTTTATTCATAATAGTCAGGAACTGGAAACAACCTAAATCTCCCTCAGTGGAAGAATGGATAAAGAAAATGTGTTTTGTTTACACAATGTAATTTACTCATCAATTAAAACCTAGGACATTTTTTTTTTTCAGGCATATAGTTGAAACGGTAAGATATCATCCTTAGAGAGATAATCTATACCCAAAGAAAATGCATAGTTTGTACTCACTTATAAGTGGTTATTAGCCATCAAGTACAGGGTAACCATGCTATAATCAGTAGACCCAAAGAAACCAAATAACACGTAGGGCCCAAGAGTAGTTGAATCTTTCTCAGAAGGGGAAATAAAATAGATATTAAAGGTGGATGTGGAGAGGTGAGGGGTGGGGAAAGGAATGACTGTGGGAGGATTATATGTAAGGAAAGGAATGGTGAGAGAGAAATAAAGCCAGAAGTGTGGGAGGGGCAATCTCTAGGATGTGCCACATACCTGTGATTGACAAGGCCCCAAGGGGTCTTTGAGGGTGACTGTAGCTGAGAGTCCTATCAGTGGGGGATATGGATCCTGAAGTTGTCCTGTCTTGTATCCAGACAGGACTGGATACAAGAGGAAGGATAAGTTTAGTAACTCTCCCCACCCCTAGACCACCCCCGCAAAACCTTCTTCCGAAAATATGTCCTGCCTACAAGATGTGCACTGACTAAGATGGAGCAGAGATGGAGTGAATGGACAGCCAATAACTGCCCAAAACTGAGACTCATCCAATGAACACAAACCAATCCATGACACAATTAATGATACTCTGTTATGCTTGCAGACAGGAGTCTAGCAAAACTATCATTCTGAGAGGCTACAGCCAGAAGCCAGTGGAAAGAGATGCCAAGATCCACAGCCAAACATTAGTTGGAGCTCTGGGAGTCTTCTGAATTTAACAAAACAAACAAACAAAAATGAAGAACAAAATAGGAGAAATAGTATTGAAGAGTCTTATGCAAAATTTGGGGGGGGGGGGAGGATTGAGGAACCTGAAGAGGACGTGGACTCCAGAGGAAGATAAAATGGTCAGCTAACCTTGATCTTTGGGGACTCCAGAAACTGAGTCACCAATCAAAGAATAAGAATGGGATGAACTTAGGCCTTTTCCACAGATGTAGGCAATGAACATTTTGTCTTTCATGTGAGTCCCCCAACAACAGAAACAGAGGTGTCCCTGGATCTGTTGCTGCCTTCTTGTGGATCTGGTTCCCATAACTGAACTTCCTTGTTTTGCTTCAGTGGAAGAGGATGCACCTTGTGCTCCAGTGACTTGATGTGAGGGTGAGTAATACATGGAGGAGCACTCCTCCTACTCAAATCATAAGGAGGAGGAGTAGGCTGTGGATTCCTGTGGAGGTGTACTGGGAAGGGGACATTTACTGGGAAGTAATGTAAATAAATAAATTAAATTCATGAAAAAGAAGTAAAATAGTAGGAATATAAGACATTTTCTCAAAAGATAATAATATACAAAATTTGAAGGTGTCCTTGAAGCCTGGAAGGACATTTTAGCTGTGTGGACATAATTTGATATTTATCCTGTGTTAAACTACACCATGGGAGTGGAGAAGAATATAGATAACAATGACAAAAATTAAGAAGAAAATGTAAAAAGAAAAGCAGTTAACAATGCATTGCCCAGTAGTGGGTTTTTGGTTTTTGTTTGTTTGTGTTTTTTTTTTGTTTTTTTTTTTTTTTTTTTTTTTTTTTTTTTTTGGTTTTTCAAGACAGGGTTTCTCTGTGTAGCCCTGGCCTGTCCTGGAACTCAGTCTGTAGACCAGGCTGGCCTCGAACTCAGAGATCCACCTGCCTCTGCCTCCCAAGTGCCGGGATAAAAGGCGTGTGCCACCACTGTCCGGCTCAGTAGTGGGTTTTGCATAATGTTTCTTATATATTATGTTAATTTATGTCCCCAAAATTGTTTGCGTGAGAATCTGGACATCTGTATGACACTGACAGACTCTGCTCCCAATTCGTTCTGATTGGTAAATAAAGATGCCAACAGCTACGTTAAGCAGGGCAGATGGAGGTGGGGCTTTTGGGATTCCTAGTATAAAGACAGGAAGAAAGGGAGGAGGAGACACCAAATATGAGAGCTGTGGGACACACAGCATAGTCACCATGTAGGAGCTGGCAGAAAGCATCCCCAAGAATGGTGCCTGAATGTGTCCAGGGCAGCTAAGATGAATTATAGATATTAGTAAATAATAACTTGGGAAGTTGATCACCACATAGAGGTGAAAAAGTGGCCCAGTCATTGAGCTAATTTAGGCATATCAAAATATAAAGTGTGTGTGTGTGTGTGTGTGTGTGTGTGTCTTTCATTCAGGAACCCAGAACATTGGGGTGTGTAGTGAGGAATGCCACCACCACCAGGATCAATTTAAGTATTTAATTGGGTATTACTATATTCCCCCTCCCTGTTTCTCTCCCTTTTATTTTTATACTTCTTTTTTGCCTACAAATATGTATTTATTCAAAGTCTTTTTGCAGCTTGTTCCACCATGCTCCTTGTTCTTCTCACTGACAACTTAGGAAAGTCTGTGATTGTTTTCATTTTGGGCAGTAAGTATAGGACACTATATGCCAAAAAGCAAACTTCTCCTGAGATAAATCTCCATTCTAATATCTCTGACCTGTCATTATTGAATTAATTTATATGTAAAAAATTAAAGTACCTATTGATGTTACTTTCTTGATGGCACGATTTAGAAATATGAATATGTTTCAGCTTGACATGTTTTATATTCAAATTTAAGCTTTGACCTCATGTTTTGCTGATATTAGAGGCAGTTAGTGATTCCTGAAAAATAAGAGACATTTTTATTTCTGGTGTAGCCTCTGATAAGTTGCCCATGATCTTGTCAACAAACTTGTCCCTATGTCCCTTTATGTAATCTGACTAAAATCCATTGCATTGGAAAAAAAGACATGAAAGTAGAGGTGAAGTTATCTGGAAATAGGAATGAAAAGACAGTGGTGGAAAACACAGGGAGGGTTAGACAGCAAATGTGATCAAAACACACTCCATACACGTGTAAATTTCATCATTTTGAAATTAATTATTAAAGATAATTGTAATATGCTAGTAAAACTGCACATAGATGTCAGTTTCAATGAATCATTTAACTACTTGAGTTTAATAGTATGAGACCATGTACCTCCTTTGTTTACTCCCAGAAAATTCATACTAGGCATGTTAAAGGTGCTGGGAAATTTTTGGCACAAAGGACTCTATGCTATAATTATCCATTGAAAGGACCTTGTTCTCAAATGTGGATTAGGTAAACAGAGGCCAGGATTCACTGTGCAGTTTCATATTTGCAGAAGGCATGATAGTATTTTTTTTCCTTTGCAACAGTAATAGCTAAGGATGCCAGTGTTTCAGTAGAGAATTACCCCATTGAATATGGGTAAAGTTTGTACATAAATACTTGTCCCATTTCCTTAATGTGTGAATGGCTCAAATGGACTTTCCAGAGTGAAAATTTTCTCTTCTTAAATCCTTTTAAGAGTACCCACGTTTCTATAATACAGCTTGAAAATTGCTCCCAGGCACCAGTTACAGATTTCAAAGTGCAGTAATCAGAAAGCCCTGCAGAATCAGCTTAATAATGAACCCTTGTGTGCAGTCAGGAATCTAATATAGGTAATAAATTGATTATAGTCTTGCTAAAATAAGAACTTCCTTGCCTAATCAATTGTCTCCAAGTAGGAAATGTCAAATGTGCCTGGGCCAATTAGCAGGTGTATGAATGTAACTTACTCTATATTAACAACAGAATTAAGTATTAATAAAAGAATGAGATACTCTTATTCATTTCTCCTCATTTGCTTAGTTCATATGCAAGGAAATGAGTGAGCAAAGCCCAATGGCTCTCCTTGTGATTAATTTTTGATGACCAATTACAAGGGCAGTGGTGCTCACAATATTGAGGGGCTTTTGATCCCCCCAAAAAAATAGAGCTAAGAGGAATGGTGTAGAGAAGAAAAGAAAACCTCATAACTAATAGAGACAGCTACTCTTATGCTGAAGAGTTGTAGGAAGTAAACATTGACTTATGTGTATTTGTTTCTGGAGGAAAGAAGACAACCTTGATTGCTGTTTCTCAAGCTACTTTATGTTTTTGAAACAGGATCTCTTACTGACCTCTGGTTTTCCAAGGAGGCAAGAACTGGTTGTCCAGCAAACCATAGAGATGCACCTGTCTGTCTGTCAAGTACTGTAATTGCAAGTCTAAACCACCATACTTGGGTCTATTATGTGGATTATGATGGAACTCAGCAATTTGTACTTGCATAGCAAATGCTTTGCCCAAAAAGCCGCCTCATGATCGAAGAATTTTTAAATCTAATAAATTTTCATTCTAAATCTAATGAGTTATATGCCTTCTCCATACTGACCAGCTGGTATGCACAAGATGGACCAGTTTGACTGCATTACTTGGTGTAGTCATACTCACCACTGTGTGTGTATGGCGTGAATCCCTGAGTTTGGTCTTGAAGTACAGATTATTGGATAGAGCAACCTGAGTACTGAAAGCATGCATGCATTTACTTTGTGCCCGTGGTTGTGGATATGATGATGTGACTAGAGGTTTTATGTTCCTACTTCCTTGACTTTTCTGCTCTAAGAAACTGATACATGAACTTGTAAGGTAAATTAACTTTTTCTTTCCTAAATTGCTGTTTTTCGGGGTATTTTATACTAGAAACAGAATGGACCTGGGATAAACAATAAAGACTTTCTTGGTGTACATATATTAATATAGAGATATCATGTCCCAAACATACAACTTTAAAAATTCTTTATAAAATCTTTGTGAGGAAAGGTTATAAGCTCAACATTACACAGTAGTTTGAGGAAAATGTATAATATTCATTGGAAAATGTCCTACCATGCAAATTTATCTGGGTTTGTTTTAGGTGATGCTTTTGCTTTCTTGTTTAGTTTTATGAGGGAGGGTCCTTCTTTGTTGTTCAAGGTGGCCTCATATTCATGATTCTCTATGTAAACCTTTTGCATTCTGTGACTAAAGGTGAGTCCTATGGTGCCAAGTAATTATCTGGCTTTATTTAAAACATATTCCAAATTACACAGAATTGAACTTATACTTCTCTTTATAACATGAACAGAAATATTTATGCTCAGATTTGTGGGAATTTTAATTCTACATGCAAAGTCTCTTTGTCCTTTTATTTAGTTCATTACTAAGTTCTATATAGTTTATTTGAATGACCCCTAATAATACATTCTTTCTTATTTCTTGGATTTATGCATCTTTCAATGGGCCAAGCATAGACTGAGTTCATGATCCAATGTTTAGCATTTTAGAAGTCATCATCTTCCTGGAGAAATTCTTTTAATTCTGGAAATCCTTAGTATAATGTTATTAGTGATAGTTATACTTTGGATATTACAGAATAATTTAGACCATCTTTAAAAATTTCTTCCCAAAATTATTTTAATCAAATCAGTAATTATATAGAATCATTATCTATTGGTTTACAAAGCATCACTTCAAGATAGTCATCTATATAGGTGTCTAAAAATCTTCTCAAAATGGTGGTCAACACATAGTAATTATATATTTAATAATAAGTTTAAAAATCATATTAATAGCAGGAATTTTTCCAGAAATGTAATTTAGTCAGACTTACCTAAAGAAGCAAATCTGCCATAGCTTTACAGTCCATGGTGGAACCATCTAAGGAAGATAACCTTCTAGTTTTTAGCTTTTCCTAGATGGATCCTGGCAACTTCCAACACTAATAAACATAATTAATACACTCCAAGACATTCCTACTGGATAACACAATGTAAATAATATTTCACTGAACCCTCTTCTTGGGTGATTTTAGGTTGCATCAAGTTTTCAGATTTAACAATTATACCTAGCTTGTTATGGAAGATACCTTCTTGGTTTTGATCTATCTGTTCTGTGGACTGTTATGAAGAGCTATTGAATAGGAACAATGCTATCAATTATTATTAATCCTAAATATTTACTAAGAACAAAGCCTTAAAAAGCTAGAAATATTGCTCATTTTGTTAAAACATTTTCAATGTAAGCAAGAGAAACTATATTTGATTCTCAATACCCAGATAAAGTGAAGAACATAGAGATGTATATTTGCAATCTCAGTGCTGCAGAAGTGGAGAGGTGGGTGTATGGTAGTAAGCTCATTGGCCAGCAGGACATAATTAGTTAGCTCAAGGCTTAGTTCTCAGCATCTGGTCTCAAAAAGTAAGATGAAGAATGACAGAAGAAATTAACCTGGTAGCCATCTCTGTGCTCCACATGCACATAAACATGTTTACACACACACACATACACACCCCAAAAATGAAAAGAAGAGCCACGTGTCATTATGTAACCACTAAGAAGTCAATTCACTAAGACAACATAGCAATTGCTATGACATGTGCACTCACTAATGGAACATTTACATAAAGAAACGCACTGTTAATGGGCATGAAGGGACAGTAGCTAACAGGAAGCGAGCACAGGAGGAAGAGTGTGCTGCTCATATGAGAAAAGAGGCCTCATGGCCAAGGAAAGATGTTTAAAATAATTTCACCACAAAACATTGAGGTAATGTCAGATGTATAAATTTCAATCTTGAATTGCACCCAGCACCTAGGTCACCATGTCACCAGGACATGAAATAAACAGCAGTTATCCATGGTTAGCACAAACACTATGAGCCAGGAAGTTGCAATCTTTGGTTTATAAATAGCAAGGAAATAATCTGAAATCTGCAAATCCTGCCAGATGAATCACCTGAGTACTGACTGACAAAACCACTGCTCAGTACTCAGATCGTGAAAACCATATACATAAAATTATCCTATAGAGTGGAAACATAATTCAAAATGTATGTGAAGTGGGTCAAAACACCATCTGTGGAGTACTTGAAGGTTTGAGAGATGGGGGAGCTTCTGTTCGAAAATAGAAGTTTCAGGAGAAAAATGTCAAATTGTGAGAAAGCAACTTTAAGTTTTGTTGAGAGAAAGTAGGAAGTAGTGAATCTAAAAAGCACAAACCATGAGACCATTATCCTTCTAAATCCTTATTCAGTAAACTATATTTCATAACTCCAGGAGAAGCAGTGGAAATGGGCTGAAAAAAAGCATGCCAGCTGATGCTTACTCTAACATATATACCTGATGTTTCTAGACACAGAAACTTAAAATGACTGAGGAAACAAACAGAAAAAGATGTTAGCACTCCAAGAATAAATCACCCTGAGGGAAAGAGAAGGTAAGTAATAATGTCTACCCATGAAGAAAGAACTACTCTGCAAAGTGCAATATTATGCAGCCACAAATAGTAAGACATAAAGTACCCAGTGATATTCAATTGATGGTAGGGAAATAACTTTTGATCTATTAATCTTATGCCAGACCTAAACAAAATTCTAATTCAACTAGAATCATCCTCTCTAGCATTTCTATAACCATAAGGCTTTCTGACACCAATCTTAAGAAAGAAGATAATGAATTTAAAGAAAATTGATTTTATCATGATAGTAATTTTTAGTTTTTGTAGTATTGCTGTTTGCTTGCTTTGTTCTTCTTTCAATAATCTTATCTAATCAGTGGAGATTTTTTAGAAGAAAATGCATTTTGAAAAACTGTAATCAATAAACAAAATTTCTTAGGAAATGATTTTATGTATAAAGCTTGAAAGTGACAAAAGTTATCAGAGTAGGAGAAGCCATACATACTTAGATGTGCTTCCTCTTTGCCCCATCTCTCATGAAGCAAATGATGTCCCATGCCTGATCCTTCCTTCTCTTCCTTCCTTCCTTCCTTCCTTCCTTCCTTCCTTCCTTCCTTCCTTCCTTCCTTTCTCTCTCTCTCTCTCTCGCTCTCTCTCTCTCTCTCCCATCCTTCCTTCCTTCTTACCTTTCTTTCTTTCTTTCTTTCTTTCTTTCTTTCTTTCTTTCTTTCTCTCTCTCTCTCTCTCTCTCTCTCTCTCTCTCTCTCTCTCTCTCCCCCATCCTTCCTTCCTTCTTACCTTTCTTTCTTTCTTTCTTTCTTTCTTTCTTTCTTTCTTTTTCTTTCTCTCTCTCTCTTTCTTTCTCTCTCTCTCTCTCTCTCTCTCTTCCATCCTTCTTTCCTTCCTACCTTTCTTTTTTTCTCTTTCTTTCTTTTTCTTTCTTTCTTTCTTTCTTTCTTTCTTTCTTTCTTTCTTTATTTATTTATTTATTTATTTTTACACTCCAGATTTTATTCCCCCCACCATTCTACCCTCCAACTGTTCCACATCCCATACCTTCTCCTTAATCCCCTGTCTCCATGAGGATGTCCCCACCCCCACCCCACGTGACTTCTAAATTCCCTGGAGTCTCCAGTCTCTTGAGGATTAGGCGTATCATCTCTGATTGAACACAGACCAGTCAGTCCTCTGTTGTATAAATAAGTGTTGGGAGCCTTATATCAGCAGCTCTTACATTAAACCCTTCTCCAGACCCTGTCCTTAGCCAAGGCTTGTTCATGACAAAACTCTTAGTGAATATAGTAAGTGAGTAAAGTAAAATTTTAATGAAAAATAATACTAAAAGTCTGTACAAAAAATGTGTCCAGAAAGGAATAAAAGAAAGAAAGAAAACAAAACAAATAAACAAAAAACAAAACAAAACAACAAAAAAAACAAAACAAAAGAAAAAAAAAAAAAACAGGAGAAAGCTTGACAAGCTTGGCTAGGTAAAAATCTTCATCTTTCCTAGAAAAATTGTAACATATTACTGAAAAAAAAACTTAGACCACTCAGTCTGTTTTTGTGTTGTTTTGTATTTTGAAAATACTGTGCAACAGATTTTGAGCCAACTTCTCCACAGATCCACTCCTATACCTCTCTAAACTATGTCTGTGCCCCCCCCCAATCAAAATCCACTTTGTGGTGTTCATATGGTCTTGGATGTGTGGCATTCCACATAGCTGAATCAACCTAATACTGGCAGCACTCTTGAGAAAAAATGATGCTCCATCTTCTAGCTGGTATCAATTACTAATAGTGCCTTTGTGACAATTTATGTCCACCTCCCCCCTGCATGTTTAGATTGACGTGGCTTGAGCTTGCATGGTGCTAATAAACAATTCAGCCAAAAATCAATTGCTGGAATGGGCAAATTTATTTCTAAACCACTTTCAACAAACAAAAATATCATTTATGATATTTTAATGTTTTAAGGTTAAAATAAATATGAAAAAAACAATTAACTACCTAGTGAGCAAAAATGACAGATAGACTTTTCCTTCAAAAATGCTTACGTTAGTTAAATTCCCACATGAGTGCTATTTGACACCCTTACGCATTACAAAAATGTGATATGAAATCCCAATGAGATGCCATCACTTTCAACAGAATGTTCACAGCCTCACTCAAAAGTAGCTGAAGGAATACAGTATACATTTCTCTGTGGACCAATTTTACAGATTCTTATAAGTTCTGTCAGCTATATGTTTGCAACCAGCAATGGTGCTTTATGTCTGTCTTAAATAAGTGTAGAATTACATTCTCTTGAGTCCAGCATGTGAATATTTTTGACACTTTTATTCTGAATAGCATGAAACTAGAGATTATTCAGTTCATTAATGGGCAAACTATCAATCTTTAATATGATTTTATCATGGTTTATGATTCGGGAACAGAAACAGCTGTCATACTTATATACATCACCCTAGTTACATAACTGTCTCAAGAGAAGGAAATCAATATCAAAATGCTAGATGTTTGATTCTGAGATCCCAAAATTTTTAAGTTCTGACATAACAGGGTGTATGAAAAAATGTCATTATTAACTGTGCTGCTGAGGAAGTGATGTAATATGCAAAAGAGTAGTGGCCCTGGTCAAAAAAAGGGGGGTTTGTGGCTGAAAATATTATAAACGTTAGCTAGAATGTTGTATAGCTTGTGTGTGTGTGCAGTGAAATTGGAAGTAAGGTATTTTAAAGGAATTCCACTGAAGTAACAGGTCCAGGTATATACAGTGGTGTATTCATTTGTTTTTTAGACTTATTATAGTTATACATGAATATTTTTTAAATTCATTAAGAATGAAATAAAGTATAGTGGGGCATGGTATCTTATGAAGGTAATCTCAAGTAGTAGAGATAATCCAGACTCTTTAGAGGAAGAATCAGGAAGATGGTGAGAGTAAGGCTAGCAGGAGCTACATAAACAGGCTATGCCAAAAGAGGGTATTTGGAGGGGAGAAAATGAAGTAGGAAGGAAGAACAAAAGGACATGAGTGATGAAGCAAGAAGGAAGAAATTAAAGACAGGAAGGGATGGGCTATGACTCTAGAAAGGGAAAGTGGAAGGAAGAATAAAATAGAAGATTTAAACTTTGAAAGTTTGCCAATGGAAGAGAGAGGGAAATGGAGAATTGAGATGTGCATTGACTAAAATTCATCATATAAATACAGGAGACTGTCAAATGATACACTGAAAATAGATTTTCTCTGAGATGAAAGATCAGTAAGAAGATGAGGTAATAAGAAGAAACAGTTCTAAAAGTCGTTACTAATCATTGCTTAGATTTCATTATAATAACCAATTTGCAAATCAGCAAATTGAAAAGACACTAGAGGCTAAGCCCAAACTAACTTGTAGTTGATCTTGACAAAATGAAAATAAATTTACACCTGCTACTGGTTGAACAGAGATTGCATTTTATTTTTTTCATTCTTGATTTGATTAAATCATGAGAGCCCAGCTGTACAAATTACAAGTAGAAAAAAGAGGCCATGCTTAGGCACATCAGTCCTGAGACTTTACTCTGTTCCTGATACCCAAAG
Source organism: Uromys caudimaculatus (assembly GCA_028551405.1). Classification (NCBI taxonomy): domain Eukaryota; kingdom Metazoa; phylum Chordata; class Mammalia; order Rodentia; family Muridae; genus Uromys; species Uromys caudimaculatus. Next base: position 82,045,672 of record CM052711.1, on the reverse strand, counting down.
AGGAAACAGAATGTCATCTCTATGCCCAGTGAAGAAACAAACATATCTTTATAATACAGTTTGAAATAGAATTATTGCTCTATGTTAACTTTTGGGCACAAAAGTTTTAAAGCATTGTTGTGTATCACCTTCAACTTCTAAATATTTCCATTCTGTATTATTTTTTTTTTATTTTTGGCTGAATTTTTGTGTTGATGTTACTACGATAACTGAAGAGATTAATTCATATATTTGCACCTCTACCTATTTCATAATATCACAGTAACAATGGAGAGAAAATTCCTTTGATATTTCTTTCTTAATCACAATTATGCAAAAATACCATCCAGAATCAATCAGTGTTGTACATTATCATGTTTTGTGAAATTTGGAACTTAGAAAACCCATATTAAAGTAAAAAGTAGTCTCCTAATGTAGACGGGTGTTCTTATCTACTCACATTGAAAATGAAAAAGAAATAATAAGTTTTGAAGACTGGAAGATTACTCATGGATCATCTAATCAAATGGAGCCTTATCATGTCTGACTGTAGCTGTTTCTCAGTGATAAATAATATTTTCATTAAGGCTTTTTTCAAGTATTAAATCCCTCATGGTGGCAGATTATTTACACATGTTGCTTGTTTTCATACTGAGCAAAATGTGACTATACAAACAGTAACCTAAAGCAAAACTCTGTAATGAAGCAATGGATAATAAGCATGGATAGTTTGAGTATGTATATGCCTGCCTTCTGTAACAAGCAGAGACTCTACCTAAACTAAGAAATATTTGGATGCTATGGAGAGAAATCAGTGGTTAAGAGCTCTTCTTCTGCAAGCATTCTGAATTGAGATCCAGGCCATGAGAATAGTTATGTATGCCTGTTCTGTGGATGACAGGGACAGGAGACACTTTAGGCTATAATGACCTCTAGCTTAACTCGAGTTTTAATGAGAGTAATTGTCTCAATGACATACAGTGAAGAGTGAAAACAGGATACATGCATCTTCACTTGGCTGTCGCACACATGTGAAGGAATGAGCACAGATACCTCCACATGTTCATGGACATTAATGACACTCCCACATAATGATAGCATATAGTTTTTATACGTGACATAGAACATTATTTTAATTTTTAAATTATATTTTAGTGTGCATGTATGTGTGTGTGCATGTAAGCTCATGTGTGTGTGTGTGTGTGTGTGTGTGTGTGTGTGTGTGTGTGTGTGTATGATATTTGTATGTTACAAAGCAGGTGTATAAGTTAGAGGAGAATTTTAAGAGTCTATTCTATCCTTCCACTGTGTGAGTCTGAGGATAGAGTTCAAGAGAGCACAATTGGCAACAAGGGTCTTTATCTGATGAGCTGTTTCACTGGCTAATGATATTATTTTTTAAACGATTATGTAAGTATAGGAAGTTGAAGAACAGTACTATGTTATCTTGGCTGCTTAGCATGTGCCCAAATGATATATGCATGTATAAGGTGTGTGTGTGTGTGTGTGTGTGTGTGTGTGTACCTGTGCATATGATATATACTGTCATAAAAATATTCATATTGATGTATAATACAACTGAAAAGGCTCAAACACAGTCTTGAATGACTTAACTGAGGTGGGAAAACCCACCAGACATGTAAGTAGCAGCATTTTATAGGCTGGGTTCTAAACTGTGTAACAGCAGATAAAACCCTGACAGACTAAGCTTATAACTGTACCTAAGTCTATCTTGCTTAACCAATGAGGTTTATTGTTATTACACCAAGGCATATATATGTGTGGGAGGTTACTTACAGGAGTATTGGTAGGAAGTTTTGCAAGATAATGAAGAACTCAGAGGCAGCTCCATTGCTTCAAAATCCAACTCAGTAGCAGATAGCATGCATGAAAGCTGAATCTGGACATACTCTGCATAACCTCAAGGCAACCACATAATTGATAACTGGGACCTCATGAAACTGAAAAGATAATGTAAGGCACTGACAATAGAACAAAACAGTAGCCTAGAGACTGAGGAAAGAACTTCTCTAATCCTATATCAGACAGAAGGTTAATACCAAAAATATGTAAAGAACCCAAAAACTTAGTCTCTATCAAATCAAATAGGCCAAATTAAAAAAAAAAAAAAAAGGAGAACTAAAATAGAGAGTGCACAATACAGGAATCTCAGCTGAACAAGAAACAATTAATGAAATGTTCAACATCCATAATCATCAGGTTAATACAAATCAAAACAACCCCAATATTCCACCTTAAACCAAACAGAATGACTAAGAACAAAACCTCAAGGGACAGTACTTGCTTGCAAGAATTTGATCAGGGTGAACCCCACTGTTCCCACTGTTTGTCGGGTTGATAACTTGTACAACTACCCTGGAATTTAATCTGGCAGTTTCTCAGAGAAATGGAAATAATTCTCCCTGAAGACTCAGCTATACTTCTCCTGGGGATATATCCAAAAAAATGTTCTACCACTCCATAAAGTTATTTGCTCAACTGAGTCCATAGCAGCTATATTGATAATAGTCAGAAACCGGAAACTATCCAGATGTCCCTCAACCAAGTAATGGATACAGAAATGTGATTAATTTACATAATTTAATACTACACAGTTATTTAAAATAAGAACATCATGAATTTTGCAGGCAGATGTATGGACCTAGGAAATATCCTGAATTAGGGAACCCAGATACAAAAATACATGCATTGTATATACTCACTGATATATGGATGTTAGCCATATAGCACAGAAAATACATGATAGACCCACAGACCCCAAGACAGGAAGGCCCAAGTGAGAATGCTAAATGGCATTTAGAAGGAAAAATAAAATATGTATAGGAGGCAGAGTGGGAGAATGAAGTGTGTAGGAGAGGAGAGATGGAGGAGAATGTGTGGTACAGCAGTGGGGAGAGACAGGAAAGCGTCCTGAGGTCCAGGAAAATCAATGGAAATCTGTAGCTGCCTGGGGGTATGGGAATAAGGAGAATCTTTAGGAAATCCCAGTAACCTGAGTTAGAGGAGCCTCCCAGGAATCAATGCAGATGACCTTAGCTGAGATGCCTAACAGTGGGGCCATGTAGCTAGGCAGGACCCTCAATAAAATAATAAGGACACTAGCCTATCCACAAAATTTTTTACTCAAAATGTGTCCTGTCTAAAATAAATGAAGGAACAAAGATAGAGCACAGATTTTAAAAATTAACAACCAATGACCAGCTCAAATTCAAAACCATCCCATTGACAAGCACCAGTCCCTGACTTTATTGATGATACTCTGCTATGCTTGCAGACAGGAGACTAGTTAAACTATCCTCTGAGAAGAGCTATCCATCAGCTTCATGGAAAAGATATAGATACACACAGTCAAACATTGGACAGAATTTGGGGATTCCCATGAATGAATTGGGGGAATGATTGATGTCCCTGAAGAGGATGGGAACCCCACAGCATGACCAACAGTTAGCTAACCTCGACCTCTAGGCATTCTCAAAAACTGAGCCACCAAGCAAAGAATACACATGGTTTGTACTGAGTCCCCTCGCATTTATGCAGCAGATGTACAGCTCAAAAACCATAGAGGTCCCCAACAACTGGAGAGGAGGTTTTTGCTAAAGCTGTAGCCTGACTGTGGAGTCAGTTGCCTACATAACTACCTTGTGTTTCTTCAGAGGGAAAGGATGGCCCTAATCTAGCAGAGACCAGATATGCTAGTGTGGGGGATACACAGGGAGCTCCACCGTCTCAGGGAAGAAGAGAACAGGGGCATGGGGGAGAAAGTAGGGACAGTGCTCAGGATGTAAATATGTAGATAAATGAGGTTCCACACCCAATAGCTCAGAAAGAGAGCTAGCCTCCCAGGAGTGAGGACAAGCTTGTGAGAGGAGGTAAGATCAGCACTTGGCTCAAAGGAACCCCTCTGCAAACCCTCAGGACAAAGCGACCTAGAAGCAGCCTGGGACAGGAGAATTCCGACTTCTACCCAAGGCCTGTGCCACAGGGCTCTATTCCTAAAAAGCACAGGGAAAGAGCTAGTCTCCCAGGAGGGTGGACAAACCTGTGAGCAGGTGTAAGACTAGCACCTCTGCTCAGAGGGACCCATCAGGAATCCTCAGGACAAAGCGACCTAGAAGCAGCCTGGGACAGGAGCCTTCCGGTTTCCATCTGTAGCTGGGGACCTGAGTCAGTAGCACAAGACTCCATATCCAAATAGTGCTGGGAGAAAGCTAGCCTCCCCGAAGGGTGGACAAGCCTGTGAGCAGGGTTAAGACCAGCACTTCTGCTTAGAAGGATACTCCCGGAACCCTCAGGGCACAGGGAATAAGGGGTAGCCTTCTGGTTTCTGTCTGCAGCCGAGGAGCTAAACCTGTACCACAGGGCTCCATACCCAAATAGCACCAGGAGAAAGCTAACCTCCCAGGGGTGTGGATAAGCCTGTTACTGGGGGTAAGATCAGCACCTCTGATCAGAGGGACCAGCCTGGAACCCTCAGGACACAGGGACCAAGGAGAGGCTTTCCAGTTTCCATCTTTGGCCAGAAAGTTGATCCTGTGCACCATACACAAATAGTGCAAGGAGAGTTTTGATCTCCCAGGAGTGCTGAAACACCTTCTAGCACAGGCAAGACCACCACTTCTGTTCAAATTCCTGGCTCAAGAGGGACCCTTACAGAGCCATCAGGACACAGGGACCAAGGGGCAGGTGGGGACAGGATCGTTCTGGTTTCTGTCTGCACCCCAGAGCTGACCCTGTAACAGATCTCCAAACCCAAATTCCTCTCAGAGAGAGCTGGTCTCCAAGGAGTTCTGACACAGAGGCTTGCAGGTGGGAAAAGTCACAGTCAGAGAGAGCAAGGCCAGCTAACACCAGAAATAACAAGATGGCGAAAGGCAAGGTCAAGAACATAAGCAACAGAAACCAAGCCTACTTGGCATCATAAGAACCCGGTACTCCCACCACAGCAAGCTCTGGTTACCCCAACACACCAGAAAAGCAAGACTCAGATTTAAAATCACATCTCATGATGATGACAGAAGACTTTAAGAAGGAAATAAATAACTCCCTTAAAGAACTACAAGAGAACACAGGTAAACAGCTAGTATCCCTTAAAGAGAAAGCACAAAAATCCCATAAAGAATTATAGGAAAACACAATCAAACAGTTGAAGGAAATAAACAAAACCATTCAAGATCTAAAAATGGAATTAGAAACAATAAAGAAATCACAGAAGGAGACAACCCTGGAGATAGTAAACTCAAGAAAGAGATCAGGAGTCATAGATTTAAGCATCACCAACAGAATACAAGAGATAGAAGAGGAACAGAAGATATCATAGAAAATACTGACAAAACAGTCAAAGAAAATGCCAAATGCAAAAAGCTCCAAACCCAAAACATCCAGGAAATCCAAGACAAAATGAAAAGACCGAACCTAAGGATAAAAGGTATAGAAGAGAGCGAAGATTTCCAAATTATAGCAAATATCTTCAACAAAATGATAGAAGAAAACTCTCTAACCTAAGGAAAGAGATGAACATAAACATACAAGAAACCTACAGAACTCCAAATAGATTGGACCAGAAAAGAAATTCCTCCCATCACATAATAGTCAAAACACCAAATGCACAAAATAAGGAAAGAATATTAAAGGCAGTAAGAGAAAAATATCAAGTAATATATAAAGGCAGACCTATCAGAATTACACCAGACTTCTTACCAGAGACTGTGAAAGCTAGAAGATCCTGGCCAGATGTCATACAGACCCTAAGAGAACACAACTGATGGCACAGGCTGCTATACCCAGCAAAATTCTCGATTACCATAGATGGTGAAACCAAAATATTCTATGGCAAAACCAAATTTACACAATATGTTTCCACAAACCCAGCCCTACAAAGGATAATAGATGGAAAACACCAACACAAGGAGGGAAATTAAACCCTAGAAAAATCAAGAAAGTCATCTTCTTTCAACAAACCAAAAAGAAGATAGCCACACAAACATAAAAGTAACATTGAAAATAACAGGAAGAAACAATCACTATTCCTCAATATCTCTTAACATCAATTGACTCAATTCCCCAATAAAAATCCATAGACTAAGAGACTGGATCCATAAAGAAGACTCAGCATTTTGCTGCATTCAGGAAACACACCTCAGTGTTAAAGACAAACACTACATCAGGGTAAAGATCTGGAAAACACTTTTCCAAGCAAATGGTCCCAAGAAACAAGCTGAAATAGCCATTCAAATATCAAATAAAATCGACTTTCAACAAAAAGTCATCAAAAAAAAAAAAAAAAAAGGGAAGGACACTTCATACTTATCAAAGGAAAAATCTACCAAGAAGAACTCCCAATTCTGAACATTTATGCTCCAAATGAATGGACACCCACATTCATAAAAGAAACTTTACTAAAGCTCAAAGCACACACTGCAACTCACACAATAATAATGAGAGACTTCAACACCCCACTCTCATCAAAAAACAGAACTTGGAAACACAAACTAAACAGAAACACAATGAAACTTACAGAAGTTGTGGGTGAATGGATTTAACAGATATCTATAGAACATTTCATCCTAAATCAAAAAAATATTACTTCTTCTCAGCACTTCAGAGTACGTTCTCCAATATTGACCATATAACCATTCACAAAACAGGCCTGAACAGATATAAGAAGACTGAAATAATCCCCTGCCTTCTATCAGATCATTAAGGCTTGTCTTCAATAGCAACAAAAACAACAGAAAGCCCACATACACAAGTAAGCTAAACAGCACTCGACTCAATAACTTGGTCAAGAAAGAAATTAAGACTTCCTAGAATTTAATGAAAATGAAGGTACAACATACCCAAAGTTATGAGACACAATGAAAGCAGTGCTAAGAGGAAAACTCATAGCTCTGAGTACTTACAAAAAGAAACTGGAGAGAATATATACTATCAGCTTAACAGCACACCTGAAACCTCTAGAACAAAAAGAGGTTAATAAACCCAAGAGGAGTAGATGGCTGGAAATAATAAAACTCAGGGCTGAAATCAAGCAAGTAGAAACAAGAAGAACTATACAAAGAATCAACAAAACCAGGAACTAGTTCTTTGACAAAATCAACAAGATAGATAAACCCTTAGCCAGACTAACCAGAGGGCACAGAGACAGTATCCAAATTAACAAAATCAGAGATGAAAAGGGAGATTTAACGACAGAAACTGAGAAAATTCTAAAAATCTTCAGATCCTACTACAAAAGCCTATACTCAATAAAATTGAAAAATCTGGATGAAATGGACAAATTTCTAGACAGATACCAAATACCAAAGTTAAGTCAGGATCAGATATACCATCTAAACACTCCCATAACCCCTAAAGAAATAGGAGCAGCCATTAAAAGCTTCCCTACCAAAAAATCCCAGGACCAGATATGTTTAATGCAGAATTCTATCAGACCTTCAAAGAAGATCTACTACCAATACTCTTCAAACTATTCCACAAAATAGAAACAGGAGGACCACTTCCTATTTCATTCTGTGAAGACACAGTTACACTGATATCAAAACCTCATAAAGATCAAACAAAGAAAGAAAACTTCAGGCCAATTTCCCTTATGAATATCAATGTAAAAATACTCAATAAAATTCTCACAAACCAAATCCAAGAACACATCAAAAATGGTCATTCACCATGATCAAGTAGGCTTCATCCCACGGATGCAGGAATGGTTCAATAACTGGAAATATATCAATGGAATCCACTACATAAACAAACTCAAGGAAAAAAAAAAACACATGGTCATTTTATTAGATGCTGAAAAATCATTTTACCAAATTCAACATCCCTCCATTGTTGTGGGAAATATTAAAAAAGAAGGAATATATAGCGGCATGTTCCCATGCTATTCCTTGGTTCTCTCAATCCTGGTGGGCTGGCCAGCCATGCACTGGTTGCAATGGCTGACCTGCTTTCATTTTGTGGAGGTCTGAGTCAGAGCTCCATGATCTCTCCACTCAGCTCACTAGGTTCCCACTGGCGGGTCACTACCATGGCAGCTTCAGGATCAGTACCCCCATGGCCTCTGTGGTGCACATCAGACAAACTCATACTTTGTCACTCTACCTTTCTCTCTGGAACCCAGACAAGCCACCAAGCAAAGGAAAATGCAAGACAAACGTAGCTCAGAAACAATAGTAACTCAGTCTCTGGGTGTAACAACTCACACCTATCCTTGTAAGCCTTATCATAGTCTGATTCCTCTGGTGGCAAATCCTTATGGAACTGCCATACCAGGAGACTCTAGTAGTTTCATCTTACCTATGTGCTGTCTCCATTTCAAAAGGGCCCTCTCTCTCTCTCCTGCTTCCTCTCTTCCACCCCCCAATCTGGAAGTCCTGCCTACTTGTCCAGTGATTGACTCCTATGTTCTTTAGGGGATTGGTTCACAAGAAGTCACAGTTGTAGCTCACACCTTGTCTGAAGCCCCTCCCAGGAGGGCAGAATTAGCATCCAAATGCAAACACCACCAGGGCTATCCACAGCACTTCATAATAAAAGTCTTGGAAAGATCAAAAAATTCAAGGCCCATACATAAACATAGTAAAAGCAATATTAAGGAAATCAGTAGCCAACATCAAACTAAATGGAGAGAAACTTGAAGCAATACCACTAAAATCAGGGTCTAGAAAAGGCTGCAGTCCCTCACCCTATTTATTCAATAAAGTACTTGAAGTTCTAGCTAGAGCAATTAGACAACAAAAGGAGGTCAAAGGGATACACATTGGAAAGGAAGAAATCAAAATATCACTATTTGCAGATTATATGAGCATGTACTTAAGTGACTCAAAAACTCCACTAGAGAACTCCTACAGCTGATAAACAACTTCAGGAAAGTGGCCAGTCATAACGTAAATCAGTAGCCTTCCTATACTGGAAGGATAAACACGCTGAGAAAGACATTAGAGAAATGACATCCTTCAAAATAGTCAAAAGCAATACAAAGTATCTTGGTGTGACTCTACCCAAACAAGTGAAAAATCTGTAGGACAAGAACTTCAAGTTTCTAAAACAAGAAATCGAAGAAGACCTCGGAAGATGGAAAGATCTCCCATACTCATTGATTGGCAAGATTAATATAGTAAACATGGCCATCTTGCCGAAATCAATCTACAGATTCAATTCAATCCCCACCAAAATTCCGACTCAATTGTTCACAGATTTAGATAGAGTAATTCTCAAATTCATTTAGAATAGGAAAAAAAACAGGATAGCAAAACCTATTCTCAACAATAAACTAACTTCTGGGGGAATCAGCATTCCTGACCTCAAGCTGTACTACAGAGCAATAGTGATAAAAACTGCATAGCATTTTCACAGTGACAAGCAGGTAGGTCAATGGAATAGAACTGAAGACCCAGAAATGAACGCACACACCTTTGGTCACTTGAATAAAAGACAGCATTTTCAAAAAATGGTGTTGGTTCAACTGGTGGTCAACATGTAGAACAATGCAAATTGATTCATTCCTATTTCCCTGTACAAAGCTCAAGGCCAAGTGGATCAAGGATGTCCACCTAAAACCAGATACACTTAATCTAATAGAAGAGAAAGTGGGGGAAAGTCTTGAACACATGGGCACAGGGGAAAGTTCCTGAACAGAACATCAGTGGCATATGCTCTAAAATCAAGAATCGACAAATGGTACTAAAAGACCCCAGCCTAATTTACCCTATACATTTTAGAGCCAAGAATACAAATATGAAGGGAACTATGTGTATGACTAAGCCCCACCTGACCACATTCTGGCTTGAGAAACAAAGGACCCTGGACTGCCCCTGACAAAAACACCCTGTTCCAGGAACTAGCTGACCACAAAACCAAGTTCCCCAATTATGTTATGGCCCAACCGCCTTGTAGTTAATTTAGAATAGTTGCAAGAATGCTTAATGATAGATTTAGTTTATGGCTTAACATTTTATGATTAGCTAAGAATAACTGTTGAAATGTTTTTGAAATGTTTCTTCATGATTGTTTAATGACTAACTTGGGACATTCTGTATTTCCCCATACCCCACATTCTTCCCCTTTTTACTACCCCATTCTTTGTGGTTTTTTCCTTTAAATACCCCTAACTTCAGCTGCTCGAGGTCGAACTCCTCTGCCCCTGCATGGGTTATGAGCTCGTCCCCAGTGCACTGGCTATTCTCAATTAAACCTCATGTGTTTGCATCAAGATCGGTCTCTCATGAGTTCTTGGGGGTCGTGGTGTCCCGAGACTTGAGTGAGGGTCTCCCCAATTCGGGAGTCTTTCATTACCTTATAAAATTGCAAATCTTCTGTAAGGAAAAGGACACTGTCAATAGGACAAAAGAGCAACCAACAGATTGGGAAAAGATCTTTACCAATCCTAAGTCCAATTTAGTGCTAATATCTAATATATACAAAGAACTCATGAAGTTAGACTCGGGAGAACCAAATAACCCTATTAAAAATGGGGAACAGAGCTAAACAGAGAATTCTCAACTAAGGAAATTCGAAGGGCTGAGAAGCACCTAAAGAAATGTTCAACATCCTTAGTCATTAGGGAAATGCAAATCAAAACAACCCTGAGATTCCACCTCACACCAGTCAGAATGGCTAAGATCAAAAATTCAGGTGACAGCAGATAATGGCAAGGATGTGGAGAAAGGACAACACTCCTCTATTGTTGGTGGGACTTCAAGCTAGAACAATCACTCTGGAAATCAGTTTGATGGATCCTCAGAAAATTGGACATATTACTACCTGATGAGCCAGCTATACCACTCCTGAGTATATACCCAGAAGACACTCCAACACATAATTAGGATCTATGCTCCAGTATGTTCAGAGCAGCCATATTCCTAATAGCCAGAAGCTTGAAACAACCAAGATATCCCTCAGCAGAGGAATGGATACAGAAAATATGGTACATTTACACAGTGGAATACTACTCAGCTATTAAAAACAATGACTTCATGAAATTCAAAGGCAAATAGATGGAACTTGAAAATATCCTGAGTGAGGTAACTCAGTCACAAAAGAACAAACACAGTATGTACTCTCTGATAAGTTGATATTAGCCCAAAAGTTCGGAATATCCAAGATTCAATTCACAGACCATATGCAGCCTAAGAAGAAGGAAGACCAAAATATGAATGCTTCAGTGTTTCTTAGAAGCATGAACAAAATACTCACTGGAAGAAATATGGAGACAAAGTGTGGTGCAGAGATTTAAGAAAAGGCCATCCAGAGACTGCCCCACCTGGGGATACATCCCATATATAGCCATCAAATCCAGATGTTATTGTAGATGCTGGGAGGTGTTTGCTGATGAAAGCATGTTAAGCTGTCCCCTGAGAGGCTCTGCCAGAGCCTGACAAATACAGAGGTGGCTGCTCATAGCCAACCTTTGGACTTAGCGTGGGGTCCTGGATGGAGGAGTTGGAGAAGGGACTGAAGGGGTTAAGGAGTTTTGAAACCCCAGGGATATAACAACTGTGTCAACTTACCATACATCCCAGAGCTTCTGGAAACTGGACCAGCAAAGAATACACATGGAGAGACCCATGATGATGGCCACATATGTGGCAAAGGAGAGCCTTGTTGGACATCAGTTGGAGGAGAGGCCCATGGACTCTTGGACCTGAGGGTGTTTGATGCCCCAGTGTAGGGGAATGCTAGGGAGAAAAGACTGGAGTGGGTAGATGGGTGGGGGAACACCCTCATAGAGGTGGGGGAGGGTGGATGGGATAGGGTTTTCTAAAGGGGAAAACATTTGAAATGTAAATAAAAGTAAATATCCAAAAAATAAATAAATAAAAATGAATGAATGAATAATAAATAAATAAATAAATAATCTTCTCCTTCAACTATGCTATAAATCCTCTCTCCAGTCGGATAACACTGCTTCCAAAACCCTGAGCATGGTCCTGATAAATCTGAAGTTTCAGCTTTCTTGATCCTCTCATGGACAAAATTTTATTGCTGGAAGCTACAATATAGCATTTTTCTTGGCCTACCCCTTACCCATTTTGTCATTTCATTGAACATATATTTTAGCATTTGTCTAAGAAGACTGGAGCTCTCTAATCACTGTATCTTTTCTCCATCTCTTTTCATGTTTTTAGGCTCTAGAAACTATAGGTCATGTAAGACCTTATAAAAAAAAATTGAAATTTAATGTGGGATGAAATAATTTGTAGTGTAGGATCAGTTGAACCTAGAGATAAAGTTTGTTAAAAATTTGGACAAGTGAGTGACTAACTGTTTGGAGTCCAGAATCCATGTCCTCAGTACACATGAAAACAGTACACAGCTGTGTTACTCATAGTCTGACACCCAGGAGGCACGACCAGGAGAGATTCCAAGAGCTTTCTGACTAGACAACCTACATGAAATAATGAGCTTCTGGTTCAGTGGGAAACCCTGTCTCAAGGAAACAACATAGAGTGGTAGAGGAAGATGTCCAGCATTAGCCACATGTGCTTACATAGAGGCAAACACTGGCACATTCACTTGAATGTGTCACATACATACCCTGAAGCACAGACACTTATACATTACACACATGCATCTCACATATATATCACATACATACAAATCAATCATACTCACATCTATTTTAAAAGACATATATTGTACATATATACAGACACACTACACTCACATGAACATTTAAAGAGAGAAATTTGATATCTTTCCCATACTTACCTGAAAGCATCTAGGAGAGCTGACTAAATACTTTTCTGTGTGTGTTTCAGTAAATGAATCAGAATAACCAGAAGAGTGATGCAATTTGAGAAATCCAAGTTTAAAGGGAATGATAGGCTAGCTGAAAAACACACAGCAGATGGAATTTGCAGTGAGAAGTAAGCTGAGAAAGCACAGCTCCAGCCTCACACATCCACAGTGGGAGAGGAGAAACAGGAGTCTTATCCTAAGGCTAAGCAAGGCAGCCTCAGTGAATATAAGCCTCAGTCCTACCTGCTGTACCAGCCAATAGTTCTTCCTCCAAGGACAGTGCCTGGCTAATTCTCCATAAACCACTGAAGGATCTGTCCTAGACCCTAGCCCTGTTCCTGTCTTTTTTTTTTCCTCTCCAAAAGCTAGTTGAAGAGACTGTTCAACAGAGTCATGCTTCCTACTGGCTTTATTATGTGTGCTACTCTTTTCCAAACTCAAATTCATGACCTTTGTTGAGTGAGTTCCCTTCAGTTTCACCTGGCTGACAACCTTAAAAATAATGTTTTCTTTTTCCTGAAATTTTCAGCGTGCCTGAAGTCAAAGTTTTCTTAGACAGTTGTGACATTGGATAATATTGGTATTATTAAAGTGTCCAAGATTTGATAAGGGGTACACAGATGTTCGCCAATACAGTTTCCTGTTTACCTGAGTATAAATTAGACACTTTCATAGAAGGTGTATCATACACATTAGATAGATAGAATATATGCCTTATATATATGGGATAACCAAATCCCTGGAGTTGTTATAGGGCGTGGCATACGTTGGTAGACACCATGATGCTTAAACTTGGTTGTCACTTCTGGATCTGCCACGTATGAAGAGCTTAGCCACTGGTAATGCCTGTTAGGTGTTTTCTTGATTAGGCTATTTTAAGGAGGAATAGTTATCCTAAACATGGGTGGTTCCTTCTGGTATGCAGAATAAAATGAAAGGCTAAATAAAGGAACATGTTTGTTTTTTGTCTCACTACCTCCCAGTCTTGAAGATGAGTCCACCACGTCTAGTGTGGCCACTGCTGCCCCAGCATCTTTGGACATCCCGTGGGTACTGAAGACAAGAATCCTACATTCCTCTGCACTAGATTTACACCAGTGAAACATTCAGTTGCATGTACTGAGTAGCTACTGGATTCTCAGCTGCTTAACTGTGAACATATCCATTGTTTGACTACCCAGTCTTTATAATATAGACCATTGAATAAATCAGTGTGTTTAAAGAACAGTAGCTAATACAAATATTTTTTGCATACAGACCTCAAAGCCAAAGGAAGGAAAGAAAGAAAGAAAGAAAGAAAGAAAGAAAGAAAGAAAGAAAGAAAGAAAGAAAGAAAGAAAGAAAGAAAGAAACAAAGAAACAAAGAAACAAAGAAACAAAGAAAGAAACAAAGAAAGAAAGAAAGAAAGAAACAAAGAAACAAAGAAAGAAACAAAGAAAGAAACAAAGAAAGAAACAAAGAAAGAAACAAAGAAAGAAACAAAGAAAGAAGGAAAGAAATGTGGTTTGAATATGCTTGGCCCAGGAGATGACACTCTTAGGAGGTGTGGCCTTGTTGGCAGAAGTGTATCACGGTGGAAGTGGGCTTAGAGAACTTTCTTCTAGCTTCCCAGCAGCCAGTCTTCTCCTGTTTGCCTTTGGAACAAGATATACAACTCTAAGTTTCTCCAGTGCCATGACTGCCAGGATGCTACTGTGATTCCTTGTCATGATTATCGTGAACCAAAACTCTGAACCTTGTAAGCCAGTCACAATTCAATGTTGTCCTTTGTAGAGCTGATTTAGTCATTGTGTCAATTCACAACAGTAAAACCCAAACTAAAACAGAAGTTGGTACCAGGTGTAGGATATTGCTAGGATAGGCTTGACAATGTTATTGTTTGAAGAAATGTAGATTTGGGGACTTTAGATTTGGGAAGCATCAGAATGATCTAAGTGGGGCTTAATATATCAGCATAGGAGGGATATGTAAAACGTTGTTGCTGATGTTGATTTAAATTATACAGAACCAGCCCAAAATGTTTCAGTGGAGAAAAATGTTAGTTTGTGTCATAGAGACTGTTGTTGTGATATTTTGGTAAAGAATTTGGCTGTCCTTGTCTGAAGCATCTACCTGAGGCTAAAGTAATGAGATTTAAATTAATTGCTTTGACAAAGAAGTCTCAAAACAGCCTGGAATAAATTTGGTTGTGTGGTTGCTAAAGTTCACTCTTATGAAGTCCATTTTAATGAAAAGGGGCAAAGGGAGAAAGGAAAAATACAAAATATAGAGTTCAAATATTAAAGGGGCACCAGAAATTAGAATGGAGATAAATCTTGTGTTCAAGAAGATAAACAAATTAAGAGAATATGACCACAGCGCAAGATCCTACCCAGCCAAGTTTACTGTTTACTGTTTTAGGTTTTTGCAGTGGAATAAGCTCTACTTGTATGTAGATATTATCATTACTTGGTTAATTTTAATATGAAATGAACTACAATTCAGAAATAGAGGACACCTACATTTGATCTGGATTTTGAGAAGTAGTGACTATGAAAAACTTAGGCTTAGGCAGGGCTGTACATACCTATAATACAATGAGACAAAGGCAGGCCGATCACAGTTCAGCCTGGGACACAGCAATTTCCAGGTGAAGAAAAGCTTAAATCCAGGAACAGTGGTTCACACCTTTAATCCCAGCATTCAGGAAACAGAGGCATACAGATCTCTGGTTTCAAGGTTAATCTACAGAACACGTTTCAGGACAGCCAAGCTTAGGCAATGATGAAGTTGAAAACAGAAAAATGGTGATAAATGCAGTAGGACAGTTATGTGGAGAGTAATGTTCTATCTTCAGCCAGCAGCAGAATTTGGCAGCTTCAACTTTGTGGCTTTGGCCTTAAAGTTCAGAATAGAAGATATTATTGGGATAATTGAGGATGATTAGCTGGAGTTAAGAAATTAGTGGTGAAAAAGAAGAAATGAGCATCAGGGAGGTGTAATCTTCTGGGTAGTATTTTCAGAGAGCACAAAGAAGCTGTCTTCCAGAGACAGCCAAGGTTGTACCTCATGTTGTAGCTGGATTTTGTAATGTGTAAGAATTACCAAGGTTGTACCAGTTTTGATGGCATGAAGGGGTCATGGAGAGCAGCTGAGGCTTGGTACTGTAAGAGGTCAGAGAAGGCCATTGATGAAAGTGCAATCTCATTTGCATTTGACCCAGAACTGAAGGAGTCATGCAAAGAAGTTGAGGCTGAGTACTATGAACAGAGTCTATGAAAGACTGTTGGTTAAGCCTAGCTGCAGGAGAAGACCCCAGCACATGTGAGCTCCGAGTACCATGGGAGGACCTTCAAGAACAACAACAGTGGTGGAGTAGAGTCAATCTGAGCCTAGAGTGCTACAGAGGGCAGAATTGGAGAAGTGACACAAGCCCTTTAGATAAGTCAGACGATCGTGTGTGGATCTCAAACATTGAAACAAGAAGCTAAGAAGTTGAAGTTGACTTGAGGACTCCAAACATGTTAAAGGTATCATAGCTCTGAGATAACTAAATAGGAAGCTACTAACAGGAAGTAAATACAACCCACAAGAACACACTTTGTTGTTGCCTAATGTGCTAACATCAGACATTAAGGATGTAGGTCTGAAGAGCAGTTTGACGGCAGACATGGACAGGTGGAGTTTGGAGTATGTCCAGCTGGATTTCTGTCTTGCTTTCCATTTAGGACTTCTTAAGCATGACATTTTGGATTGGTAATTTATATTCTGCATTCTGAATGACGTATGTGTTCAGACTTTTGATTTTGATTTTTTGGAAACTAAAATTATGAGGTTGGATGAATCTCAGAGAAGATTTTAAGCTTTGAGCTTGTAACATTGTTGAAACTGTTACACACTATGGGACTTTATGAAATTGTACTAAATGTACTTTGCACTATACTATGACTAGGTATGGTCCCCATAGACTCATGTGTTTTAATAAGCCTATGGGGTGGTTTGAATCAGGTATTGGCAGTATTAGGATGTTTGGACTTCTGGGAGGATGTGTGTTACTATTGGGATGGGCATTGAGAGACCTTCCTACTAGCTGCCTAGAAGCCAGTCTTCTCTTGTTTGCCTTTGTTGAGTATAATTTTAATAAACCATGCTAGCTCTTTCTTAAGAGCTCTGCCAGAGCTCCCTCAACCTCTTCTAGCTAGCTCCACCAAGCCACCCTGGTCTCACTCAGCTCCACCAAATCAGCTGCTTTGCCATTTTCCCATCAATGCTGGAAACAGTGCAGCCTTTCTGCTGGCTGGCCAAGCACCCCAAAGCTAGCTCTACTAATGTCCACCCTGGCTGTGCATTTTCTCCTGTCCACCTGAATTACTGCGGACAGAAATCACTAGACAGCTTTAACACTTTAAAAATATCCAGTAACACAACTACTGGTCCTCAGAGTCTATTGCTCTAACCTCATTGATGTCAGAATTCTGCTGGTTGAAGTTACCACCTCTCAAGTTGTCCCCAAATCGTACATGTTTTATGCTCTTCTTGCCAAAGCCTGGCCTAAAAGCTCACCCCCGCACCCCCCTCTCCCTCCTCTTCCTTCTGAGACCTGGAAATTCCACCTTTGTTTTTCTTTGCCCAGAAATTAGGTTCTGCCATCTTTATTGACACAATCAAGAACCAATTAAGGAAATGACACTTCCACTTACAACCAGTTGGAACAAGATGTAGAACTCTGAGTTCCTCCAGTGCCATACCTGCCTAGAAGCTGTTGTGCTTCCTGCCATGATGATAATGGACTGAAACTGAACCTGTAAGCTAGCCCAAATAAAATTTAACCTTTATAAGAGTAGCCTTTAATAGCTGAGTAGTACTCCATTGTATAAACGTACCACATTTTCTGTATCCATTCTTCTGTTGAAGGACATCTCAGTTCTTTCCAGCTTCTGTCTATTATAAATAAGGTTGTTATGAACATAGTGGAGCATGTGTCCTTGTTATATGTTGGAAAATATTTTGGGTGTATGCCCAGGAGTGGTATAGCTGGATCCTAAGGTAATACTATGTCCAGTTTTCTGAGGACTCGCCAGACTGATTTCCAGAGTGGTTGTACCAGCTTACAATTCCACCAACAGTGGTGGAGTGTAACCTTTTTCCAAATCCTCGCCAGCATGTGCTGTCACCTGGAGTTTTGGTCTTAGGCATTATGAATGGTGTGAGGTGGAATCTCAGGGTTGTTTTGATTTGCATTTTGCTGATGACTAAGGATGTTGAACATTTCTTTAGGTGCTTCTCAGACATTCGATATTCCTCAGTTGAAAATTCTTTGTTTAGCTCTGTACCTCATTTTTAATAGGATTATTTAGCCAAGCAGTGGTGGCACACACCTTTAATCCCAGCACTTGGGAGGCAGAGGCAGGTAGACTCCAGAATTTGAGGCCAGCCTGATCTACAGAGTGAGTTCTAGGACAGCCAGGGGTACACAGAGAAACCTTGTCTCGAAAAACCAAAAAAAAAGAGTTATTTGATTCTATGGAGTCTTTGTTCAGGGACTAAGCCAACAACCAAGGAGTGCACATGGAGGAACCCCTGACTCTAGCCACTTATGTAGCAGAGGATGGATTTGTCAGGCATCAGAAAGAAGATAGGCCCTAGGACCTGTGAAGGCTCAATGGATGCACCACTGTAGGAGAATTCGAGAGCAGGGAGGAGGGAGTGCATGAGTAGGTGGAGGAACACCCTCATAGAAGCAGGGGGAGGGGGGATGGTATAGGTGTTTTCGAGGCAGGGGGGAAGGAGACCAGGAAAGTGGGTAACATTTGAAGTGTAAATAATGAAAATATTCAAAATAGATAGATAGATAGATAGATAGATAGATAGATAGATAGATAGATAGATAGATAGATAGATAAGAGTAGCCTTGATTGTGGTGACAATTCACATCAGTGAAAACCAAACTAAGACATTAAAAGAACAAAAACTAACATAAGAATATTAGGCTGCTGTTGCTGTTCATTTCAAACCCAAGAATACTAACATTTCAATAGCTAATGACATTCACTGCAACATGTCACTGGAATTGGACTTTCATAATTAATCATTTGCGCATAATGTGAATTATTGCTTAGTGTCATTGTATTAAACAATCCAATAGTTCATACCACAAAGAGGAAGACGAATTATTTTAGAAAATGTCACTGTTTGTTAGAGATTCTATCTTCAAAATTATTCTGTCCAACTTGGAGCTCTGGTTAAAGTGCAGGGGATAAGGTTGTTTTATGCCCATCCGTGAGGTCTTGTATTTAACACCACAGTTCACATAGAAAGCTAAGTATACTGGTCCTTACCTGCAATCCCAAAGGAAGTAGAGATCCCTGAAGCTTGATGCTAGCAAGGATTTAGAGGAACAGAACCACCCCAGAATTTCTGAGAGGCCCTGATGAAAGGACAAAAGGAACATTCGTTCTGCTTTCTTGTCCAGGAAAATACTTCATCAGACTGAAACTACAGCCAAAACTCAGAGGGATTGAAGTTGTAGCTTCTGGGAACTTGACGCTTTCCACAGGAGTGTGGTTATCATGCCCAAGTCAGTGCAACTGTCTGAGGTATCTGTGCATGCTTTGCCAACATTGTCTGACTTAGCTCTCTGCTGACCTTGTCTTCAATAGAATATAAGATGCTGTACTTCAAAATCAACCATTTTTTTTGACATAAGACGATGTTTGCATAGGACCTCTTGTTCCCAGACATTCTTATCTTCTTTCTATCCTTTATATTCTGAATTCCTAGTCCTTTCTTATGACCCCAATCACTGATGAACTGTTGGTTCATGTTACAGCTTAGAATTTTTGTTTTGCTGAATAAAAGACCTTGTGTCAAAATCAAAATTAATGGCAGCCAAAAAATAAAGCCTACAGCCTCTACATGCACTCATTTGTACCCACATACATTCACACTCACACACATACATACACACACACACACACACACACACACACACACACACACACACACACATATATATATAGAGAGAGAGATTGAGCATATATATATATATATATATATATATATATATATGTAAACATATACAAATACACACACTCACAGGAGAGTAAATGTCTCTTAGTAAAACTATAAAGTAAATAACTTTATTAGTGTACTGAAATATGTATTCCTATTTTAAAAGTAAAAGAAAAGATCCAATTATCATAGGCAAATTTCTTATTATGGTAGCCTGCTGCCTGAGACAAGTGAAAAGCTACAGGAAAAGTCAGTTCAAGAACAGAAGAATACATAGTGTTAAGAAGGCTAGGCTGATTCCATGACAGACTTCAAATTGGCTGTTAAGGAGAATAGACCTAAAAACTGGTCAAGTCCAGGCAAGCCCAAGAAAAGTTACTTATAGAAAAAAAAAATCCCTAGACTCCAGCCTTCATGCTCAAGTAGTAGGATGTCTCAGCTACCTAGCCTGAAGCAACGATAATGGGTCAGTAGCAGTTTCCAGATTTCCTCAGCTGCTTCCTCAATAACAGTTCCAAGACATCCCCAGAAAATTTCCAGCCCTCACACCACAAAAAGTGGAATGTCCATAGAGATGGACCCTACAGATTAGCATAGAGGTCTCCTATGCTGAAATTCCCTAATGTGCTTTAAATCAGGCCTCCAGGCTTACTTTGGTGTCACTGCATTTTGGACCCCCACATACTGGTCTTCTGCAGCATAAAATGTTCTTTGCTTTTGCATACTATTTGAGTCTGGGGTATCATTCTTTAGTGAACAAAGAACGCTTACAGTGTGATCACAAGTCATAATGAAAAAAAGAAGTTATGAGTCCAAAAATTAAGATCATTTTATTTGAAATGAGTAAAATATGAAAAACATGCATTTTGTTGCATATGATATATTTAAATATAACTTTAAAAACAGATTTTTACTGCGTTGCAAAGAGTATTCTTCAATTTATAAACCACCTTCGTCAGCCTCCCAAGTGCTAGGATCACTGTAGTATACCACCATGTCTATTACAGATTATTATTTTAATTAATCAAATTAGACTTTTATAATTTGCTTGTTTTGTATACTCACTAAAATGATGTTGTATTAGATAATTAAGTAGATGGCAATGTTAAGTAGTATATCTTAGGATGGGAAACATGTTTTTCATTTTTAAACCTTTAAAATATTTTTAATTCTATGTTACACACCAATTGAAAAGTAGAAGCACTGAAATGCAGACAAACATTTCTGAAATATTTTTTAAACACAGATTTCTTCCAATTTTAAGTAAGAATTTGATAATCCTGAAGGAGCTTTCTTATGTGTTAAAAAGCATCATAAACAGGTCCTTGAGGGTCTTCCAGAGTACTGGGTTCAGCTTCCAGCACTAACACAGGGAAGCATACAATAGCCTTTAACTCCCCTCTGGCCCCTGTGGGCACCAGAATACAAGCACTCATACACCCAGTAACAAAATAAGTATTTAAAAAGCAATGAAAAATAAGGTGATTTTCTTGAAAGCTATCCCTGGGACTCCCTGACAAGACTGACAACATTATCTATTCAATTTTTCTTTTAGAAACCAAGATTCAAGAGATTCTTTGCACTCCAAAAAGAAATTTGCTGTCCAATATTGAATATCACTGTTTTGTTTCCTGTGATGTTAACACAAAATCGAGCACAAACCATGCCCAATGAGAATCATCACAGAATTATGATGACACACTTGTTTCTAAAACAACACACTATTAGAAAGAAGCTGTGACAGGGAGCTCACAGCACTTTATTCAACAGCACTATGTCTGGATAATGTGCTTTGGTGCTCTGTTAAATAACAGTATGTCTATGGTGGCTCCTCCTCATCTTGCATGATTAAGAAGCATTTTGATAATACCTGTAATAAAATTAAGCTCACTTAGCTATAAAAACCATTGAGTTATAGGAGCTAAAAGAGACAAAAATTCCAACTGTCAAATTAAGTAGCATAAGTTAAAGGAAATGAAAATGTTGTTTTCCCATAGAGACTTTGGATTCATTCTCCTTTCTGGGTTTCATCCTTGTGGACAGTATAAAAAGTGTTATTGAGATATCATTGGTAGGTATATTTGGACTAGAATATGAAAAAAACAAAAAACAAATAAAACACCACCACCATCACCACCAAAAACAACATTAAAGTAAAATGTGTATTTCTTTTTGTCTTTTATATGTCATTAAAAATTAATCCATAAACTACCTAGAAAATCAATTAGCTTAAAATGTATCTTTTGTATCTTAGCCTCAAAACAATGTGTATTTTTTAGACCATGTGTGAATTCACATTTTTTTAATAGAAGAATTTTCTTATTTAAATATGTTTAAGTGAAGCTAGGTGATCCTTAGCTTTTGAGAGCTGTCCTTGTTTTTGCTAAGAACCCAAGCTCAATTCCCTGTACCCATGTTGGGTTATTTATAACTGCCTGTAATTTCAGCTCTAAAAGATCTGATGCTCCTCCTGGCCTCTTTGAACACCTATACTCAAGTGTGCATCTCCTCTTCTCTTACACACATATACATAACTGAAAATAAAATTAGTCTTAAAAAAATCTATGTTGTATCTTCTCTTCTATAAAGGCATATGTTTATTTTACAGACTGTCCCCAATGTATGATGAAATCATTTAACTGCCACATTCATAAAATTTGTATTTAAGGCTTTTCCTTAGAGAGCCATATGTCTTTTTCTTCAGAAGTGCATAAAGAGAAATAACTTAATGTAATAATGAAAGTAACAGCAAGGCAAGATATTAAGATTTCTCTGTAAAACCTTCTTGGTTCAGTAATGTCTCAATATCATACAAGCTGGAGGCATGAAAGGTAATAATTCTGGAGTAAAATGGCTCCATTCAAGAGGTGTTTAGGTGAGTGCTCATCATTTGCCTATGATCTAGTCATGAGAGATATATTGAAAACAGATATGATATCGATAAAAATATCCATCATTAATTTCTGAGTAGTATCTATGTCAAAGACAGTGAATATGACTTGATTTTGAAAGTGATTTATGTGTATACATTGAGGTTTTGTAATTCAGTGGCAGGACGAAGCAGGAGGGAGTGCCTTGCTTTAACAGGTCCATGCTGATATATTCCTCTCTCCTGAGGTCCCAGACAAAACCAGGTCTATTATGAAATGGAGTTTACTTGGAGCATAGAAAGCAAGGTGAGAAGGAAACAGAGGCAGAGAAAGAAAGGAACAGAGAGGGACAGAAAGTAAGAGAAGAGACAAAAAAGGGAAGTGGATGTCCAGGAACATGTGGGGAGAGATAAAGAGAGGGAGTAGGGGATAGTCTGGGGGCAAAGATACACAGAGAGAGGCCAGACAGACCATTTATTACAAGTCAGGCTATTGCTACGTAACAGTTGGTTGGAGCCTGAAAGAAATACCACCATTCTTCCAATTTGGTTTAATTAAAAAACAAAACAAAACAGCAACAACAACAACAACAACAACTAGAAAGAAGTGATGGTGAAGCAGGAATACGATCATCATGATCCTTAGCTACTTTGTTCTGACTTTGGGAGGACGGTTTTGTCTCCATGGAACAAATGTGGATTGCATCTCCAGAACTATACTGAATTTAGATTTTGATGAAATGGCTCAACTTGGCAAGATGCTGAAACACACACACACACACACACACACACACACACACGGGGTCCACGGGGGAGAGTGAAAATGTGTAAATGTGTGTGCCCATTGGAGCAACCT
>CM052711.1:82011239-82022121 GCA_028551405.1 Uromys caudimaculatus | reverse complement strand
ATATATATATATATATATATATATATATATATATATATATATATATATATATATATATATATGGCAGAAAATAAAGTTAAGTAGATTTGAGAGAAAATATCTGAACCTCATAGATCTTGGGAGTTGGGGAGATGGGGGTCCCAAAACCAGGAACCAGGGAAGGAAACCCATCCTTTTTAGTAGGCAGCAGGTGGAAGCTTGGACTATCGATTGGTAGGTGTAGTTATCCAGATGTATTCTGCTTTGTCCATGAGAGCTAGATCCAGGAGGGCTTCATGGAACTTATAAGAATCATTTTAAATTTACAGAAGAAATAAATTTGTTAACAGCATGAACAGTCTTTTAAGTAAGCTTGGAGAAGACAAAAAACCTTTGTGGAACAGAAAGAGCAAGAGGGCCCTTTGCCCTACATCTAGAACACTCGATCTACATTTATTTAGCATAATGAAAAATATTTTTAAGTTTATGTTTAAAAGGATATCAAAAGAAACTTAAAATTTGATCTTGTGATTATGACAGTCAATTATATAGATTTAGCATGAGAAACAGCTTAAGTCTATAGTTAGAGGACAACAAAAGGAAACTTTACAGTTTGAATTTGTGATTATGAAAGTGGATCATATTCAGGAATGGTTTATTAGAGTTAGAAAATTTATCAGAACTCTATTGACAAATGTTAGAATTTTGACCTCTTGAAGTCTGAATATAACAGTGGCTTATCAAGGGGAAAGAAATCTGAAGCATTCTGAATCTTAAATCATTTAAATTTGTACATCCTCCAACTTTTATGTCTTATGATCACTGACCTTAAAACACCATTTGTGGCCCTCAGTTAGATCTTTATGTTTTAAGCTTTGTTTAATTATTTACCATGAGACATAGGTCGATCACTGACAAGCTGTCACAGTGAACTGAGTATTTTTAGATAAGGAAGTAGCAGAAGGTTACATCTGTGTAAGGTTACATCCGAACTTGTATATATTTTACCAGGAAGCCTGTGAGCAAGGCAAACCTGTCTGTCTTTTTGATAAGAGATCTGGTTGTCTTAATTAGTTAAGACATTGACTAATGAGTTAATATGGTGGTAGATTACCTTGGGGTATTAAAATGGTTCTCTCTCTTTTAGCTGACAAGCTGTAGTTAGTATAGATGTCAATGTACTCAGAAATCTTAGAATTATAAATCATAATCTTGATGTCATATAGTAATAAAAATGGCAGAGGGTTGTCTAAAGTCCACTACATAAACAGTTCTCCCAGGTCCCTGTGGTCCCAATTGCAACTTCGGAAGAGACAGTATGACCATCCTGGCTATGTATTAGCAAAAAGACAAATAGACATACAAAGAGAGAAATAGTTATGTTTTGTCTGGCAGCCAGAGTGTTAGGTGCATGTGAGGATATCTCTCCCTGCCACATTAGGCAGCTTCTGCTCTCATGTGAGTCTAAGAGGAGCAGCTGGTCTAGGGCTGGCACACAGGGTCTGGTTTGTCCGCTTGTGACTGAGTATGCAAAAGGTATCTAGTAATTACCTGGCTCTTCTCCCATCATAGCTGGCTTAGAACTGGTGCAGACGAGAATGCAAAGAAATCAGAGGCTAAAACTTTTCTGGGAAATAGAATTTAAGACTGCCCATTGAAGCAACCTGCTTGTACCAGCAGTGAGGCAAAGTGATGTAAGTCTTAACCAAAATCTGGAGAGTGCTTTTAGATCCACCAGAACAGGGAGCAAGAATAAGTAGTTGGAGGGAAATAATAGTTTGGAAATCTGGAGAGTGTTTTTAGAGCTCCAGGAGGGCAGAGGGAGAACAAGTAATTGAAGGTCTGAATCTTATCTGGATCAATGATAGGATATGAGAAGGGGAACAGGGGGGATAATGAGAAGATTTGGAACAAACATAGGGAAAACCTTGCATATAGGAAACCTTCCATTTTATGGATCCCTGGCAAGAGTTGTAAAACGTCCTTAAAATAGTAGGATCAAAAGTAGGAACCACTTGTCTGCAGAGGACTCTGAATCCACCAGTTATATGTTTTGTAATGCACTGATATGAGGCAGCGGGAGGGAGTGCCTTAGTGGGCCCACGCTGAGGCATCCTCCCAAAGTACCCAGAATAAGACAGGTCTAGTATAAAACAAAGTTTATTTGTGGCATGGGAAGGGGGGTGGAGAAGGGAGTAGAGACAGGAAAAAGGGTCTGAGGAGGATAGAAAAAGAGAGGAGAGACAGAGAGAAAGGACAGATCGATTTTTAAAGAAGCCCAGGGTCCTAACTGGCTGTTGCTAGGTTACTGTTGGCAGAGCTTAGAAGAAATGCTAACACATGTTTGTACATTTGCATGGGGTTATTGCATGATTTCTGGGGGGGTATTTTGCTGAGAACAGACACGTGGTGTTTTTCAGGAAGCCTCATAGAAAAAGGGAATGTGATGTCTTGTGGAAGCAGATGTTTGACAGGACATGTAATCTTTGGAAAGTGTGTAAGTATAACCCAAGAGACAGTGGATGATGATGACCTTGAGTTGGTTCAGCTTGCCACTCTTTGTGGGTCTTCACTGGGCTGTGATGACTCTTGTCTTCACTGATAAGGCTCGGACATTGTTTCTCCTTGGCTTCTTTTCTTATCATAGCTTGCCATTACTTTAGAGAGAGAAATGTCAAAGAACTTCTCATGATATCCTGGTGGCTTCTTTCCAGTTCTGCAGTCTTGAGCAGACTGGCAGAGCATCACTCTTTCTTCTGAATTAAACTGCATTTGTTGATTTGTGAATGCTGTCTTGTAGTGGATTGGGCAACGGCTGCTGATTTATGTGACTGATCTGCTGATATCCTGACAAGGAAAATTGGAATTGCCTTAAAGATCTATTTCAAAATTGGTCCACGTCCCAGTTTGCCCTATTTACCTCTCACTTCCACTACCTCTGGTGGGTGGTGGGTTAGAAGGGATCTTAAACAATTTAACAACCTGTATTAAAATAGTTTTTGTAAATCTAAGCCTCCAGAATGTCTTCATACTTTTGCTATTTTGTATTTTTAAAACCCTGACATGGGATTTTCCCACTAATTTTAGAAGACAAGAAACTGGAAGAAAATGTGTAACAAAGTGTTATTTCTACAGCCTTCTTATAATTTTAGTAATTCAAAAATATGTTCACTATGAGATACTTTCACACTGTCTATTGAGCTACATATACCAGCTACATATTTTCATAAAATACTTTCTTTAAATGAAATTTTAGTTTAATGCATTTAAGCTATATTTCAGACTCTTCAACTATTTGTAAGCCATGGAATTATTTTTATTGTTTTTTTTTTTTCATTTATAAAGAGAATGGAAATTCTATCAAAGAATTCACAGCTAAGCAAGAGGAGCTACAGTTTCCAGGAAATTAAGGATTCAGTTCACAAATACTGTCAGCCCAAAGGTTTCTGACAGTCCCCAAACCAAATTGTTTCACAATGATTTTTTTGGTTTTTTGTATTTTGTTTTTTTGGGTTTTTTTTTTTTTTTTTTTTGATACTCTGTTTACATTTGCAATGTTTCCCCCTTTCTAGGTCTCCTCTTTGGAGACCACCTATGTTCTCCCCCTCCCCCAACTCTATGAGGGAATTCGACCTCCCACCCACCCGCCCGCCCACTCCCATATTCCCACCTTGACATTTCCCTTTCCTGGGGCCTCTCCTCCCCCTGATGGCCAACAAGGCCCTCCTCTGCCACAAATGTGGTCTGAACCATGGGTCCCTCCATGTGTATTCTTTGGTTGGTGGTCCAGCCTCCAGGAGGACCGGGGCGGGGGTTCAGGCCATTTGACACTGTTGCTCCCTCCATGGGGCTGCAGACTCCCTCAGCTCCTTCAGTTCCTTCTTCCACTCCTCCATCTGGGACCTCACTCAGTACAGCTGTTACTGTAAAGTGGAACTTGGGTATTCCAAACGTTTCGGTTAATATCCACTTATCAGTGAGTACATACCATGTTCGTTCTTTTGTGACTGAGTTACCTTGCTCAGGATGATATTTTCAAGTTCCATCCACTTGCCTGCAAATTTCATTAGATCATTGTTTTTAATAGCTGAGTAGTATTCCATTGTGTAAATGTACCACATTTTCTGTATCCATTCCCCTGCTGAGGGACATCTGGGTTGTTTCCAGCTTCTGGCTATTATAAATATGGCTGCTATGAACATAGTGGAGCATGCGTCTTTATTACATGTTGGAGTATCTTCTGGGTATATGCCCAGGAGTGGTATAGCTGGGTCCTTAGGTAGTATTATGTCCATTTTTCTGGGGGTCTGCCAAACTGATTTCCAGAGTGGTTGTACCAGCTTGCAATCCCACTAACAATGGAGGACTGTTCCTCTTTCTCCACATCCTTGCCAGCATCTGCTGTCACCTGAGTTTTTGATCTTATATTTACTTTATGTACATTTCAAATGTTTTCCTCTTTGGAAACTTTCTATCTCATCCCCCCTCCTCCTGCCTCTATGAGGGTTTTTCTCCACCCATCCCCAGACTCCCTTCTTCCCTCCCTAGCATTTCCCTACATTGGGGCATTAAATACCCTCAGGTCTAAGGGCTTTTCCTCCCACTGATGTCCAACAAGGCCCTCCTTCGCCACATGTGCAGCCAGAACCATGGGTCCCTCCATGTGTATCCTTTGGTTGGTGGTCCGGTCTCTAGGAGTTCCAGGATGTCTGGTGAGTTGACACAATCGCTCCCTCCATGGAGCTGCAAACACCCTCAGTGCATTCAGTCACTTCTCCAAATCCTCCACCCCAACTGGAACCCATGCTCAGGCTGATGATTGGCTGCAAGCATCTGCCTCTGTATTTGTCAAAATTTGCCTGAATCTCTCTGGAGACAGTTTATCATGCTCCATCACCTAATACTTCCCCACATTCACAATAACATCCGGGTTTGATGGCTGAGTTTTAATGTTCTTGTTAGTGAGCATATATATATATATATATATATATATATATATATATATATATATATATATACACACACACACACACACACACATATATATGTGTGTGTGTGTGTATGTGTATGTGTGTATATGTATGTGTATATATATAATTACCACAAAAAAGAAGTCTTAAGTCAGCAAACGCACAAAATATATGTTCATTCCATAAGTATGGTTTTGTAGAAATTAAAAATTGTATCAATTCTGTATATGTATGTGTATGTGCATGTATATGTGTATGTATATGTCATTGTTATTGTGTGTGTGTTTGTGTGTGCATGTGTGCTTGTGTTTATCTATGTATGCCTCTGTATATGAATGTATGTGAATATGTGTGCAAATGTGTGTGTGAGTGTTTACGTGCATGAGTTTGTGTATGTGATTGTATGTGTGTTCAGTCCTAGATTATTCCTTCACGTATAAACTGCAAAATATATAAGGTTGCATATACCATAAGGATAAAGAACTCCAGCTCTCAATTTGTGGGTCTGAAACCTCACATGATTTGTATAACACATATTTACAATATGATTCGTGACTATAACCAAATTACTTTATGAAGTATCAATGGAATCATTTTATAGTTCGGAGTTATCACAAAATGAGAAATTGTAGTAAAGGGCTGCAACATTAGGAATGTTGAGGACAACTAATATAGACAAACACATATTAATTTAAGTCCATGCTACAACCATATGATCTTTGGAGGTGGGATACTGATTATATCATTTCATTTATTTATAAGATGTTATGTGCACGGGGATACATGCACTCAAAGAAGCCAGGGACATTGGATATCCTCAGAAGTAGGAGATACAGGCAGTTGTGAGCAGCCAGGTGACTAAGATGATGGGGAATGATATCAGGGCCCTTTAAGGGGAGTACATGCCCTTAACCAGTAAGCTATCTCTCCAGTCAAAGCAGATTTTTCTATAAGCCTGTTTTCCCAGCATTCTTCCATAGGGAACTATATTTAAAATAAATCTAAAAGTTGTCAGTATTCATTTAGGCTTCTTTGTTTGTTTGTTTGGATGTTTGGTTGGTTGGTTTGCTGTCTTGTAACTCACTGTAAACCAGGCTGA
Organism: Uromys caudimaculatus; assembly: GCA_028551405.1. Lineage (NCBI taxonomy): Eukaryota > Metazoa > Chordata > Mammalia > Rodentia > Muridae > Uromys > Uromys caudimaculatus. The sequence continues at coordinate 82,016,073 of CM052711.1, read as the reverse complement.
CCTCAAACTCAGATATCTGCCTGCCTCAACCTCATGAACACAGCATATGCACTTCTACTGCTCAGCTGAACTCAGTTTTGTATATATACATAGTTTGATTGAATTTTTTAAATTAAGAAACACAGTTAATAAATGAAAATTACCACTTAGTCAAACTGTGAGAAAGAAAGGTCTAGTTTCCTCCAAAACGTTTCTGTGATTATAACAGAAAATGAGAAGAATTGAATGTGAAGGCCATGCCTTTGCCAGGAGGGGAGATCCTTTCAGTTGCTGGCATGTGCTTGTGAAGTAGACAAGCATTGCTTACTTGACTTTCTTCTTTGGCTATCAGTGATGTTCAGTTGCAATTAATTATGTTAACCTAAGGTTAGTCCTAAAGTTGAAAGAACTTGCAGAACAAGTCTGTACAATTCAGAAAATTTCGAGGAGAATCATAAACTCCAAATTGAGAAATCTGCAAGACTGTCCCCACAAAATCCTTGAGCTATTTGCCGTTTCAAAAGTGGGGAGATTTGAATGTAAATGAAGCTATCCTCTCTACCTATCTGGGTCTCCCAGGTTTGCCTCTGTGGAAGGGGTAGGTAGTGAAACTTCAAGATTCTAGTGACAAATCAGTGACTCTTTAAAGTTGTCAAGAACATTTTCTTAAAGATAGCCCACTTTGAACCAGGAAATAATGGCATGTTTTTTTTTAGAATCTGAGGTTGTTATCCATTCTAGATCTGGTATATTCTTGGGCTTGACCGGGTTACTTGACCATAACATTGTTTATTCAACAGAAGAGGAGTGGAATCCTTCTGTATCTTTTCTTTAGAGACCCACTTGCACTTCTAGACTCTTACATTCCTCTTAAACACAGTAATTTTGAATGTAGAGAAAAGAAAATGGCAATAATAATTAAAGCAGGAGATACAAGTTTTTTTTCCTTTAAAATATTCCTGGCCCTACTGTTACTGGTAGGATAAATAAAGATTCTAGCTCCAACTCTCAGCAGCAGGTGACATCTCCTGGATATTAGGGACCGACCTCTGGCAAACTAGAATTCATGCCTTTAATATACGAAAGTTTCAGGTTAAGACAGTTTATAAACCAGAGATGGAATTTAATGACGATATTTTAATGTTGGTTTAAGCATGAGGACTAAGAGAAAAAATGGTGATCAAAAGAAAGTTAGACAGATATGAGAGTATGAGAGTAGGTTTCTTAAAGGTTTACGGAATGTAAAACACCTGAATGTGGGTTCAGGCTGCAGAATTGTTTTAATATTATCCATATCCACCATTTTGATGACTGTTTTCTTTTCTCTGTCTTCTGGTAAGTGAGACTAATTAGATGGCTCTAGAGGCCCTGGACTGAATAATAATCTTAGAAAATGAAAGCAAGAGCATTCAGGTGGGCTGAACACATGGCCTTTTCCTGTACATATGGTTTCTTCTGAGACTTCTAGAACATGGCACATTTATGGCTGCAAGGGTTGAAAGATCATAAGCAGTAGTTATTATCAGTCAATAACATATATCTTGTAAAATTCAGTTTTAGATGAACCATGACTTCTTGCAACTGCAATAATTTGTTTTCTGAAGCTAAAGCAGTAGTTTCTCTAATATTTTGATTTCCTTTTCCTGTCGACCCCCATGCTGGCTGAAAGGGAAGATGCTTTCAATCATGTCACATTCTTCATCCAACTCTGCACAATTTACTATTAACAATGGCCAACTACGGGCTAAGAGGGGATCTCTTCTCCCCTTTTCTGGCTTTTCCTCCCGGAGCTGTAACTTCTCCAGCCTGTATGCAGAGTGGGATTTGATTCTTGCAGATATCTCTCTAGGGTTCTTCCCCAATAAAGACTGCACCATCAATAATTGCCCTTCCTTGCCTCCTTCCTTTTTCCCGACCTTCCAGTTCATTGTGCTCAGAGGATGGATTTCTGCAGAAGATTCAATTGGATTCTTTGGAAGAAGCACCCCTCCATTTTCATCTGTCTCTAAGATTTCTCCTAGTTTGGACAGAAAACAAGTAACACAACTCATACACACACACACACACACACACACACACACAATATCTGAGTGTCAGTGCAGAGGAGTTAAACTTTAGGTAATCATCAATATGGGAGCTGCCTTTCAAGTGGCTGTTATATACAATGCATGCTCTAAGGAACTGCAATTCCTATGTTTAAAGGCATCAGTTTTAGAAACACCATCCTTCAAAAGCCCCTTAATCTTTTAGAAATTTCAACTTAGAGAAAAATCAGACTTGTGGTTTCAATCACAATCAAATCTCAGTACAGGCCAATATGAAGTAGAGTTGGAAGATATTATATACTAAATGTAAAATATTAATAAAAGATTAAGAAAAAGAGGGATTCAGAAATACATAAGAAAACTTTTCTAAGAAATCCGCACTTTATTTCCTTTACAATTGTTGCAGATATAATTTAGGTGGTTTATGAAGCTACTGTCTTCCAAGAATTACTAATAGCCACAAAGGTAACTTGTTATTTCCAGGTATATGCACAACCTACCAATGGCTAAATCCCTGATGAGAATCTCCTTCTCCTCCATCAACCATTAATTATATACAAATTCTCAAGGATGGGTGGCATCCTTTAAGCAATATCCACTGTCCAGTTCAGGGTGTCATTGGCCTAATTTTATGGCTCCATTCAATTCAATAAGTAATACTTAAGTGTTCTTGCATAAAATCACCCCCAGGGGGCACCATAAAGTGTCCTGAGCACTCTGCTATCCCCTCTGAACCTCCATTCTCCTCCCACTTTTCTTCCCACCTTCATCAGACCTGTAAAGCCTGAATCTTACTGGTTAGCTTTTCTTCCCTCACCGATCTTCCCTCTTTCCTGAGTCTTCTGAGGTATCCCAATAGACTGCTATGCCTGTTGGACCTCCATTGTCCCACACACTTCATCACTGCCCACCTTCATCAGACTTGTGGATCCTGAAGCATACAGAACTATAGATCCTGAAACATAGACTTGCTGATATGAAACCATGTAGCTCAACGATACTCTTTTGAGGCCTGCTATATCAGGATCATTTAGGCTAACCTCCCTCCCAATATCAATTGCAACAGGAACATCTAGGCATAAAGATTTCCAGATGGATAAACGCTCCTAAAAGAACACAATCAACAATACCAAGGCTATATGACTACATCAAACACAGCTACCTTCCTATATCAATTTCTGGATATTCTAATGCATCCAAATCTCAAGAAAATCACTTCAAATCCAGCCATATAATGATGACAGAGTCCTTTAAGAGGAAATTATTAAATTCCTTAAAGAAATACAGGGAAATAAAATCAAACATGAAGATGTCTTTAAAGAGGAAGCAAAGAAATCCCTTCAAGATATATAGAAAATACAATTAAACAGTTGAAGGAATTAAATAAAACTGTGCAAGACCTAAAAATGGAAATAGAACTAATGAAGAAAACATAAACTCAGGGAACCCTGGAGATAGAACACCTAAGGAAGAAAATGGAAACAACAGATGCAAGCATTACTAACAGAATACAGAAGATGGAAGAGAGAATCACAGGCATAGAAGATACAATAGAAGAAAGTGATGCATCTGTCAAAGAAAATGTTAAACCTAAAAACTTCCAGACACAAAACATTCAGGAAATCTAGGATATCATGAAAAGATATAACTTAAGAATAATGAGGATAGAAGAGGGTGAAATGTACCAGCTCTAAGGCCCAAAAAATATTTTCTACAAAATCACATAAGAATATTTCCAAAACAAAAGAAAGAGATGCCTATAAACATACAAGAAACTTAGAGAACACCAATTATACAGGACCAGAAAAGGAAATCCTCCCACTACATAATAATCAAAACATAAAATCTACAAACCAAAGTGAATATTAAAAGTGGCAAGGGTAAAAAGACAAGGTAACATAGAAAGGGAAACCTATCAGAATTGCACACAATGCTAAAGACTTGCAAGGCCTGGACAGATATATTGCAACCACTAAAAATATCACAGATTCTAACCTAGACTATAACTAATAAAGCTCTCAATCATCATAGGAGGAAATACAAGATATTTCAAAGCAAATCTACATTTAAACAATATCTATCTGTAATTCGAGCCCTAGTGAAAATACCAGAAGGAAAACTCCAATCAAACAAAGATAACTACATCCAAGGAAAAACAGGACGTAAGTAATTCCATACTGTCAAAAATAACAGAAGTTCAGCCCCCCCACACACACAGACACTAACACTACCAACATCAGAACAACAGGGGTTAACAATCACTGTTCATTAATATCTCTCAGCATCAATGGTCTCTATTTCCCCATAAAATGACATAGTCTAACAGAATAGATATGAAAATAGGATCCATCATTCTGTAACATACACTAAACACATCTCAGTAATAAAGGTAAACACTGCCTTAGATATAAGGGCTGTAAAAAAGTTCCCCAATTAAATGGTCCCAAGAAGCAAACTGGAGTAGCCATTCTAATATCTAATAAAATAGACTTTCAATCAAAATTAATAAAAAAGAGAAAGAGAAGGAAACTTTATACTCATAAGAGGAAAAATCTAGCAAGATGATATCTCAGTTGTTAACATCTATGCCCTAAACACAAGGGCACTCACATTTGTAAAAGAAACATTGCCAAAGTTTAAATCATACATCAAACCCCACACATTAATTAATAGTGGATGACATCAATACCCTACTCTCACCAACTGACAGGTCATCCAGACAAAAACTAAACAAAGGGGTAGCCAACGAGCGCCGTAGAAAGGGGGAAACCTCTGCCTGGGACACCAGGAGTCGGTAGCCAAGGAGCGCC
>CM052711.1:81971896-82010739 GCA_028551405.1 Uromys caudimaculatus | reverse complement strand
CGGCTCTTCTATTACTGTGCTGAACTACAACGGTCAATAGAGACTGCTTTTTAAAACAACTCAATAACCAATTTTTCTTTTCTTTTTAACATAAAACACAGGACAACTTCCATTCATACAACACAGACAACATAAAACAGTCAGTTTTGACACACAGATTGGCGCGCCAAGAACATACAATAAAGAGGAAAGAGAATTCTACCTCTCTTCCCCAAACACCGCATGACCAGTAGCAATAGCCATATCTTTAAGTTGGTTCTTCCTACTGTCCCCAAACCCTGGAGCTTTGACTGCTACAAACTGAAGATAAACTTTTAGCCTGTCAAAGCCAGTGTACTTAGAGCTTCTCCATCAATATCTTCAGTGATTATGACCAAGGGATTCTGATGAGCTTTAGCAATTTTAAGAGCGGGTACAATGGACTGATCAGTAGAAATTTTCTTTTCTCTCAACAGAACATAGACATCTTGGAATTCACATTTTGGACCGTTTAATGTGTTAATAAAATATGGGGAAATATATCCTCTACCAAACTTCATGCCTTCAATAATTTCTAGCTCATCATTCAGGGTTTTTCCATAGTTCACTGTGATGACACACTTTCTTCCAAACTTTTTCATTGCATCAGAAATGATGTTCCCAATGTCTTTGTCTCCATTTGCAGAAATTATAGCAACCTGAGCAATTTCTTCAGGGGTTGTCACAGGTTTAGACTGTTTCTTAAATTCAGCAACTACAGTATCAGCAGCCAACATTACACCTCTCCAGATTTCCACTGTATTAGGTCCTTTGCTTATCTTCTTAAAGTTCTCTTATATTCTTGCTCTTATACTCATGTAAATTGGGCATGTCAATTCACAAAAGTTGAAAAGTGCCTCAGTGTGATTTACACATAAGATTTTCCTCAGAATGCTAGAATTTTACCATTGGCATGAATAGCAGATAAGTTTCAAAATTGGCAATGTCTCAAGTAAGTGGTAAATTTAAGGGAAAAAGATAAAGTTAAATTAGGTAATTTACATTAAGAGCAAGCTGCTGGTCTTCTCAACAGCGCCTAGCCTTAGTGCTGCTCACTGTGATAAACTAAGGGTGGGAAAGTGTTCTGTTTTTTGTTTTTTTGGGAATAAGAGGAAACAAGTTGCTTAATTATTAAGTAGCCCTTGGGGAGACTGCTGATGCTCCACTAAAAATAAACTACCATTCTCAAAACAACAAGAGAATGGGAGAAAAAAAATCACACCTTCAGTCCTTTTGTGTGTTGTAAAATGTGCCTGGCAAATGATGTAAAGAAAGACTAGGATAATCAGAACCATGCTGCAGGCTTATTCTCCACAAAGTGACAAATTAGCTTTATTGTATTACATGTCATGTGTTGAGGTTTCAAAGGGAGCATACCACCAAAAGCTGGTTTCTCTGAATGGTCTGCCTTAAGGGGATTCTTAACTCAGGCTACATAGAGGAGTCATTCTAAGTCATGTCTAGACAGATTCTATCTCCCAAATTTGGCTCACAGTGCATTTCCAATTATTGATTGAAGCTGCTCCTCATTGAAAGCACCAATTTGTGGAATTATTCAAGACAAAATATGGTGACACTTCTACACAAGGACTGCAAGCAAACCATAGAGTTCTGAGTTCACTGGAGAAAGACTATCTCATTCAGTACATAGAGTAGGACAAAATATTTTGCAAGTCACACACAAACATACATGTGTATATATATATATATATATATATATATATATATATATATATATATATATATATAAAGAGGTTCACACCTAAAGCAAATAATTCTTCAACTCATCGAAATACAAAATAAGCACAGAAGTGTGAAAATTAGTGTCATAGATGTTTACCTAATTAAGTTGTGCAGAGAACTAATAAATACATGAAAAGGAATGTTAAATCAGTAGGCATTTAAAAATGAATTTGAAGTCACAATCAGACAGCATCTTTCCACTAGGATGACTGCAAGAAACAAGAAACATGTAGCGCGCACACACACACACACACACACACACGCACACACACACACACAAACACACACACACACCATATCATAAATTCTTTGAGAATGTAGAGAGAAACAATTATCTTATAGTATAATATTGACTGCAACATAAAATGGTCAAACTGATATAGAAAATTATATGATAGATTTTAGAAAGTTTTGAAAACTATTTTTATAGGATTCAATGATCCATTCATGTATTTTTCCAAAGAAATTGAGAACAAAGTCTTAATTGTGTATTTGTATGTAGATACCCATAATAATGCAATTAATAATAATTAAAATTAGAAGAAACTAAAGTTCAACAAATATTGAATATATAAATAGCATACAGTATAATATTTTGTAACCACAACAAAAGAAACTCTGAGGTCTGCTAGTAGAGTTTAACCTTGAGAACAAGTATTAAGTAAATGAATGCAATCAAATATTTACATACATCAAATAAGAGATAATTTTACTGCCAGTTAGAATGTCTTTTCCATTGTAGTGTTTTTACCACAAAATGGTGTTTTTTTTTTCTGCCTAATATTAGTTTCTGCATCAACAGAGATGATTATAACTTTTTTGTCCTAAATTAATTAATTATTTGAAGATAAACTACTTTGAATGCATGAATAATTTCCACTTAGAAGTGGCACTTGAATATATTGCTTCATTTAGTATTCTAGTATTATGTAGGGGAATTTTCATTGATGTATCTAAGTGATAATGGCTTACCTATTTCTTATAAAGTCTTTTTAAATGAAGTCCAATTTTAATATTAGTACAATAATGAATTTTTAATGGAGCCACCGAATGTTTTCCCTTCATTTATTCAAAATTTATTGCCCAATATAGTGGCACACAACTGTGATCTCAGAGAGAAACACTCTCTGAAGCAAATCAAAATGGAAGAGTGGCAAAGACTCACAGTTTGTAAGTGATTGGAGCTGTCTCTTCTAAGTACTCAGCAGGCTTGCTTAGTGAATCTTCCTAGCTGCTTTTGCTTGTGTATGCTGTGGGTATTATTCCCCTCCTTTTTAATGGCCATGCTGTTTTTTTCAGTAAGATATTAGTAACTTTCTCCTTCCAAAAAATTAATATTCCATGTATAGAAAATATCTCATGACAAATGTAAAAGTATTTTTTAAGGTCTACAGTTGAAATATTGACTTTCACTACTTAAATTCGAACCTCTTTTCAAAGTCAAACCATGTAAATGTTGCCTAATGTGTTCTAGCAGTGAATTGGTGAATTAATTAAACTGCTTTGGCTCCAGCCATGGTTGCAAAAGCTGCACTCATCCAAGAGCTCTCGGGATTCATGAATTAAGGACACACACACACACACACACACACACATACACACACACACACAAACTAATTTTGATATGCCTTGACTAGCTCAATAGGTGGGCATTTCTACATTTCCCCGAGGTTAACCCATATTTACCTCTGGTATTCCTTGCTTAACATCTTCTAACTCTATGTTTTATCTTTTGTCCCTGTTACTTTCTGTGTACCCCTCCCCCCTCCCCCATAAGGCTGCTTTCCCTTTTCTCCTACATTGCTGGATGATTTTTCTTCTGCAGCTCCTATATCTCATCTCTCTCCTTCCATGTCATGATGATTCATTCTCCCTCTCCCTCTCCCTCTTCCTCTCCCTCTCCCTCTCTGTCTCCCTCTCCCTCTCCCTCTCCCTCTCTCTCTCCCTTTCCCTCTCCCTCTCCCTCTCTTCCTCACCCTCCCTCTCTCTCTCTCAGCTCTTTGCACCCCCCCATCACAATCTAAAACTCCAGCCTCCAGGTTTCCATTCAACCATTGGCTATGCAGCAATTCTTTCTTTTTTCTTTTTTTTTTTTTTTTTTTTTTGGTATTTACTTTATATACATTTCAAATGTTTTCTCCTTTGGAAATCCCCTTTTCTATTCCCCTTCTACCTTACCCTATGAAAATGCTACCCCCTCCCAACCTACTCACTCCTGTCTTCCCTCCCTAGCATTCCCCTACACTGGAACATTTAACACCCTTAGGCCTAAGGGCCTCTTCTCCCGCTGATGGCCAACAAGGCCCTCCTCTGCCACATATGTGGTCAGCACCATGGGTCCCTCCATGTGTATTCTTTGGTTGGTGGTTCAGTCTCCGGATCTCAGGGGGGACTCGCCATTTGACACTGTTGCTCCCTCTGTGGGGCTGCAAACCTGGTCAGCTCCTTCAGTCCCTTCTCCAATTCCTCCTATGGAGACCCCATGCTCAGTCCACCTGTTGACTGCAAGTATCCTTCTCCGTATTTGTCAGACTCTGCTGGAGCCTCTCTTGAGACAGCTTATCATGCTTCCATCAGCAAGCACTTCCCAGCATCCACAAAAACAAAGCTCAAGTTCAAGTGGATCAAGGACCTCCACATAAAGCCAGATATGGGCATAGGGGAAAATTTCCTGAACAGACATCAGTGGCTTATGCTCTAAGATCAAGAATCAACAAATAGGACCTCATAAAATTGCAAAGCTTCTGTAAGGCAAAGGACACTGTCAATAGGACAAAATGGTAACCAACAGATTGGGAAAAGATCTTTACCAATCCTACATCCAATAGAGGGCTAATATACAATATATACAAAGAACTCAAGAAGTTAGACTCCAGAGAACCAAATAACCCTATTAAAAAAAATGGGAAACAGAGCTAAACAGAGAATTCTCAACTGAAAACTTGAAGGGCTGAGAAGCACCTAAAGAAATGTTCAACATCCTTAGTCATCAGGGAAATGCAAATCAAAACAACCCTGTGATTCTACCTCACACCAGTCAGAATGACAAAGATCAAAAACTCAAGTGACAGCAGATGCTGGCGAGCATATGGAGAAAGAAGAACAGCCCTCCATTGTTGGTGGGATGACCAGGTGGTACATCCACTCCGGAAATCAATTTGGCAGATCCTCATAAAATTGGACATCTTACTACCTGTGGCAATTCTTCATTATCGATGGAAGCCAGCTGGGGACAAGGACTGTCCAGTCTGGAAGCACTGCTTTGGGAGCCGACTTCAGATAAAGCATTAGAACCAATTCCCAAGATTTTGTTCTTTTCAAAAGAACTGCCCATGTTCTCCTGTTTGCCCTCTGTATGTGCTATTATTTATTTTAGTATTTCTCTTGATAATCTTTTTCTTTATTTTTCCTGCAAATGAGTTTAGTGTATGCGCATGTGTGTGCAAGGAGGCCTGTAAAGAAGTCATGTGTTCTACTCTATCACTCTTTAATTACTCTCTTAAAATACAGCCTCTCTCTGTACATAGGGCTAGGGTATCATGCAAAAGGCCTCAGCAATCATCTTGTCTTGTGTTATAGGTGCACATGCACCATGCACTCATGGAAAGGTTTTTGTATATAGTTCAAGATCTGAACACAGTTCTTCATGCATGTGCACCAAATGACCCATACAGTCACTTCTACTTTTATATAATTGTGTCAGCTGTGCTTTGCTTTGCTTTTCCAGTTCCACAATAGGAAAGATGAAGTTACTGGTGTAGGTTCATTTCTTTTTAATATAAGAATGCACAACTATGGATACCCTAGCATGGATTTAGCTCTGCTGAGCATCATAGTGCTGTGCTATTATTTATATGGTCCTCAGTGAACTTTGTACAGTTCTCTTTTTTTTCCTTATTGAACCACTGGATGTCTAGAAAGATTTCCACTTATTTTCACATTTTTCACATTGTTAGATATTTGTTTCTTAGTAATTTGTTCATTCATCTCTCTGAACACATATTATACATTCATATTATTCTGTCCTTTTAAGTTTACTGAGGTTTATTTATGTGCCTATAATTCTGTAAAATGACCCATTGGTTCTTGAGAAGGAATTATAAGCTATTAATTTAGGTGGAGTGCTACAGTCTTTTGGATCTCCATGTGGTGTTTCTTATATCACATTAGTTTATGGTGCTGTTTAAATTTTTAGACTTCATTTCATGTCTAAATGTTCTTTGTGGTATTTAAATTTTAATTTTACCTAGTGTGTGTGAGAGAGATGGCATGTGCAAATGTATGTGGAAGATAGAAATCAGTTCTTTCCTTCCACTGTGGAATTTGAGGATGGAACACAAGTTGTCAGGCACTGCAACAAATGTGATATTTGTTACCCAGATAGGCAGCATCTGCTTTTAGTTGGGATACTGAAATGAAGTTTTCTGATTATTGGTACATCTAGATCTGTGTTTTCCAAATTAGTTTTGTACTGTGTCTAATGTCCTTTTTGTTAATACACATCTTCCCTTTTTTCCTTTGCATTTAGTACATTTTTTGTTATACTATTTTAATTTCTTTAATAACTATTTTACTGTGCTTTACACTATAATTTTGGCACATCTAAATGTTGCTAACTTCACTCAGAAGACAGGAGCAAGTTATTTTCTGAATTCAAAAATAACTTGGTATATATCAAGAGTTCTGGGGAAAACAGATTTACACAGTGAGACCCTGTCTCAAAATAAATGAAAATGGGGGGAGCAAAGAAATGTCTCAGGGGTTAAGAATACTGCTGTTCCGGTAGAGGACCTGAGTTTGATAGCTTGGACCCCAAAAGCAGCTCCACATGTAACTCCACTTTCACAAAATACAATAACCCTGACAACTAAGAGCACTGAGTACACACAGACAAATGCAAACACTAATTTGTATGCATAAAATAAATATACTGTTAAAAAAAATCCTAACTGCATCTAAAATGATCAGAATTAACTTCAGACTTAGAGTAGCTTAATTTCAAATGAAAAAAGAAAAGAAAAACATAAGCCTTATTTAGTTATATTCATTTTTTCACATTAATTATAAAAAATGCAGCAGTGAAGTTTTATGATGTTGCCTTATCATCTATATCTAGGTTCATTACCTTATCTATCTATATTCTTATTCCAATGTGCCATTACTTGATGTGGTTTATGAAGTTTTCGGATATTTTGTAAGATATTTTGTCAAAAATTGTCATACTCATATGGTTTTATACATTTTCTTTTTCAACCAATTAAAAGAAAGATAAAATAAAAGCAGTTCATTTGTTTAAATAAATAACTTTATATACCAATGCATAGTATACTTCTGGCTTCATATTATTATCCTGTCCCTATCCCTATTTTATTTTGTTATATATATATATATATATATATATATATATATATATATATATATATATATATGTTTCAACTCAAACATACCAGTTAAACAACAAAAATATCTTGATTAATATTTTCGGGAATATATATTTATATATTTATAAGGCTTTCATTTATGAAATATAATTTTGTCACTACAAGAAACTTGTTACCTCTTAAAATATATTCACCATATTATCCTACAGACCAGTGTCCTATAATTTTTTATCTAAAACTATTTCAAAATTTTAGTTATTTTTTTCCTGGCTTGCTGAGAATCAAGCCCAAGATCTTGCCTTTTGATACATAAATGCTCTAACACATATGCATATGTTTTCACCCGTCAATACTTAACTCTTTCAATTTCAAAATGATATTTTATTTACCTTCTTTGATTTTTAATGTTTTCTTTACATTAAAAGTGTTGGTTAGCTTTACTATCAACTCAATAGTGCATGGAATCACCTGGGAATAGATTCTTAATGAGAAATGAGTTATTGTCTAAATTAGATCAGCCTATGGGCCTTGAATATCTGTCTTGATCATTAATTGATGTGGGAGGGACACAGCTCTCTGTAGGCCATACCGTTTCTCAGGCTGGGCTCTAACCCATTTAAGAATGAAGAAAGCTAGTAAGAAAGCCTGGAATGATTTGTTTCTGCTCTTGACTATGTATGTGATGTGACTAGCTATGTCAAGATTCCCTGTTCTGAATTTTCTTTTATTATCTAGTATAACCTGGAATTCCAAACAAAAAGTAAACTCTTCCTCTCCCAAGAAACAAAAGTAAGATCCTGAATATAGTCTTATTGCCTGGGCTGTAAAGTCAGATGTTGTAAGATATCTGGATCTGTGATGGTGATAGCATGATTCCTGGTAGCCTGAGTGATCTAAATTCATGGTTTCTGTCCTTCTTTATCCAATGTAACCCCTCTTACATTTTTGATATTGATTTGAGCACATTTTGCTTACCCTTTTATCTCAAAATATATACATTTCAAGTTAATTCTTGAACTCAGCCATGCTCATAATTCTTTAGAAGGAAGCAATTTCAATATTAGTCACCGATTGAGATAAAAAAGTTGTCTTTAAGGTACGGCCAGGGTCTTTCTGTTAATAATGGACTACTCCAAGGGAAGCATGTATGTTTGATTTATCTTCACTCAAATCAAAGGAAGTCTTTATAGGTTGGATTTTAGATCACTGTGTAAACATATATATTGTGTAAGTACAAGTAACTCAGTTTGAATTCTTATTCTCCTGACAAAACAAACAAACAAACACACATTGCTTGCCATGTATGTCAGTATCTGCAAACACAGAGATATTGGAGTTACGGGCATGAGGATCACAAGAGGAACACTTGGGCTTGTTGGCTGCCAGATAGTCTAGGTTCAATAATAAACTGTGTTTCAAGGGAATACAATTGAGTGTGATAAAAGAGGACATATCACATCTTCTTCTGGCTTCTATCAACATATGCATGGGCTCTCACACCTTTACACATACATAGAGGTATACCACACATACACATGAATGCACACACACATGCATAGATACACTCATACACACATGCATACACACACACACACACATACACACACACACACACCAAAATATTTACTAATCCACATTAAATACATTGAATATACGGTTCTTAAAATGAGAAAGAACATTTCAGATCAAGACCGATTTCTTAAACAGAGAAGAAATTTCTGTAGCCCTCTTTCAGGTAGCCAACTAACTGCATATTTTATGCAACATTAACACTTTCATATAAAAAGTTTAAGAGTGTGTTCTTCAGAAATTTGGTTGTGTATTATATTAGGAAAACTTACAAGGACATTTTATTAGTTGGAGAACTTTTTAATGAAACTATTAAGTTAAAATTAAGCTCTTGGGATTGTATCTTATTCATTACAACAGAAGCCCTTATAAAAGGAAGAAATTTGTATTCACAAATACTGAATATAGGTAACAAACATAAAATACAACAGGCCACTGAAGATGCTGTGAAAATAACTGGCAAAAATTCAAGTTACAAGGACTAAAGTCAGTAACAACTGAACAGGTTGATGGTTCCATTGTTGAGATGATTGCTTTACAAGCATGAGATCCTGAATTAGTAAAATTAAAAGCTCTAGGGATGATGGTCCATGTTTATAATACCAATGGCTAAGACAGAGACTGGAGGATCCCTGAAACTCACTGGCCAGAGAATCTACCCTACAAAGAGAGATACAGAGCAATGAGAGATCCTGTTTTAAACAACAACAATAGCAATTGAAAACAAAACCTGTGAAACAAATAAATAACAGATATGTAGTTTCTGAGGAATGTTTTTTGATTTTGAACTCTACTCCTCAAATATATGAGCATACTTCTATACCTTATATACATATGCACATGCACACACACACACACACATATGTACATACATGCACACAGAAAGAGAGAGAGTGGGAGAGAGACAGAGATGAGAGAGAGAGAGAGAGAGAGAGAGAGAGAGAGAGAGAGTTGAAATGAAAATAAGAAAAAAACAAGAAGCCAAATCCCCTGAAACCTTAATGCTGGACTTATGGCATCCAAAGTTATAAAGAAAATAAATCCTACTATTCATGCTATTTTCCTACTCTGTGGCTGTTTGTTCTAACAGATTCAAAAGACTTTCACCAAACCTGGGTATCCAGGTTGTTCACAATTGCCACTTTCTCCATCCATCCAACAGATTGCAAACTCCTTTCACTACTCCTGACAACTCATACAGAGAATGTAGCCTCACCCACTATGACTCCTTGATAATGCTTGCAATACCAGAATCACAACCATTTCAACTTTGATGTTTCAGACAAAGAGAGAGATGTCCACTCTCTTTTCTAACAAAGTTGAACTGAAAACTCACAAAACCCTGCTTATTCTCATTAGTTAACTTTGAAAGAGTTATTTATGCTGTGTGTATGTGTGTGTGTGTGTGTGTGTGTGTGTGTGTGTGTGTGTGTGTGTGTGTATGTGTGTGTGTGTGTGTTTTAGAAAACAAGTAACAAAACTATAAAATGCAAAATTTTGGGACACATTATCCTGAATTCTTCACCCAAATGTCTAAATTCAAATGAGAGGAGATGTGAGATAATTTCAACTTGAATGAAGAGGTGCCTACATTAACAAAACCTGAGAATATCCACATAATAAAACATCAATCTATTTTGAATCACATAGCCATGAATAACTAAACTGAGTTTAGTTAACCTAAGACTTACAATGTTGCAGAGTGTGTATATGTGTAATGTATGCATGCAACTGTTTCAATATATATGTACACATGTACTCATACCCATGCACATGGGCATGTGTGATTTTGTGCATATGCTGAGCCCAGAGGATAGTTAAACATCATATCTCAAGAACAATATATCTTGTTATTTTGGGAGAGGGTTTGTTATTGAATTAAAAATTTCCAAGTAGAGTACACATGCTGATGAAAGAGTCCAATGGAAGTAGATCCTTGTGCTATCCTAACTTTGGGATTATAATTATAAACTTTCATTTCCAACTTTTGTATATGGGTTTTGAATATTAAATTCATTTTCCCAGTTCTGCAGGGCAAATACTTTGCCACCTAATCTATCTTGCCAGCTTCGTTCCATTGTTTTTAATACATGATACATAGTCTATATCTTGAAAGAATTAAAATTTTATGTAACATAAAAATTATTCTCTAGGTCCATTATTTTATCCAGTAATTTCTTTGTTTTATTTTGTTCACAGCTGAGAAGTATTCCATTGAGTGAAGGTGCCAAATTTTCATTAACCGTTCATCAATCGATAAACATCTAGATTGTTTCTCTAAGTAACTGTGACTTGAGCTCCAATAACCATGGATGAGAAGAATATAAATGTAATTCCAGAAGTGACACAGCCCATGGATCTATTTCTAGAAGTCAATGAACTATAACCCTGACATTTATAGTGGCTGTACCAGTTTGCATTCTACTTGAACAAGAGGGCTCCCTATCCCTCAGACTTTCAACTGCATTTATTGTCTTTTGTTTTCTTAATCTCAAACTTACTCACTGAGTAAAAAAAATTTCAATGTAATTTTAACTTGCATTTCCTTGGTGCCAAAGACTGTAAACACTTTATAAAATCAAGTATCTGACAAACTCCCTAAAGCACACCCAACAACAGTAAATTGAACCATGTCATATGTATTCTGTTTTCTGGACCACTGCACTGTCTGCTTTCTTGGAGGCCTCTCTTAAACCAGGGACCCCAGGCTATAATGGTACTAGGGAATCCAGTATCAAGATTACTACTCTATAGGCCATACAGACCCCCAGCGTAGACTCCAGACTGGAAAAGAAGATTTGCTACTCACCATAACCTCAGACCTGCTAGGCAGAGAGGAAAAGAGAAATCAATGGGAAAAAAGCCTCATTCAAAACAGATGAATTGAGAAATTATCATCTAAATGTGTAAAACTGATAAGATTCAAATGGCTAAAGCCAACCTAAGAACACAACCAACAACAAGCCACAGCAATATGGAACCATCAGTGGCCAGCTTTCTTAGTTAGAGTTTTATTGCTGTGAAAAGACACAATAAGCAAAGAAACTCTTATAAATGAAGCTATTTAATTGGGGCTGGGTTGCAGTTTCAGAGGTTTATTCCAGTTCCATTATCAATTTGGTGGAAGTATGGCAGCATCCAGGTATATAAGGTGCTGGAAGAGCTGAGAATTCTACATCTTGAACCGAGGTAGCAGCAGGAGACCATTTTCTATAGGCAGTCAAGAGGAAGGTATCTTGTGTCCTGGGTGGTGTCTAAGCATAACTGGCCTCAAAGCCCACATATAAAGTGGCGCAGATCTTCCAATAAGGCCACATCTCCTCTAAAAAGGTTATACCTCTTAATACTACCACTATCTGTGACAAAGAATTCAAATCACCACATTCCACTCCCCTCCATAGACTTGATCAAATACATGAGTCTATGGGAGATACACCTAGACATTGCTCATGCAAAATACAAATAGTCCAACTTCAAAAGACTTCATAGTCTACAAAAGTCTCAACACCGTTAAGTGCCCAACATTTAAAGTCCCTTCTGATTCATGCAATCTCTTAACGACAATCTCCTATAAAATCAAAATAAGAAAGCAGATCACACACTTCCAACATATTATGGCAAATAATATACATTGTCATTTTAAAACATCCTAGTGA
Source organism: Uromys caudimaculatus (assembly GCA_028551405.1). NCBI lineage: Eukaryota > Metazoa > Chordata > Mammalia > Rodentia > Muridae > Uromys > Uromys caudimaculatus. The sequence goes on along the minus strand of CM052711.1, from coordinate 81,998,372 downwards.
TGCTGAAACAAAACAACAGAGAAAGCCAGGTAGGAAAACTCAAAACTCTGCATCTTCATGTCTCATCTCCAACCCCTTTTAGCGTTGTTGACTGCAAAATAATTACGTCTGTTTGATTGATTCCACTTCCATTTCTAATAGCCACAGATGTTATAAAATATCTTTGTATAACTCTAAGCAAGCAAGTGAAATTCTCTATGTCAAGAACTTGAAGTATTTCAAGAAAGAAATTGAAGAAGATATCAGAATATGGAAAGACCTATCATGTCCATGGATCTGGAGGATTAGCATAAGAAATATGGCCGTCCTACCCAAAGCAATCTACTTGTACAACAAATTTGGAAATCAATTTGTTGGTTTCTCAGAAAATTGGAAATAAATCTCTCTCAAGACCCAGTTACATATAAAGCAAGTATGATACTTTTACACAAGAGAGTATTACTGATATACTAAAAACGATGACTTCATGAAATTTGCAGGTCAATAGGTGGAACTAGGGAAGATCATCCTTAGTAAAGTAACCCAGACCCAGCAATATTAACATGTTGTAAGCTCACCCATAAGTGCATATTAGTCATAAAGTACAGGTATTATCAGGCTCCCATCCACAGATCCAAAGTATCTAAATAACAAGGAGGCCCTGTGGTGTTTTGAGCATGCTCAGGCAGTGGCACTATTTGGAGGTGTGGCCTTGTTGTAGTAGGTGTGTCACTGTGGGTGAGGGCTTTAATTCCCTAGTCCAAGCTGCATGTACACAAGTCTTCCAGCAGCCTTCAAATGAAGATATAGAACTTCCAGCTCCTCCTGCACCTTGCTTGCCTAGATGTTGGCATGCTCCTGCTTTGATGTTGTCCTTAAAAGTGTTGCCTTATTCATGGTGTCTGTCTACAACAGAAAACCCTAACTAAGACAAGGCCCAAGATGGCTGCTAGAATCTCACGGAGAAGTTGAAATGGTTTTGTCATGTGGGTGTCTGGAGAGAAGGTACTGGATGTGAAAGGAGGTAGTGATGGAAACAGGAGGGATCAGGTTTCTGTGATGAACTAGAAACCCAGGACAATGGAAGCTCCCAGGAATCTATGAGTGTGACCATAGCTAAGACTCCTAGTATTGGGGGATTAGGAGCCTGAATTGGCCATCTTCTGTAATCAGAAAAGAATTCCAATGGAGGGACTGGCACACAAAACCAGCAATGAAACTTTTGAGCCACAGTTTCTGCTTGCCTACAATATGTGCAAGCATAAATGATGAAGCAAAATTTGACACAAAAGCTAGCTAATAACTGGCCTACTTCGATACAACACACAATGTGAAGGAGCCTACCCCTGACACTATTAATGAAACAGATGCAAAGTCCCACAGCCAAACATTATATGGAACTTGGGGAGTCCTGTGGAAGTGGGTAAAGGATTGAATGAGCCAGAGTGGTCAAGGGCACCACTCACAAACCCACAGATTCAACTAACCTAGCCCCATAGAATTTCACAGAGTCTGTAACAGCTGAGCTATTGGGTATTCCTGTAGGACTCTTAAAGTAGAAACAGGGGCTGTCTGTGACTCTGTTACCTTCTTCTGGATCCCCTTTCCCTAACTGGGCTTCCATATCTATCCTCAATAGAAGATGTGTCGAGTCTTACTATAACTTGATATGTCAAGGGCATTTGATATCCATTTGGAGTCTTGCCCTTTTCTGAGTAAAAGGGGAATGAGGTGGATTGAGGAGGGTATTGAAAGGGAGGGAGTTACAGAAGAGAATGGTGGGGAAGCTATGATCTGTATGTAATATAAATTAAATAATTTAATTTAATAAACTGAAAAAGAAACATTTTGAAACCATTTAATTTTCTTCTTGTGAGAATTCTCTTAGTTTCATAGCCTAGGTTTTAGCTGAGTTATCTGTTTGCTTAAAGTTTAGGGTTTTGCATTTCTTGTTTATACTAGACAGTAATTCTCTGTCAGATGCATGGTGACAAAGGTTTATTCCCATTATGTAGGCTGACTCTTCCATATATTAAAATTTTTCTTTGTTCAACAAAAGGCTTTTGATTTAATGAACTGCTACTTCTTACATTTGACCTAATTCTCTGGGTGATGAGATTCCTATTTATAATGTCATCAGCTATTACCTGAGCCTAAATCCTGAAGTGTTTCCCCCATGTTTTCTTCTATAAATTTTAGTTTCTTTAATTTACAATTTATTTTGTTTTGTAACATCAAAATCACTGTTCCTTCATCTTTCTCTTTCTTCTCTTACAATTCCTGGCCAGAATCAATATACTCAAGAAAAGGGTACATACCTTGGTACCTCTTTACCCTTTTCAAGTCATCCATTGATTCCATATTTATGCTCCGAGTATATGTTCTGTAGTCAATAGCCTAGGATCTAAGGATGGATAAGTGAATGAAAGACATATACCCCCATGGAGCTTATGCATCAAAAGAGGGAGGCAACAACAATAAAAGTGAGAATGTGTTTTTATGGTTTACGATGTAAGGAAGAGCAAAGGGTTCTGGTAGGGAAGGTGTGAGGGTGCAGAAAGACCAGTCAGGCTAAAAGCTACAGAGATGTTTAATGTCATCTAAGAGTCAGTGGGATAGATGAATGTTTAGTCTAGAAGCATGACTGGGTTATAAAAGGGACATTATTAGAGTAGAGCAGAAGAAATTTAGCACTCACTCTGAGAGTGGAAAAAAATTTCTAGATGCTGATTTTAATAGTCATCATTATTGTGATTATAATGAGAAGCAAGAGTTCTGGTCACCCTGAAGTATCAATGAAACTAGCAATGCCTTCACAGGAACTGATGAAGAAGGAACTGTCATTACAAATGTCACTATCATGATTCCTCAGAACTTCAAATTGGATATAAAATATTTCCTTTCACAATTGCTGCATTCACTTCTTATAATCTAAATGGGATTGCTATTGATGTCCAAAAGAAAGCCCCAGAGAAAACAAATAATTTTCTGTTCATATGTAATTCTAAGCAATATATATATTTAAGAGCCATAAAACAACACATGCAAAACAGCTATTTAAATTAATGATCCCTACAAATGATGGTCTAAATACATACATATATCTCAATGATTGTTATATATATATTTTTTTCACAACTTTGAAATTATTCTACCCAGAAACCCTTAACATTAAGTTAGTAAAATTATGTGGGAGTAATTTCTGCATTTATCTAATTATTTAAACTATGAAATGTTTCTATATATAAGCAAATATATATGCCTATATTTTATAGAAATAAATTGTAAAAGAATACTAAATCTAGCTTGGAAAATATATTTCATATGTATAAGAGAATGTAATACACATTAAAATACCAAGCTGAGGGAAATAAACCAGACTGACTTGTTCCGCATGTGGTTAATTCAGTTGTTTTAGATGGTGATAAATAATTTCTGAGACTAGCTCAATGAATGCTCTATTAATATGGAAAAATAGACACAACCATGCTGGGTCGGAATCAAGCTTTCTGTCATTAGGAAAGTTCTTTAAATTTGAAAATTTCAATTATTAAATACAGACACTAGCTTGCTTTTTATTTCTCAAATGGCTTAACATTTTGAAAATAAAATGACTTTTAGATAACTTTTTATTTAATGCTAAATAATTGCTGGATATAGATCATAAAATAACTTATATTTAATTTTCTCCATTTCTAGCTAGTTCAAATTCCTTATAATCTCAAATATTTTGCTAAAAATGTTAATATTCTGATGCACATTGGAAATAACAAATCTTCATTAGGTTTGTCACACACATATAAAATCCAGTAAATTACAACTAGCTTAATTTACTCATAACCAAATCCTATGCAATAAGCAATTGGCACATGCCAAAATCACTCACAACAAGATAACCTCATTCCACCCAAGAAAATTTGCTATAATTGTGAATGCAAATTTTGGTCTTTAAAGTTCAATGGGGACAGTGAGACATTGCTTTTGTATACATGATTTATTAGAAGAGTTGTTAATGTCAAAGACAGACAGATATATATTCAGCATCATTGTGGGAGCACTGAGAAAAGCTCAGGCCCCAGTGGCAAAGACAGACTGACAAAAATGGGTAGCACCCTGTCCATCTCAGAAAAAGGAGGCAGTTTCATACTATGTGGTTGATTAACAGTCCACCTTCAAATCTATTTTGATCAAATTCTTTCCATCCCACAAGTCCATACAGACCGTCTCCCCTGCTTTATCCATACAACTTCAAGTTTTTTCCCTAAAAAGAAATAAAAACCCTATACACCAACAATATCTCCTATAACCAAGAAAATAAAACCACATCCTAAAAGAGAGAACTAAAACCAAAAACCAAAACACTGAATTTTAATCAGATAACAACACAGAGAACTTCAGACCAACTTCTGTTATGAATAACGATTTTTTGTTCGTTGGATCTTTGTATTCGTTAGAAGCAACTGTAGCTGCATAGAATGAATTAAATGTGATTGTCAAATACTCATAAACCTAAGGCCTGTACTGGAGTGGTTGATATACATAGTGTTACTCCTTTGGAATAAACTGTTTTGTCCTCTACCAGCAGGTATAAGTGAAAATTCAGTGGCAAATCTTTAATCTAGTGCCTATGTACTTTTTATTCATTGATTCACTCATTCACTTTTTCAAAAAAGAATATCAAGAAGTGAAATAAAATAAGATAAAACAAAAATTATCACATTGAAGTTAGGCAAGACATACCATAAATTTTAGGCAATGCTAGCGGTTAAACTTGGGATTATCCTGTCTCTATTTCTGGGACTTCTTACCTATGACTGCACCTTGAAAAGGTTTCTCTATGCTTTCCTCTGTCAAACTTTCAGGTATTGTATTTAGACTCTTGATCCGTTTCAAGTGAGTGCATGAGGCAGAGGGTAGGAAGGAAGTTGAGTTTAGCATCTGTACTTGTGGATATATAGGTTTGCAGCATCCTCTGATAAGGAGACTGTTAGTTTTGAGATAAGTATAGGTATTTTTGGAATTATCAGTTGATAGACTACTTTTTTTTTCTTTATGCAAAAACACATGTTGATGCCTATATGTATCCTTCCCTCCTCACTTTGGCTTCTAACAAAAATTCATATATTAATCATATGTAGGAACCCTTGTATCTGACAAGTCATTTTTCTCTTCTTTGTAGCTACTTATGTGTGTTTTTGACCAGTACAATCCTATTATATCTCTGCCTTACTCTATGGGGCATACTAAATTTCTTGGATATGTAGATATTTTAAACAAATTTGAAAAGAGTTGGGCTGGAGCATTAGTGCAACAATGACAAGAACTTGCAGAAGACCTGAATTTGGTTCCTACCAATCATGTCCACTAGCTCACAAACTCTTGCAAATCCTTTTCAAGGGGATCAGAAAATGTTTTATGGCCACTCCATGTACTTTCATACATGTGTGTCTCATAACACACACACACACACACGCACACACACACACACACACACACACACACCCTGACAAAAAATAAAATCTTAAAATCACTAAACTGGATTTTTTCATTGTTTCTTCAAATATTTATCTCTCTTTTGGTTTTTCTACTATAAGAAGTAGAGTCTTCTCTTTTGTCTGACCTGCTGTTAAATATCCTTAGTGAAATTTTCACATTTAGGTATATTTTGTCATACAGAGTTTATGTATCATTTCTATTTTATAATTTATATTGTCATTTTTGTATTTATTTCAAAATTAGTCTATTTCAGGGCTGACATATCTTTCTTCTATCTGGTTTTACCTGTAAGAATATTTATTTTAGTTATTTAGTTGTTTTAATATCTTTTTTTTTTTTTTTTTACCAAAAATAGTCCACAATTTGTGTTCCAGAAATGGGGGGGAACTTTCAGTCTTTGCTCTGTGTTTTTCTTACTCCATCTCATAAACTTATTTTACTGTTTTTTTAAATATACTAATAAAATGCTGAATGTTTGCAATATTGTACTGAGTGTTAAATTCTGCCTTGCCCAGGAAATATTACTGTTGATTTTTAAGAACTTTAATCATTAGTTGAATTATTGTTTACAAACTGCTTTTTTCTGCAATACAAGCCATGTAATGTTTGTTAATAATCCCTTTGACCTGTTATCTCTTTAGTCAGCTGTGACATAGCAAAAAGTTCCTCTAATTCTCACCTATGAAAGCAAAATAAATGGCTAAACAACACAGTATATCTCCTTTCCCATCTTTCAATAAGTCTAGTGCCACAGAAGCCACTCTGGCACGAAGAAATTAAAATAATTCCCAACCTCTGAAAAGATTCCTCAGTGGGCCTATGAAAATCAAAATACACAACTCTTATGTCTGGAAGATAAAGTCTTTGTTACCCCATACCCCCCCCCCCCATACAAGTATACTAGCAGTGCAGACTTCCAATATCTTGCTTGTATGTGAGTAGTGAAAATTAGGTACAATCGAATGGCATCATTTTCCTGTGATGTTGTAGCTATCACAGGGGAATGCTTTAGTTGTTTAGACATACAACTTGACTACTGCCATGTTTATATTAACTTGTCACTAACAAGGTGTTTAGGATGACATTTATTAGGATGTCATTTAGTTGGCTTCTTCAATAAATATGAAGGACTTTGAATATTTGAAGTGATTAATATGGGCTTGGCTTTGTAAATTTGAGACAATAAGCCTAAGAGAACATCACCAGTTAATACTGAAAGCTCAGCCAATTTATCTTAGTTGTGATATAAAACTCACTAGTTGAAATGCAGATACATAAGCCAGTGCTTTGAAGTCTAGGTGCCAGTGATTGACGAAATTCTATTTTAATTGAGTAATTTAGGTTTACAAATCTTTAAATATTAATCAATGAGGATAAAGCACAATGACCCTGCTGATTCCTGAGGGTATTGTGTAGTCCGTGAATCTGTTTGGGCCTGACCTAGTTCCTCCGTATATAAGTTATGGCTGGAAAGCTCGGTGTTCTTGTGTGATTCCTAACTGAGGTGAGGGAAGAATCTTTTTGTCTTTTGCCTGTTTGATGGACCACTGCTAGGTTGCTTCATCCAGCCTTGATGTGATGATGTGTCTAGACTTAATGTAGGTTGTTATGCTGTATTTGGTTGATGTCTCTGAGAGGCCCAATATTTTCTGAGGTGAGGCAAAGAAGAGTTTGGATCTGAGGGAGAAGGGTGGAAGGAAAGACTAGGAGGATGGGAAGAAGGGGAAACTGCATTTGGGATATAATATGTAAGAGAATTTTAAAAAATGAAGTGCTTGGGAGAAAGGTAAGTGGATAAAGTTCCTAATGTGCAAAGAAAAGAGCCTGAGTTCCGATCCCCGGAATTCATATAAATATGTCTTGTATGTATCTATGCTTCTGTAGCACCAGAGCTGCATATGGCGGAGATAGGAATGTTGAAGTTTGCTGACAGGATAGTGTAGTTAATCAGGAAGCTCAGGATTCAGTGAAAGCCCATATCAAAAGACAAAATGGATGATTAAAGATGACACGTTGACAGACATACAGGCATGTCCCCTTGCATGTACATGCATATATACTCTACATACACTATGCACACACACAACATAAAAAGTTCATATTGCTATGTAGTTCACATTTGTTAAGTTTTGTTTTCATGTGTGTGTAATATATATTACTATGTATTTTGCTGTATGAAGAATATACTATGAGATTTTCCCCAAGTATAAAATGATAGCCTTTATGAAATGTTTGCTATTAGCATCTAAAATAATTTCTTACTTGATTAGATTAAAAGTAATATTTGATGAAATTTCTATATGAGAATGTACCAAAAGTTCTATGATTTGTTTTCTAGGTGCACTGGAGTAAGGAGGATAAAGTATATGGGAAGACCATGGAACTCTTATTCCAGAAATTGAGAGATATTAACCTTTAAGACATAATGACAAGGGGCTGATCAAAGCAAACTAAAATGAATTATTAAGTTAGCATGTCAATGTGAAGGTGTTACAGTGAATTGGTGTTTTAAAATAAGAAAGAGAATGAAAAATATTTTATAGTAAATCCCTCCCATCATCTCAAATGAAATATCTTTGGATGTCTGCAAAGTGACTCTGCCTAATTAATTTTGCTGTGGTTTATATGGCACTATCAAAGACTGTCAATCAACTCGTACTCATCACCGGTGAGTGAAATTGAAGTTTCTACACTCAGCTGATCTTTTTTCTACAAGCACAATGGCTTACTTGTATCACTGATCAGTGCTGTTTTCTTGATGGGAGATTTGTTAGGACTGAGAAAAATTATAGGGTGATAGGCTGTGTTCGTAGCTCTTCATTTATTCACAATACCATTCCTGAGGATTTTGCTCTTCTGTGTTAGAGCCCTTTAAATAAGCATAACCAATATGTTTCAAGTACAACTTCCTTATTGTCATTGAGCAAGTACTCTCTTTTGCATAATGTGCTCAACACCACTAAGCAAAAAAGAAATTGCAAACTTTTGCAATTATAATGTAGATTATTAAGCAAGTGTCATGGTTGTAAAGCACACCACATTCAGCGGGATTCTAGATCACCCTATGAGCTTCCCTAATTCCTGAAATGGTAGTCAACAGTCTGTAACATCAGAGCAATACAAATTAAATATGAATCAAGTTTGCATATTACTCCAGTGAAAAACACTCATCAAAAATACAAATGCCAAATGCCAGTGAGGGTGAGTGGAAAGAGGAATCATTGTCTACTACTGGTATATATGTAAATTTGTGCAGCCAGTATGGAAAGCTGTACAGAGCATTCACATAAGTAAAAAGCATGACCACAAGACACACGTATATCACCATGGGTATATACCTGGAAGTCTCTAGTCAAAAATACAATAGAAATATTTTCATATCCATGTCTTTTACTGCACTACTCACAATAGTCAAGAAAGAAAACCAGCCCAGACGGCTATCAACAGAGGAAGAGATTGAAAAATCATATATATATATATATATATATATATATATATATATATATATATTCACTACAGAATTACAAGTAACTATAAAAATAAAATCATGGCATTAGCAAGAAGGTAATCAAACTAGAAACTATTATATTAATCAAAATAAGCCATATATGGAAAATTGAGTACCATGTCTATCTTAGTACCAAAACATTAAATTGCTAAATTAATTTTAATAATTGTATGTATTTTTAAGTGTGTAAATGAAGGTCACATAATTAGAAAGGAGATCATGAGATTTTAAAAGAAAAAAGTCTTACAAAAGATGAGAAAAAGAGACAGTACTGAAATACAGGTAACAGGCAAAGCAAAGGGGGAAAAACTGAGAAGCAAGGGAAACCAACTATAGGAGGCAAGAGACCAATGGAATTAATGGATCTGTAGGATCACTCAATTATATGCTGATGCAAAGTGTAAAACATTAAAAATTAATCAGAAAGGATGCCTTACAAATATCTGGAACTCTTGAGAATAACCTCAACCCTTTTCACTCATCCTATAGAGAAGGCAATGCTTAAAGATTTCTGGGTTATTGATACTGGGAGTGGGGTTCGAACACACACAGACATCTCCCAACCAAAAAAAACCCAGGCCCAGATGGGTTCATTACAGAATTCTATCAGACCTTCAAAGAAGACCTAATACCAATACTCTTCAATCTATTCCACAAAATAGAAACAGAAGGAACACTACCCAATTCCTTCTATGAGGCCACAATCACACTGATACCAAAACCTCACAAAGACCTAACAAAGAAAGAAAACTTCAGACCAATTTCCCTTATGAATATCGATGCAAAAATACTCAATAAAATTCTCTCAAACCGAATCCAAGAACACATCAAAATGATTATTCATCATGATCAAGTAGGCCTCATCCCAGGGATGCGGGGATGGTTCAATACCCGGAAATCCATCAATGTAATTCACTACATAAACAAACTCAAAGAAAAAAACCGCATGGTCATTTCCTTAGATGCTGAAAAAGCATTTGACAAAACTCAACATTCCTTCATGATAAAAGTCTTGGAAAGATCAGGAATTCAAGGCCCATACATAAACATAGTAAAAGCAATATACAGCAAACCAGTAGCCAATATCAAACTAAATGGAGAGAAACTTGAAGCAATCTCACTAAAATCAGGGACTAAACAAGGCTGCCCTCTCTCTCCCTATCTATTCAATATAGTAATTGAAGTTCTAGCTAAAGCAATTAGACAACAAAAAGAAATCAAAGAGATACAAATTGGCAAGGAAGAAATCAAACTATCACTATTTGCAGATGATATGATCCTATATACTTAAGTGACCCAAAAAACTCCACCAGAGAATTTCTGCAGCTGATAAACAACTTTAACAAAGTGGCCAGATATAAAATTAACTCAAACAAATCAGTAGTCTTCCTATACTCAAAGGATAAACAGGCTGAGAAAAAAATTAGGGAAATGACACCCTTCACAATTGTCACAAACAATATAAAGTATCTTGGTGAGACTCTAACCAAACAAGTGAAAGATCTGTATGACAAGAACTTCAAGTCTCTGAAGAAAGAAATCGAAGAAGACCTCAGAAGGTTGAAAGATCTGCCATGCTCATGGACTGGAAGGTTTAATATATTAAAAATGTCCATCCTGCCAAAAACAATCTACAAATTCAATGCAATCATCATCAAAATTCCAACTCAATTCTTCATAGAATTAGAAAGAACAATTCTCAAATTCATTTGGAACAACAAAAAACCCAGGATAGCAAAAGCTATCCTTAACAACAAAAGAACTTCTGAAGGAATCAGCATCCCTGACCTCAAGCTGTACTACATAGCAATAGTGATAAAAACTGCATGGTATTGGTACAGTGACAGGCAGGTAGATCAATGGAATAGAATTGAGGACCCAGAAATAAACCCACACACATAAGGGGGGCTAATATCCATTATACAAAGAACTCAAGAAGTTAGACTCCAAAAAACCAAATAACCCCATCAAAAAACGGGAAACCAAGCTAAACAGAGAATTCTCCACTGAGGAAATTCACAGGGCTGAGAAGCACCTAAAGAAATGCTCAACATCTTTAGTCATCAGGGAAATGCAAATCAAAACATGTCTGAGATTCCACCTCACACCAGTCAGAATGGCTAAGATCAAAAACTCAGGTGACAGCAGATGCTGGAGAGGATGTGGAGAAAGAGGAACACTCCTCCACTGTTGGTCGGATTGCAAGCTGGTACAACTACTCTGGAAATCATTTTGGCAGACGCTCAGAAAAAATGGACACAATACTACCTGAGGACCAAGTTATACCTCTCCTGGGCATATACCTAGAAGATGCTCCAACATGCAATAAAGACACATGCTCCACTCTGTTCATAGCCGCCATATTTATAATAGCCAGAAGCTGGAAACAACCCAGATGTCCCTCATCAGAGAAATGGATGCACAAAATGTGGAACATCTACATAATGGAGTACTACTCAGCTATTAAAAACAATGACTTCATGAAATTTGCAGGCAAATGGATGGAACTTGAAAATATCATCCTGGTCGAGGTAACTCAGTCACAAAAGGACGTACAGGGTATGTACTTACTGATAAGCGGATATTAGCCCAAAAGTTCAGAATGCCCAAGTTTCACTTTACAGTAACCGCTGGACTGAGGGTAAGGTCCCAGATGGAGGAATTGGAGAAAGGTTTGAAGGAGCTGAGGGAATTTGCAGCCCCATGGAAAGAACAACAGCATCAATGGGCCTCACTCCCCCCCCCCCCCGTTGTCCTGGAGTTTGGACCACCAACCAAAGAATACACATCTATGGACCCATGGTTTAGACCACATATGTGACTGATGATGGCCTTGTTGGCCATCAGGGAGAGGAGAGGCCCTTGGGTCTGAGGGTGTTAGAGACCCCAGTAAAGGGGAATGTCAATGTGGGAATATGGGAATGGGTGGGTGGGTGGGTGAGAGGTGGAATTCCCTCATAGAGGCAGGGATGGGGAGGGGATAGGGGGTTTCCAAAGAGGAGACCTAGAAAAGGGGAAACATTGGAAATGTAATTGACGTATCAAAAAAATATTCCTCTAAAAAACAAACAAACAAACAAACAAACAAAAAAGACTTCTGGGTTTTAAACAATAGGACAGAAGACTTTATATTTAAAAAATATAAAAACAAAAGATAGCTTATATGTTGTGTCAGATCTCTTGATAGTTCTGTTGTCATAAATTAAGGAGTACTGGAGAATAAATAGTTATAACACAATAATAATTTTGAATAAACAATTAAAACATAAATATAAATTAGTACCAAAACATTAAATAATTCAGTACCCAGCAATTATACTGTAAAACCAAAGAGATGTGCAACAGGTTGATTATAACGTAATTATTATGTGTTCATATAAGCTCATGAAAATCCTTTACCAGAATTCATGGTGGGAATTATGGAGCAACATGGTATGGAGTAGGCTGAGCCAAATCTTTTCCTTACTTAGCAATCCTTCAGTAAAGTGACATTCATACTAATAAATACCGTGATATTCTATAAAAACTAAAACATGAATTATAAAGTCTTTAGGATAAAATGAAGTCTCCAGAGAAGAGGTAAATATCTAATACCTTTGTATAGAAATGTGCATATGCATTTACTTAATTTAAACCATTAGGGATATTAACAATCTTTCTTATTCCCAGAAATATGTGTGTGATGGTTTGTTTAAATTGTCATTCTAACAGTATAGAACACAGAATCACCTGGACAGAAAGTTTGAATGAGGAGTTTTCTAAGTTCATCAGTGGCCATGCCAAGGAAGGAATTATGTCTGTTTAGTTAAATGATGTAAAAAGACCCACCCTGAATGTGAGCATTACCATGTCCTGGACTGGATGAAAAGGAGAAAGTCAGGTGAGCACATCTCTGTACATTCATTGTTTTCTGCTCTCTTTGATATTAAAACTTTTGATTAGAATATAATATATATTGATAATTATCTTTCTTATCCCACACCTTCCCAGGATCCTCTCTGCTTCCCAATCTACCTAATGTCACATTCTGTTGTATATCTGTATCTCTCAAAACAAACAAATAAATACCCAAAACAACAACAAGAACAACAAGAACAATCAATGAATGAAAACAACACTCTATGGCGGGCCAGGTCATATGTCCAAAAATAGTTGTCTAATACAAGGCAAATTTTATGTTTTATTTGATGGCTTTTTATTTTGTTTTACTGTGCTTTATTTTACTGTTTTTAGTTTGCTCTCTGGTCTTTACTGTGGAAGTGATGTGATTTTCTGCTTTTAGAATCAACTGCCAGAACTTACCCACAGTAGTAGACTGTAACCTGGAATTGTTTGGTCAAGGTGTTTTATCACAAAAACAGAAAAAGAAACATAGACTCTCAATCCAAGTATGGAATTGGGTGAGGAAAATTTTGAGTGCATGTCAGAAAACTCCAAGAGAACAACAAAAGAGTCTTGTGACCTCAGTTTCCTCAAAACATAGAATTGTTTTTGAAATATATTTTCATGCACTTCCCACGTGTAGTATATTAGAGTGAATTTACTTCAGATTATTCATTATACCTGAATATTAATATTTATTTATATACATCTATGGAAAAACATCCTTTGCCTCTTGCTGCTTGTCCACAACATGTGGCTTGTCCTTGTGATCAAATACATTTCTCTTAACGTTAACCCTGAGAGTATGAATTGTCTGAAACTCTGAATAACGGTGGCTATTGCATTAAATTTTAGTCTTCCCCATTTGCTGGCTTTATTCTTTGAGTTACCATTGCTTCTAAAGCCATAAATGATAGACAACACATATATCTATCTGGGCTAAGTTAATACATTGCACATTATATTCCTATAGATGATGAAAAAGCAGCTGTTGTCTTTTCAATATTTTTCTAAATAATCTATTTGCCATTGTCATGTGTTTGTAAATATATATCCACTGATACAACGAATTTTCTTATACAAATTTGTTTATATTGAAATAGATTTGTATAAAGTATGGTATTTGTTTGCCTTTCTCACTGCAGTGACAACATACCTGTGAAAGGTGACTTAAGGAAGAAGGATTACTTTTGTGTCTGGAGCAATCACGAGGTGAAGTGGCAGCATAAGGAAAACTGTATTTATAGGCAATCAGTTTGACAAGTACAATAAAGGCCAGTCTGATGACATGTGTATTCAGATATTCTGTGACCTATCTTCAGCCATTTCAACCATAGTGACACTGTAAACTTCTTTCTACACATAGCATAAAATCAGTTTAGCGGACCTTCAGGAAATTGGACATAAGACTACCTGAGGACTCAGCTCTACCACTCTTGGGCATATATCCAGAAGATGCTCCAACATGTAGTAAGGACACATGCTCCATTATGTTCATAGCAGCCATATTTATAATAGTCAGAAGATGGAAACAACCCAGATGTCCCTCAACAGAGGAATGGATACAGAAAATGTGGTACATTTACACAGTGGAGTACTACTCAGCTATTAAAAATAATGACTTCATGAAATTCACAGGCAAATGGATTGAACTTGAAAATACCATCCTGAGTGAGGTACCTCAGTCACAAAAGAACAAACATGGTATGTACTCTCTGATAAGCAGATATTAACCCAAAAGTTCAGAATACTCATGATTCAGTTCACAGCAACTGTTGGACTGAGCGTGGGGTCCCAGATGGAAGAGTTGGAGAAGAGACTGAAGGAGCTGAGGGAGTTTGCAGCCCCATGGAGGGTGCAACAGTGTCAACTGGTCAGACACCCCCCCCGTGCTCCCCAGAGACTGGATCACCAATCAAAGAATACATGGTGCTAGCCCCATATGTGGCAGAGGAGGGCCTTGTTGGCCATCAGTTCGAGGAGAGGCTCTTGGGCCTGAGAGTGTTAAATGCCCCAGTATAGGGGAATAGCAGGGAGGGAAGACAGGAGTGGGTGGGTGGGTGGGGGAATAACCTCATAGAGGCAGGGAAGGGGGAATGGTAAAGGGTCTTTCCAAAGGGGAGACCTGTAAAAGGGAACACATTTGAAATGTAAATAAAGTATCGGAAATTTTAATGAAGCAATAATGACAATGGAGAGATTCAGATGTTTCAACACATGACAGTGTTGTCTTACAACATCTGTATCATTCCCGTTCTCAGAGATGAAGCCTTTCCTGATTTTACAAACATAGCTCATAAAACATATGTTTACAAATAACCCAATAAAAGCTTCTTTACTTAAATTTTATATTTCAAGATGAAACTGGCCACATGTATGGAAATTTAACAGAATCATAACACAAAGGTTTGTTTTGATTTTATTACTTAAAATTAAAAATTGTACTTCTATGAAGCCAAAGAAATGGATCAGTAGTTAAGAGCACTTATGGCTCTTGACAAAGACCTGATTTTGGTTCCCAAATTGTAACTCTAGCTATAGAGGGTCTGATATCTTCTTCTGTTGCTTTTTTATGTTGCCGTGCTAACATGAAAATGACTGAAATGAAGTAAAAATAACTGGATTAATGTTTTATTTTCATAAAGGAGATTTTGTTCTATTGTGTAAAATCAATTAAATGCATGCTATATTATATAGTATGTAGTGTATACTTTATAGCATGTAATATCTGTGAATTTTGGACTCTTAGGCTGAGAGAAAGAAAACAACTAGAGGGACACATGTGCACATAGAGAATGAAGTTTAATATTTTCCAGGATCATATGGGACAAGAGAAATTTAGCTTAATTGCTTCTGAGGATCTTTCTCAAATGATGAAATGCTACAATTACATACATTGATTGTTTTACAGATACCCATTCTCACAATAGAATATTAAATTATTATTGTTGAAATGGCTTAGTCAATAAAGGCTCTTGTGACTAAGCTAAACAACTTGAAATCAGTCTCTGGGACCAATAGGGTTGAAGAAGAGAAAAACTTTTTATAGTTATCTTTTGATCTACACACATGTGCAATGACTTAACACACACACACACACCCACACACACATACACACACACAAATATATACAAACAGATGCAGCGAAAGTAAATTTTAAAAAACACCTTGAATTATGCACACACAATGGATAGATTGTGTTGAAGATCAGCTATCTTTTTATAAAGCTTTGAATATTTAGGTTTTATTGTTTTGCAATTTTTAGGAGAATTTAATTTTAGTGTGTGTGTGTTTTCTAAGAATGTGGTGGTCATGGGTCAAGATGTCTGAGCATGTCTGAGTTGGTTGTCTCCTTATATTTTCCATCCAGGAGCTGGAATTCAGGCTATCAGGTATTTTGGCCAACACATTTAGCTCCTGACCCATTTCATTAGCTCTTGGAAGATAAAGGTTATGTGAATTTTCCTTATGTGTTTTACATTCTACTTTCAATATTTCTAAGATGCCTCTTTAAAAATCAGCAATGTTTCATATTGTATGCTTTAATTGACAGTTCCCTTATCAGTGTGTATCCTGCCCCTGAAGTTTTACACTGTCTTTGCTATTACTAGGTGGTCAAAGAGTGTACCAGAGATGTTAGGAGACCAACTCCTAACGTGTGTGTGTGTGTGTGTGTGTGTGTGTGTGTGTGTGTGTGTGTGTGTGTAAAGTTCAAATTGCAATCACTAAATGCTATTCACAAAGTACAGCCCTAAGTTAATCCTAACTTGTAAATCGGATCATTTTTGTTCCTTCCCGAGTGTGCTGGCACAAGTGCTCAGAGAGATTTGTTTGGAGGTAGCATGAATCAGGATCCATCAATTAGAGCAGAAATATTTGTAAATACATGTGTCAATGTATATAACTAGAAAATTACTGTGGTAAATTTAGTGGAGAGAATATTTAATGCAAGTGAATAAAATAATACGCAAAATACAAAAATACCCTCATTTATTCAAGTAAGGGCACTGAGAAAATATACTAATTTTTATGCATTAGAGAAATGCTAACAAAGTAATGTTTAATATATAATATATAAATAAATTATCATGAATAAATGATAAAAACAATGTGGAGGAAAAGAAATTACTTTCTAAATAATCTGTATAGGATATTACCCTTTCATATATCGTTTGTGTATAAACATGTAAAAACCATCATAGTTTGAAGCATGCCTTCAATGGCATCAATATGCGTTTTAAAGATGGAGGTGTCAGGGTATTGAACCAAATCAGTGCAGTTGAAGAATTGGTGATACATGAATCTTCTGAATAAATACAATCAAATGCATTTACGGGGCATTAAATTCAGGCTATAGACATCTTAAAGTTTATTATACAATTTTCATTATTTTAATAGGTTTGAAATAATTGCTTAAAATAGAAGAAAATACCATCATTTAGAAAAACATTTGATTAATGAATTTATTTGAAATGTAATAATTTATTTATAGAGATTCATCTTCACTTTAAAAATTCTGAGTCTATGAAAGTTAAATTTGGCTTCAAATGACAGTTTCTAAATATAATAACTAGAAAAAAAGCAGCCTTTTAGAAAAATAAATAACTCAGGACATTCAACTATTTAGACTAAAAATAAGGATTGGAGAGATGACTTGTTAAGAGCAGGTATTGCTCTAACATACAATTTGGTCTTTAATACCCGTGTTGGGTGTCTCACAATTTCCTGTTACTCCATCTCCACTGAACGGTTTGGCCCTAATGTGTAATGGATTTATGTGTAAATTTATACACACACACACACACACACACAATAGGGTTAAAGAAAAAGAAAAGAAAACTTCATTTAAACTTGAAGCATTTTCTCAATTATTATACAAGAACACTGAATACATCTTAGATTTTCATTACCTTATATACATATTAAAAAGCTTAATAAATACACATGTACTTCTATATATAATTTAATTAAATATAAGTTGTTTAATTAAACATTAATTGTAATTGTGGGAGCATCTGACAGGATGTTCAAGTCTGAAATAGTCTGAACATGTTTTTAAGCAGGACAAAGTGATAACCAGATTTACATGCTCAAGTGTATGCATTACATTTGTCCTGTTATTGATATATTATTAATAACTTGAATTGAAGAATGAGTAAATGTAAATCATTATTCAAAAACTGAATGTGCTCATTTTAGATACTAAGCTGGATTCAAGAGAGATGGGTTAGAGATTAGAAGCATTGCTGCAAGTCTGTAGGACGCCATTTAGATTCCTAGAACACAAACCAGGTAGCACATACCCGCCTGTGACTCCAGCATCAGGAAATTCAATTCCCTTTTTTGGACTCCCCACATACCCACATTCATGTGACATTCTCTCACTCAGTCATAGACACACACATAGACAGATGATAGAAATAAAATTAAGTATGTTTTAATTCATTATTTTATTTCTTTATATCCCAAGTTTTGCCCTCATTTCCAGTCGGGTCCCCCCTCCCAGTATTCCTCACCCCTAAGTCCTTCCCCTTACCACCTCTCCGAGCATACCCCTCCCCTGTGACATCAAGTTTTTACAAGATTAGGCACATCCTCTCCCACTGAGGCCAGAAAAGGCAGTCCTCTGCAAAGTAGGTACCTGTGCCTCAGATCAGCCTGTATATTCTCTAAGGTTGGTAGCTGAATCTCTGGCATCTTCCAGTATGAGTTATTTGCCACTGTTGCTCTTCCCATGGGAATGCCATCCCCTTCATCTCCTTCAATCCTTCTGCTAAGTCTTCCATAATGGTCCTCTAATTCAGTCCAATGGTTGACTGCACATACTTGCATCTGTCTCAGGTAGCAGATGCTAGAGCCTCTCAGAGGACAGCCATGCTAAGGCTCTTGTCTGCAAATACAATATACCATCAATAGTTTCAGGGTTTGGTGTGACTCAAGGGATGGATCCCAAGTGCGGTTGGTCACTGGATGGCCTTTGTTTCAGTCTCTGGTCCATTTTTGTCCCTGCATTTCTTTTAGACATAAACAATTCTGGGTCAAAAAATGTGAAGGTGGACTGGTGACATCAACCCTCCACTGAACGCCCTGTGTATGTACTGGAGGTGGCCTCTTCAGGTTCCATCTACCTACTGTTGGGCATTTCCGATAAGGTCACCCACATTGAGTCCTGGGATCCTCTCACTTCCCAAGTCTCTGGGAATTTCTAAAGGTTTCCCTCCCCACTCTTCACCCCACACAGCTGCATATTTCCATTCATTCTCCTGGTCTTCTGGGCTTCACTCCTGTCTTTCCCAACACCTGATTCTGCCCCCTTGTTCCCTTCACCCATACCCCACCCAGATCTCTCCTTCCCTCTGACTCCCATGATTATTTTATTCCATCTTCTAAAGAGGATTGAAGCATCCTTACTTGGGCCTTCCTTCTTTTTAAACTTCTTAGAATCTGCCTGTTGTGTCATGGGTATTCTGTATATTTTAGCTAACATCCATTTATCAGTGAGTATATACCATCCATGTATTTGGGATCTGGGTTACCTCATTCAGGATAATATTTTCTAGTTCTGTCCATTTACCTGAAAACCTCCTCAAGTTCTTGTTTTTAATAGATGAAAAGTTTTCCATTGCGAAAAAGAACCACGTTTTCTGTATCTAATTCCATTTGACAGACATCCTGGTTGCTTCCAGTTTCTCGCTATTACAAATAAGACTGCTATGAATGTAGTGGAGCATATGTCCTTATGGAGCATGTTTTGGGTATATGCCCTGGAGCAGTATAGCTGAGTCTTCAGATGGAACTATTTCCAAATTTGAGGGAACAACAGATTAATTTTCAGAGTGATTATACCAGTTTGCAATTCCATCAGCAATGGAGGAGGGAACCTCTTTCTCCATATCCTTGCAAAAGTATGTGTTGTCACTTGAGATTTTGATCTTAGCCATTCAGACTGATATAAGGTAGAATCTCAGTGTCTTTTTTGATGTGCATTTCCCTGATACCTAAAGATGTTGAATATTTCTTTAAGTGCTCCTTGGCAATTAAAGATATCTCTGTTGAGAATTCTCTGTTTAGCCCAGTACCTCATTTTCTAAAGGAGTTATTTGTTTTTTGTTTGATTGTTTGTTTGTTTTTGTTTTTTGGTTTGGTTGGGGTTTTTTGTTTGTTTGTTTTTACTTTTTTAAAAAATCTTATTTTTTTCCTTTTTTTTATTTTTGATACTTTATTTACATTTCCAATGTTTCCCCTTTTCTGGGTCTCCTCTTTGGAAACCCCCTATCCCTTCCCCAACCCGCCTCTATGAGGGAATTCCACCTCCCACCCACCCACCCACCCATCCCCATATTCCCACCTTGACATTCCCTTTTACTTGGGCCTCTAACACTCTCAGGACCAAGGGCCTCTCCTCTCTCCCTGATGACCATCTAGGTCATCCTTTGCCACATATGTGGTCCAAACCATGGGTTCATAGATGTGTATTCTTTGGTTGGTGGTCCAAACTCCAGGACGACCGGAGGGGGGGGGGTCAGGCCCATTGATGCTCTTGCTCCCTCCATGGGGCTGCAAACTCTCGAAACTCCTTCAGACCTTTCTCCACCTCCTCCATCTGGGACCTCACCCTCAGTCCAGCGGTTTCTGTTAAGTGAAACTTGGGCATTCTGAACTTTTGGGCTAATATCCGCTTATCAGTGAGTACATACCATGTTCGTTCTTTTGTGACGGAGTTACCTCGCTCAGGATGATATTTTCAAGTCCCATCCATTTGCCTGCAAATTTCATGAAGTCTTTGTTTTTAATAGCTGAGTAGTACTCAATTGTGTAAATGTACCACATTTTCTGTATCCATTCCTCTGATGAAGGACATGAGGGTTGTTTCCAGCTTCTGGCTATTATAAATATGGCCGCTATGAACATAGTGGAGCATGTGTCTTTATTACATGTTGGAGCATCTTCTGGGTATATCCCCAGGAGAGGTCTAGCTGAGTCCTCAGGTAGTATTATGTCCATTTTTTTGAGGGTGCGCCAAACTGATTTCCAGAGTTGTTGTACCAGCTTGCAGTCCCACCAACAGTGGAGGAGTGTTCCTCTTTCTCCACATCCTCGCCAGCATCTGCTGTCACCTGAGTTTTTGATCTTAGCCATTCTGACAGGTGTGTGGTGGAATCTCAGACTTGTTTTGATTTGCATTTCCCTGATGTCTAGGGATGTTGAGCATTTCTTTAGGTGCTTCACCTAAAACCAGTCACACTGAACCTAATAGAAGAGAAAGTGGGGAAAACTCTCTAACACCTTGGTACAAGGGAAAAGTTCCTGAACAGAACACCAGTGACTTATGCTCTAAGATCAAGAATAGACAAATGGGACCTCATGAAATTACAAAGCTTCTGTAAGGCAAAAGGCACTGTCAATAGGACAAAACAGCAACCAACAGATTGGGAAAACATCTTAACCAATCCTATGTCTGATAGAGGGCTAATATACAATATATACAAAGAACTCAAGAAGTTAGACTCCAAGAAAACAAATAACCCCATCAAAAAATGGGAACAGAGCTAAACAGAGAATTCTCAACTGAGGAAATTCGCAGGCCTGAGAAGCACCTAAAGAAATGCTCAAAATCTTATTTCTTAATTTCTTTATATATTTTTGGATGTAGGATTAGTGAAAATCTTTTCCCAATTGCTAGTTTGCCCTTTTGTCTTATTGACAGTGTCCTTGGCCTTACAATATACTCCTACTTTCTTTCTCATATCTTTTATCATTTGTATAAATAAAGTTACTGATTTGCTTAGTTAATGTTTTACCCACATACTTTTTTGAAGTTGTTTTTCAGCTATAGGAGTTCTATGGTAGAATTTTGGGAGTCACTTAAATATTCTATCATATAGTATGAACATAGTGCTACCTTGAATTCTTCCTTTACATTTTATATCCCCTTGATCTCCTTCAATAATATAAAGATTCTAGCTAGAACTTCGGGCACTATATTTAATAGATAGTGAGAGAATAGACAGCCTAGTCTTATACCTAATTTTTGTGGGACTGCTTCAAGTTTCTCTCTGTTCAATTTGATATTGTCTCTTGGTTTCCTGTATGTTGCTTTAATGATGTTTATGTATATTCTATAAATTTCTGATATCTCCAAGACTTTTAAAATGAAAGATTGTTGAATTGTGCCAAAGGCTTTTCCAGCATTTAATCAGATGATTATGTCAATTTTGTCTTTGAGTTTATTTATGTAGTGGGTTACATTAATGGATTCTTATATATTGAACCATCCCTGAATCCTTTGGATGAAGCCTACTTGATTGTGGTGAAGGGTGTTTTTAATGTGTACTTGAATTCGGTTTGTGAAAATTTATAGAGTATTTTTGTATTGATGTCTATAAGCAAAATTGGTCTGAAGTTCTCTATTTTGTGTCATTCTCTGGTTTAGGTATCAGACTAACTGTGGCTTCATAAAATGAATGTTTCTATTGTTTCGATATTGTAGAATAGGTTGAGGAGTATTGATATTAGCTCTTCTTTGAAAGTTTGACAAAATATTGCACAAAACCCATTTACTGCTTTGTTTTTTTAGTTTGGGGAGGTTTTAATGATGGCTACCATGTTCTTAGGGGTTATGCAACTGTTTAGAGATTTTACCTGATATTGATTTAATGTTGGTATATGCTATCTGTCTAGAAAATCAAACATTTCATTTAGGTTTTCCAGTTTCATCGAGTATAGGCTTTGTTTGTAAAATTAGATGATTATTTTTTTCAATTTGATCAGTTTCTATTGTTATGTCTCCCATTTTATTTCTGATTTTGGTAATATGGATACTGTCTCAGTGTCTTTTAATTACTTTGACTAAGGGTTTATGTATCTTGTTGATTTTCTCAATGACCCAACTCTTGGTTTTGTTGATCTCTTGTTATTGTTCTATTTGTTTCTACTTGTTTGATTTCAGCTTTGAGTTTTATTATTTCCTGCCATCTACTCCTCTTGTGTGTGTTTGCTTCTTTTTGTTCTAGAGATTTTAGGTGTGCTATTAAGATGCAAATTTACTCTTTGATTTCCTTATGAACACACTTCATTTTCCTTTTAACAATGCTTTTACTTTGTCTCATAAGTTTGGGTATGTTGTGCCTTCATTTGCATTAAATTATAGAATGTCTTTAATTTCTTTTTGTAATTTTGTATTTGATCAAACTATCCTTCAGCAGAGAGTTTTTTCAGTTTCCATGAATATGTGGGTTTTCTGTTGTTTTTCTTGTAATTCAAGTACCACCTTAGTCCATAATGATCTGATAGAATGCATGGGATTATTTCAATCTTTTGTTGATGTTAAGACTTGTTTTGTATTTGATTATGTGGTAAATTTTGGAGAAGTTCCATGAGGGGCTGAGAAGAAGGTATATTCCTTTGTTTTGGGCTGAAGTGGTCTATACATATGTGTTAGGTACATTTGGTTCATAACTTCTGTTAGTTTCAATGAGCCTCTGTCTAACTTTTGTTTCAATGACTTCTCCATTAGTGGGAGTGGGGTGTTAAAGTCTCCAAATATTATTTGGGAGGTTCAGGGTGCTTTTTGAACTTTAGTAAAGTTTCTTTTATGAACATGGGTGTCCTTGCATTTGGGGCAGAGATGTTCAGAACTGAGATTTAATCTTGGTGAAATTTACCTTTGATGAGTATGAACTGTACTTCACTATCTATTTTGATTACTTTTGGTATAAAGCCCATTTTATTTGATATTAGAATGGCTACTACAGTTTGTTTCTTGAGTCTGTTTGCTTCAAAAACTTTCTTCTACTTCTTTTCTCTGAGGTAATGTCTGTATTTGTTTCAGAAGTGTATTTGTTGTGTCCAGTAAAATGATTGATCCTGTTTACATATCCACTCTGGTAACATGTATCATTTTATTGAGTATATTGATGTTGAAAGATATTCAAAACCAATAATTGACATTTCCTTTTACTTTTGTTGTTTGCAGTGGTATTATGTATCTGTGATTCTCTTGTTTGGGATTTGTTTGGAAATGATTAATTTCTTGTGATTTTGTTGGTATAATTACTTTTATTATGTTGAGAGTTTCCCTTGTAGATTCTTCTGTTGGACTTGATTAGTAGAAATGTATTGTTTAAATTTGGTTTTTGTCATGGGATAGCTTCATTTTTCTATCTATGCTGATTATGAGTTTTGCTGGGGATAGTAACCTGGGCTGGCATCTGTGCTCTCTTAGGATCTACATGACATTGTTCTAGGATCTTCTGGATTTTAGCATATATCTTGAAAAGTCTCAGGTAATTCTGATAGTTCTCCCTTTATAGGTTAGTTGACCTTTTCCCATTACAGCTTTTAGTATTCTTTCTCTGTTCTGTGCATTTGGTGTTTGATTATTTTGTGGTTGGAGGATTTTCTTTTCTGGTCCAATCTTTGGTTTCAGTGGGGTTCTTGTACATACATGGGTTTCGCTTTCCTTAGCTTGTGGAAGTTTTCTGTAGAAAATGTTTCTTGGCATTTTGAACTAAAAATCATCATCCTCTTCTATTTCTAGTATTCTTATGTTTCATCTTTTTTATCATGTCCTTAAGTTCCTAGATGTTTTGGGTTAGGGACATTTATACCCTGTTTCTGCATCTTCTATAGTATCTTCTATGCCTGAGATTCTCTCTTTCATCTCTTGTATTCTGTTGGTGATTCTTGCATCTGTAGTTCCTGTTCTCTCTCATAGGTTTTTCTATCTGCGGGGCTGCCTATATTTTGATTTATTTATTGTTTCTGTTTCAATTTTTAGGACTTGGACCATTTTGTTCAAATCTTTCACTTGTTTCATTTTTTTTGTCCTGTATTTCTTTAAGAGATTTATTTGTTTCCTATTTCAGGACTTATTTCTGTTTTCCTTTATTTCCTTAAGGGGGTAATTTATATCCTCTTTAAAGGCCTCTATCATCTTCATGAGATTGGATTTTTTTGTCAATTTTTTTTTTCTTCAGTTATATTAGGGTATTCAGGGCTTGCTGTGGTAGAATAACTGGATGGTGATGGTGCCAAATTGACTTCATTTGTTTTTGTTCTTGTGCTCATCTTTTGCCATCTGGTTATCCCTGGTGTTAGATAGCTTAGTTACTGGGTGTGTAGGATTGAAACAGGCCTCCTCAGAGGTAAGTAAAGCTCTGTGACCTGAGTTAAAGAAGGCCTTCTGGGGGACAGTTAGTGTTGTCTCTGGTAAGGTCAGGCATCCTCTGTCACTGTGTTGAGCAGGCCTCCTGTGTCCCTGCTTAGAGCTGTACTCCTATGTTGGTGGTTAGGGCAGACCCCTTGGGAGACAAGCAGGCTGCAGGATTAGGGTGGAGGGGATAGACAAACCAATCTGTCACAGGTGCAGGTGGAGGAGCAGACCATATGAGTGATAGAGCTCTGGCATGGAGTGATAGATCCCATATCTCCTGGGCTCTCTGGGGATCCCAGCTGGGGTAGGTATTGGGGAGGGGTTCTTACCTGTGTTCCTCGTTACTGCGGAACTCATAAGAGACAGGTAGACTGTGGGTGGGGGCAGGTATGCTAATCTGGCACAGGTGCAGTTGAGCATGAAGCAAAAATAAGTATTTTTTAAAAATTATTTCCAGGAATAATGGTGAAGGTTCTTTACAGGAGCATATGTGGCTTAAAAGCAGCTCTGTCACCATACTGCCCACCCTGGTAGTGATGAAGACTCAGGAAAGCTGCATTCTACAGTGTTTTCTGTAGCTTGCTTTATTTGATATCTGTCTGTGCTAATCATTACAAGTCATATAAGTTCAGTCATGGTTCTGGGGAATCTTGTAACTTTCAGGATATGTTCCTGCTTGGGAAAATTCAAGTCTGCCAAAGTAATTCAATGATTTCTTGTTGCTACCCAAAGATAAGTTTGGTGTCTACAGATGCATGTCTGTCTACCTTCAGTAAGTGTCAGTCAGCAAACCCCAGTATGCTGTACATATTTTTTCTTGTGCAAATTTCCATTTACCTACTACCTTGATCTCTACATATTCATACCACTCATTCCATGTTTCCACATTAAGTCACCAAGTTAATCGTCCTACATTAAACTTATGTACATTGTTGCACTAATCCTCTTAGAAATGGTAAAATGTATTAGTTAAAAATCTCTTCTTGAATGGAGAAATTGCTCAATTGTAAGAAGTACTTACTGACTCCAAAAAACCAAATAACCCCATCAAAAAATGGGGAACAGAGCTAAACAGAGAATTCTCAACTGAGGAAGTTCGCAGGGCTGAGAAGCATCTAAAGAAATGCTCAACATCCCTAGTCATCAGGGAAATGCAAATCAAAACAAGGCTGAGATTCCACCTCACACCAGTCAGAATGGCTAAGATCAAAAACTCAGGTGAAAGCAGATGCTGGCGAGGATATGGAGAAAGAAGAACTCTCCTCCACTGTTGGGGGGACTGCAAGCTGGTACAACCTCTCTGGAAATCAATTTGGCGGACCCTCAGAAAAATGGACATAATACTACCTGAGGACCCAGCTATACCACTCCTGGGCATATATCCAGAAGATGCTCCAACATGTAATAAAGACACATGCTCTACTATGTTCATAGCTGCCATATTTATAATAGCCAAA
>CM052711.1:81944615-81958412 GCA_028551405.1 Uromys caudimaculatus | reverse complement strand
GGGAAGGGAAGGGAAGGGAAGGGAAGGGAAGGGAAGGGAAGGGAAGGGAAGGGAAGGGAAGGGAAGGGAAGAAAGTAGATCAAGCCAGAGGAAGAAAGCTAGTAAGTTCCATTCTCCTTTGCTAATGTCTGACTCAAGCTTAGGTACCTGCATTGGCTTCCCTGGACAGTGGACTATAAATTGTAAAACAAAATAATTTTCTCTTCCACGTTGGTTTTAATCATCCTTTTTTGCAGCAACAAATATCAAATCAAGGCATTTAATTAAGTTGAACTCTTTTTATAATATGAATATTGGTTATTTGTAATTAAGCCTTTGAAAACTGTCCATTACTTACAAGTCAATATAAGACTAACATGGTTACTTCTGTTTAATTTGGAAAAGGTTAATAATAATGATAATAATAATAATATAATATCATTATTATTATTATTATTATTATTATTATTATTATTATTATTATTTTGGCCACATGCACAGATAGCAAATATTTCCTCCTATTCTATTGGCTATCTTACCACATAATAAATTGTTTCCTTTGTGGTGTAGCAAGTTTTTAATTATGTGCATTCTGATTTTCCTATTCTTCCTATTATTTTCAGAAGCATCATTTTTCTTTTGAGAGAGT
Source organism: Uromys caudimaculatus (assembly GCA_028551405.1). Classification (NCBI taxonomy): domain Eukaryota; kingdom Metazoa; phylum Chordata; class Mammalia; order Rodentia; family Muridae; genus Uromys; species Uromys caudimaculatus. Next base: position 81,957,784 of record CM052711.1, on the reverse strand, counting down.
CTCAAAAGACTATGTGTGTATCTTGAAATGTTTACTCCAGAGAAATTTTAATGTTTCATTTCTTACCTTAATTATACCATCAATTTTGCATTGAATTTGTAAGGGACTGTAGAGAGGGACCTATTTTCAGCCTTCCATATGTGCATGTACAATTTCATACCCCATATGGTAAAGAGACTGATTGACTTTTCTCTGTAACATTTTTGACAATTGTGTCAAAATTAAGCGGCTTTAGGTGTGAAGTTTTATGTTTGGCTCCATTAACCTACATGTGTATTTTGGAGTTGATATCATGCTGATGTGTTTACTATTAAAGTAAAAAGTAATTTGAAATTTGGATCAGAATATTTCCAGCACTGTTCTTTTGTTCATCATTGCTGAGTCATTTGTGTTTCTATCTGAATTCCAAAACAGTGTTGAAGTGGAAATATCTGTTTCCTTGAACTCAGGTGAGTCATGTGATATTTTTCTTGAAAGTGTATTGTGAGAGCATGTTTTGACTGAAGTTAGACATGTAGAAGGATAATTTGCTGAGAACACACATGTGGCTTTTTTCTTGTAAATGCCTGGAAAAGAAAGGGTGTGATGTTTTGCTAGAGCTGATGCTTGAAAGAACATGTGATATTTGGAAAGGGTATAAACATAACCCAACAGACAGTGGACTCTGTGGTATTGATTAACCTTGTCATTTTTGTTGATCTTCATTAGGCTTTGCTGATGCTGGTCTTTGCTGATGCTGCTGTGTGGCATTGGTTTACCTTTGACATTCTTTGATGGTCATTATTTGCTGTGACTTCAGAGAAACAAACACACCAAAAAGTTCTGGTGGTATTCTGACATATTTTTCCTTATTCTGTGGACTCGGGGCAAATGCAAAGCCTCACTGTTTCATATGGATAAAATTATCATTGCTGACTTATGAATGATGTTTGTGAGTGGATCCATCTGCAACTGCTGATTTGTGTGAGCTGAACTGTTGTTTTCATGACAATGCCGATTGGATTTATTCCAAAGAAGTATTTCTAAACAAGCCTTCATTCTCCTTTTCCCTATTAATATTTTCTTTCCAATACCTCGAGTGACTAGTAAGCTAGAAGGAAAGTTAAAACATTTATTTATTTATTTATTTATTTATTTATCTATCTATCTATCTATCTATCTATCTATCTATCTATTTATTTATTTATTTATTTATTTATTTATTTATTTTGATTTTTCGAGACAGGGTTTCTCTGTATAGCCCTGGCTGTCCTGGAACTCACTCTGTAGACTAGGCTGGCCTAGAACTCAGAAATCCACCTGTCTCTGCCTCCCAAGTGCTGGGATTAAAGGCGTGCACCACCATTGCCCGGCAAGTTAAAGCATTTAATATCCCTTATTAAAGTAGCTTTTGAAAAATACAAGCATTCACAGGGTTTTCTAATTCTGTGGAGAGTATCATCAAGAACTTCAGATGAAAAATTTTGTGGGATCTGTAGACTGCTTTTGGAATAATAGCTATTTTATGATGTTAATTCTGCTGACAGATTAGCATGGGAGGTTTTTCAATCTCCAACTGATTTCTTCAGTGTTCTCCATTGTTTCAATGTTTTTATGGAAGAGGTCTTCCACACTATTGGTTCAGTTTATCTCTCAGTAATTCTATCACTGTCATAAATGAGTTAATTTTCCTGATTTACATCTCATGATGTCCATTATCAGTGTATTGAGAAGTTACTGAGCTTTACATGCTGATATATCCTGTTGCTTTGCTAAAAAGTTTTGATGTTCTTTCTAGCATTTCCCTGTGGAATCTTTACTATTTTTATGGAATAAATCATATCTGCAAAAATAATATTTAACATGTTGCTTTTCTATATGTATCTTTTTTATTTCTCTCTTTATTCTTATAATTCTTTCTAGCATTTCAAACACACATTGAATTAGAGTAGATAAAGTAGATAACTTTGTTTCTTAAACAATTTAGTGGAGATGATAGTCTTTCTCCATTTAGTATAACACTATAAATTTGTCATATACAGCCCTTAATTTCTGAATGCAATTACTGTCTATTTATAATTTCTTCAATATTTTATCAGGTATTAGGTCAGATTTTGTTTGCTGTTTCTCAACATTCCTAATGCTGCAACTTTTTAATAGTTTGTCATGTTGAGGTGACCTGTTGCAGTAGGCAATTAATCCACTATAATCTCTCCTGTATGGTGGGGTGAGTTCCTCACTATTCGCCCCAATGTTCAGGATTCCCAAATGAAAAACATACACAATCAGCCTTATGTTTAATATGCCTTAATCATCTCAATGGCTGGGCCACTCCCAAACTTCCAGTTGTTAGTGCCCATGCCCACCACAATACTCAGGAATCATTACTTTCCAAAATCTGTATTCCATATTTGCTATCCAAACCCAATAGGGGGACTGAGGCCTCTCTTCCCTGGCTCTTACATAATTGGTACTCTGTCTTCTGAAGCTCTCAAGCCTGAATATTATTCTTTTACTCGCATTGTGATTCTCCTTCTTCTCTCACTATTTTTGCCCATGAATCCTAAAATCTTTCTTCTGTCTCCATGTTCAGCCATTAGCCCTTTACACATTTATTTTCAAATGAAATCAACTGGAGGTAGGAACCCTCAGCATCTTAAATGCAGAATTCTGTTACTTTGAAACACAAATAACAAATGCAAGCTTTAGGCCAAATCCACAACACTGATCACCAACCATAAAATTTTTTTGTGACCAACTCATAACTATAACTTTATTACTACTATAAATTATAATGTAAATATATGATATGAAGGATATTCAGATTTGTAAACCATTTGAAAGGTTCATTCATCTCCCAAAGGTGAGGTAATCCTCAGGTTCACAACTGCTGGTCTAAATCCCTTTCTGTGAGATGATCATGCAATATTTATGTAAAAGTCTTTTCATGACTAATAATGTTTTTATTGGTTGGCATATATTGAACCATACCTGCATTCCTAGTTTTCTGCTAACTTGTTCATAGTGAATGATACTTTACTGTGTATATATATGTAGGTTCGCCATATCCATGCTGTGTGTCCTTATAGGTGTGAGGAAGGTTTCAGGTTCCCAGTAACTAGAGTTGCAGATAATTTTGAGATACCATGCTGATGCTAGATTCCAAACTTAGCTCCTCTGCAAGAATGCTGAGACAGTGATACCAGCATCATGGTTAAACAACTTAGGGAAAAAATTAAAATAGAGAAAATTGCTTTAAATAACTTCACATCATATGTGTAATAAAAATTCTAGAGGGACTAGCCTGCTTAAAATCACTTGTTACAATCTCATTAAAAAGAGTCAATTCTAAAATGGTCATTGATTTTAAAAGATGAATTTATCCCTTTCAAATCAACATATTCTGAGAGCAAATGAATTTGTGTCAGATTTCCAATGAACATGACAAACTTACTAATTAACAGGCTCACAGTTGGAGGAAAATATTGAGTTAATATCATTTGTCATTAATCAATGGATTTCTTTTCATTTGGCCCAGTCATCAATTCTTACTTACCATTGTGCACTCTTCAGTACTGATGAACTAGAGTGGACTGAACATCTGAATTTCAGTAAAAACTTTATTAATTATGGATTTCTGCTCTAAACAAGTAGGCCTACTTGTCTGGTTGAATGGGCTATTGTGAAATGCAAAACACATTAATGTTGTTGCCATCATAACAGGATAAAAATACTAATTAACAGTCATGTACACAAGAACATTCAGAAGAAGCACATGATATTCTTTTCTACTGTGTTAGTGTTTATTTTAAGAGAATTCTCTATTAGAAAATATAATGTATTTGGTCAATCAGAATAGAAATCATACCAATAATTTAAATTATTCTTCAACACTGGAAATATTTGTACTTTTTTGGAATATATACTACTTTTAAAACATTTCAAATGTGTGGCTTCATAATCAGTAGGAAGAATTAAATAATCAGTAGGATGAATAACAACAGTATATTTTTTTAGACCATTTAATATAGTTATTCATGTTGTGGTGAATACAACCATAAAATTATTAGTAATTTTATTAAAAATAAAATTATTTTGCTAATATTATGAATTGTAATGTAAACTTCTGTGTTTTCTGACGGTCTTAGGCAATGTCTTTGAACATTTTGCTAATTCAACTGAAAGGGGTCACAGCTGACAGGTTGAGAACCACTGTCCTATAACTATAGTGTGGTTTTAAAAGTAGGAAAGATTAGACAACAGAAAATACACAAAAGATTAACATACACAGCAGAGAATCTTCTTCTTTTTCTTCTTCTTCTTCTTCTTCTTCTTCTTCTTCTTCTTCTTCTTCTTCTTCTTCTTCTTCTTCTTCTTCCCCTTCCCCTTCCCCCTTCCCTTCCCTTCCCTTCCCTTCCCTTCCCTTCCCTTCCCTTCCCTTCCCTTTCCCCTTTCCCTCTCCTTCCCCTGACCTTCCCCTCTCCCTTTCCTCCCCTTCCCTTCCCCTTCCCCTTCCCCTTCCTTTCCCTTTCCTCTTCCCTTCCCCTTCCCCTCCCTTGCCCCTTCTCCTTCCCCTTCCCCTTCTCCTTCTCCTATAATTTGAGTTTCTCTGTGTCATCCTGAGTATCCTGAACCCACTATGTAATTCAGGAGTTAGTTACTGAGCCTGGGACTCACTATGTAGGCTTCAAATTTACAAGAATTTCACCTGCTTCTGCCTCTAGAATGCTGGTACAAAACCTGTATGCTATTTGTGGTGGAAAGAATCCTGTGGACTAAGCAGTTCAGACAATGATTATTTCTTGTTTTTCTTTCACTATGAAAGCTGAGATATGAATTTTAGGATAAGGAAGAGTTGGTATCTAGAGAAGGTGTAGTTTTTGGCTTGTGAACATTTTGGGGGTTGGAGTTTTTTGCAGCCCTTATTTCTGATACTTTTAAATTGATTTTAAAATGTTTCAATTTTTACTATGATAAACTTATGTATCCATAGTGAAAAACAGGGAGATCTAGAGAAGTTGGTGGAGAAAGCATGTTGGTGGATGTTTATAGTTTTTCTCCTTATATATTCAGATGTCCCACCAGACCAGAAAGACAAGTGCTCTACCATGTTAACTGCAGTCTTATTTGTAATATTCAGAAACTGGAAAGAACCCAAATGCCCCTCAGCCAAACAATGGATACAAAAAATGTGGTTTATCTACACAATGAAATACTATACAACTATTAAAAACGAGGATGTCATGAATTTTGTAGACAAATGGATGGAAATAGAAAATATCACACTGAGTGAGGTAACCCAAACCCAAAAGGACATGTGTAGTATGTACTCACTGATAAGTGGATATTAGCTGAAGAGGACAGTATATCTAGAATGTAACCCACAGATCATAAGAAGTATAAGAAGCAGAAAGACCCAGTTAGAAGTGGGAAGAAAATAATCATGGGAAGCAAAGGGAGGGAGGGACCTTGGTGGGAGAGGGAAAAGGGAGGGGAATATGTGGGATGGATAGGAAAGAAGCCCAGAAGGACATGAGAATTAATGGAAATTTGCAGCATTGGGGGAGTGGGAGATGGGGAGATCCTCTAGATTTTACCAGAGGCCTGGGCAGTAAGAGACTCTGAGGACTCAATGAGTGTGATCTTAGCCAAAATGCCCAACATTGGGAACAGGGAACATGAAGTGTCCACCTCCCATAGACAGACAGGGCCTCAAGTGGAAGGATGAGGTTACTAATCCACAGTCAAAATATACGACCCAGAATTGTTCCAGTCTAAAAGAACTGCAGGGACAAAAACTGAGAAGAGATTAAAGGAAAGGCAGTGCAATGACTTGCCCAACTTGGGATTCATCTTATGGGTTATGGGTGGCACCAAGACCTGACAATATTAATGATCCTACTATGATGTGCTTACAGACAGGAGCCTGGCATGGCTTTCCTCTGAGAGACCCTACTAGCAGTTGACTGAGACAGATGCAGATATTTACACTCAATCATTGAACCAAAGTCAGGGACCCCTGTATTTGAATTAGAGGAAGAATTGAAGAAGCTGAAGAGGAGGGCAACACCATAGAAAGACCACTAGTCTCAACTAATGAGGAATGCATGGAGCTCCCAGAGACTGAGCCATGACCCAGAAGCATACATAGGCCAATTCGAGACCAGTAGCACATAAATAGCACAGGTCTGCCTGGTCTGGTCTCAGTTAGAAAAGATATGCTTAATCCTCAAAAGACTTGAGGCCCTAAGAAAGGGGGAGTAGAGGGTGGGAGTACCCTCTCAGAGGCAAGGGGAAGGGGAATAAAGTGAGGAAATATTTGGGGGAAACTGGGAAGGTGCAAAAGGATAGAATGTAAATAATTGGAGTTAATTTAAAACAAAAGAAAAAGAATTACATGTGTGCAAAGATGGAAGAATACTTTGCTCTACATTAAAGAATTAGATTTAACAATAAATAAAGAAACAAAAATTTAAAATTGTATATATGTATCCCAACACTGTTTCCAAATTATAAGAACTCGCTATATGTAACAAGAGACCTAAGAAACTAGATTATCAGACCAAATTTGTTAAGGGAACTTATGGATAGTAGCCTAGACTAGCCAGCTGTTAGAAAAAAATGAATTTCTGTAAATTGGGTCCGACGGAAGGATGGAGATATGTATATAAATATAAAGAATATATTTAATATCCAGGCATAAACTCAGTTCTAGTGTCCAGTTTCAAACTCCACAAGCCATTCTAACCTCCTCTTTGTTTGTTGGAACAAACGGTGGAGTGGAAAAAAACCCCATGTGTCTGTCCCGGACACTGTGGCTCTGGGTGGGACAGGAGACACACAGGAAGTGGCCGTGTGTCTTCCCACACAGTAGGATGGGCAGGTAGGGGCTGTGGGAAGATTTGTGTGCCCTGCCCATGGGTGGGGGAGGGGGCCATTCTCAGGGAACACAGCAGCCATCTCCATGGGTTCTCTAGTCCAGGGCATCACAGTCACTTCAGGGTGCCACAAACAAGCTAGCCAGAGCACTGAGACTGGATTTCAGCAGCTTGGAGTGCCAGGCTAGCAGCCTAGGCTTGGGTGAATGGGTACCATCTGGGATCTCTGGGAAGCCCTTGGCAATAGATTAGACACAGCTCCTTAATCGAAGGCTGGATCCCTTGCTTCCCACTGTGGGTCCTAGACAGTCCATAATTCTAAGACGTTTATTGTCATCGTGTGGAGTGGTATGGATGGAATTGTACACCCTCCTCCACCGGGAGAGGTGAGGCAGATATAGTAACTGGGAAGGGGTGTGGCTAAGCCTCTAGGTGCCTCATTAACATGGGGATGGCTTGGGGCTGTGTGGCCACCCCTCTACCTGAGGAGGGGTGGTACATGACCATGACTGGAGCCAAAAGCCTCCCAGGAGCATTGACATGACATTTTTCAGTCCCTTGCGAATTGTTCCACTGGGTCGCTCAGATTTTATGCCTGTGCTCAACTGGGTAACAGACTGCCTGTCTCAGAACACTGCCCCACATTTGTTTATTTATTTTGTTTTTTTTTAATTTTCTTTTTCATTTACTCATTTATTTTTTGCACTCCAGATTTTTTTCTTCCTCCATCCACCCTCCCACTGTTCCATATGTCATACCTCCTCCCCTGTCTCCATGAGGATGTCCCCATCCTTCACCCTTATTCTGCATCCCACCTGATCTCTAAACTCCCTGAGGCCTGCAGTCTCTTGAGGGTTAGGTGCATCATCGCTGATTGAACACAGACCCAGCAGTCCTCCACTGAGTATGTGTTGGGGGCCTCATATCATATAGGGGTGGAAATGGAGAGAAGCGTGTGGAAAAGAAGGTCCAGCCACAGGCCCAAAGTGGGATCCAGCTCAAGGGGAGAATCCAAAGCCTGACATTATTACTGAGGCTATGGAGCCCTCAGAAAAAGTGACCTAGTATGAAGGCACTCCAAAAGACCCAACAAGCAGATGAAAGAGTCAGATGCAAATAGTTGCACCCAACCAATGGACAGAAGCTGCTAACCCATCTCTGAATTAGAGGAAAGCTAGAAGAAGCTGAGGAAGAAGGGGGCCCGGTGGGAAGACCATCAGTCTCAATTAACCTGGACTCCCGAGATCTCTCAGACACTGGGCCGCCATCAGGCAACACACACAAGCTGATGTGAGGCCACGAACATATATATATAGCAGAGCACTGCTGGGTCTATGTTCAATTGGAAATGATGCATCTAACCCTCAAGAGACTGGAGGCCCCAGGGAGTTTAGATGTCAGGTGCGGTGGGGGTGGGGGTGGGAACATCTACCTGGAGACAGGAGAGTTGGGAGAGGTATGGGATGTGGAATAGTCAGAGGGTTGATGGAGGGGGGAATAAAATCTGGAGTGTAAATAAATAAATAAATAAATTAATTAATTAATTAATTTTAAAAAAGAATCATAAACTCATTAAATTAGAAATGATAGAGTACTTTATCTAATTGTCAAATATAATGGACTCAATGTTAATTGTATATCATACTCTGTGATTTACATAATTGTGGCTTTATTCAATTTATGTCTGAGGAAAGAGTTTTTTTGTTTGTTTGTTTTGTTTTGTTTTGACAGAAAAGGTGAGGTCTTGGAGATTTGTTCTAATGCTTGGATTTAATCAAGAATTTCTGTCCAAATGTTAAAGGTCCTTGTCCCCAATTTGTTTTTGTTCGATCAATAAATATGACAGCAGACAATGGCTCGGCAAAGGTATATTGGCCAGGATCATAAAGTTGCATGGGCTAGAAAGCAGCGGTGGGGGAGAGGTGAAGGAGTAATTGCCACAAAGAAGTGGGATATGAATGGACATAGGAGCTGCAGGAAAACCAACCAGCAGTGGGAGATTTCAGGTAAGTGGCCACTGGCCACTTCACCGATTGGGCCTAGGGTAGCAGACAGAGTATAAGAAGTGCCCAGTCATTGAGCTAGACTGCATAATAAAAGTAAGCTAAAGTGTGTGTGCCTTTCATTTGTAGATACAAAGATTCCCTGTCTGGAAAGCGCAAACCACATGAAACATAAAGTGGAGTAGCTATAAACTCACACAATATAATAATTTTTCTGCCTTTATAAATGCCTTTGCTCCCTGTCTTTCTCTTGCCTCTCTCTTACATCTCTTATCTCTTACCTCTCCCCATTCCTCCCCCCCACGACCCCACGTGGTCATGGCCAGCCTCCACCTCTCTACTTCTCTATTCCTATCTCTGCCTTTCTCTGCCTCTACTACCCTCTTAACTCCTCTCCTATGCCCTAAATAAACTCTATTCTATACTAAAAAAAAAAAAAAATGCATTCGCTCTAATAGCAGCTCATCAGTGACAATTTCTGAAACAAGATGTCTATTGTAAACTCTGTGCAAAAATATTCAGGTCTTAATTGATGTACATCAATCATCATGGGCTTTAATGATGTAAGACCCTTCAGTAGAGACTGATAGCTAGTCACTGCTTCTTTTATTATGAAAAGACAATGTCAGAGATTGACAACCTAAAATGAAACTCATACATCATAGATCATAATCAGGAGAGTGTTAAGGATCCAGCAAATCCCTGATGCTCTAACTTAGGAGGTGCAGCAAAGTCAAGTGAAGACACTGGTGCAAAATTATTTTTCCAGCAAGAAGTATTGTTTACAATTGACGAAATAAATATATGTTAATATATATACACAAACGCACACACATATAAATATATATATGTCACATAGATATTATATATATGTCAAAGATATTTACATATATTTAACTATGTAACTGAAAAATAAAATGACCTGTTTAGTGTTTCCCTCATGTGAAACAATTGCTTTAAGATATTTTGAGGAATTTGAAGCTAGGTTTGTATAACTTTGTATCTTATTCCTTAAAATCATATCATTTAAATATAAATATAATATAGCATATAAATATAGCTAATATATCATATTACTTATATATCTTATGTGTTACCCTGAATACCATCTTTCTTTTACCATTCAATCATTTTCACAGTCTCTCCATGAATAGCTGACTATTCATTCAATTCTGGCTGGTATTTGTTATGTAGAATATTGAGAACTTAGTGTGTTGAAAAGATTCTCTATAATAAAAGTCCAACATAACTTGTCCCTAGAAGTATTTATTGAAAGCCTAAAACATACAAACTTAAATGTTACCCAAGATACCTCCTATGATTCTTACAATGAAGTTAGAACTCACAGAGTAACAATGAAGTGTCTTTTCATGTGATATTATTTTTGGTTCTGATGCTCTTGTAAAATTGATCTTATGTGTGTGGAAATTCTTTCTGTGAATGTCTCTTTTTGTTTATTTGTTTGTTTTTCTTTGTTTTTTTGTTTTTTGTTTTTCCTGAAAACTTGCTCCTGGAGAAGAATGCCCAGTTCATAAATTGTGCCATAAGCATAACAAGACAGTGTGTCTAGATACAGACAGAGCATGATAGACAGAACATGGTGTCTTTAGGACCACAGAGAGATGCATTTTCCTTTAGCAGAGAAATTAGTGCAGTCAGTATGAAGCAGTGTTAGTAAAAGCAGCCAAAGCAGAATGAGAATGTCAGAGCCCGTCAGATGGATTTTATTTTGTGAAACAATACCAAATGTCATATTGGCTTCAGAAATTTCAGCTTAGTGTTTAGTGTTTGCTGTTTCTTTCTAAAGTTGACATGCTGCTTCTGAATAGACTTAGCATAAGTCTGTGGGAAATACTGGGAAAAATTGTTTCATTATAGTTTAATTATAACCAAGTATTATTAGAAAGGCATATGTTCTCCCAATTGAAAGGGATTTTGATATAGACATTTAACAAGACTTATCGATGCATAAATAATGAAATCTACTGTTTTGGATTAGGAGATGAAATAATTCAGCTGAATCCTGGCATGAGACATTTCCCAGTTGAATTCTCTTCTGTTTCAGGTTGAAAGAGTCAAAAAGTTGGAAAGGGGTTGAAATATTTAATCCATGTTAAGCTGTAAATTTACAATGCATTTGTGATTGTATGCTCGATAGTTATATCACATTATGCATATTTAAAACATGGATATAGTTTCAGTTGTATATGAGATATGATTTGTGTCAAGTTGACAAGGGATATATTGTAATGGATCCTGGCTGTCAACTTGAATACATCTGGAAGTAACTACAATCCAGAAATGGAGGGCATACCTGTGATCCAGATCTTGAGGCTGTAAGACAGAGGTTTCTGACCTGGAAATCGACAAGGAAACCTTGGAGCATAGTGGTCATGAAAAACTAAGGCCCAGGCAAACATACCTTTAATCCCAGCACTCATGAGAGAGAGTCATGCAGATCTCTGAGTTCAAGGTTCATCTACAGAGCAAGTTCTAGGACAGCCACGCTTAGGCAAAAAAGGAGTTGGAAAATAGAAAGATGATAATAGAATAAGGGAGGCCACGTTCCAGGCTGAGCATGCTGCAGAACTTGGCAGCTTTATCCATGTAGCTTTGAATTTAGAGACAAGTATAGAAGACACTGCTGGACAATTGATGCTGTTTAATTGGAGTTATGAAATTAGTGGTGACAGTGAAGAGACCAGCATTACTGAGATGAAATCTTCTGGGAAATGTTTTCTGAAAGCAAAAAGAAGTTGTGTTCCAGAGAGAGACAAAGTTGTTCCTCACCCTGCAGCTGGACTTGGTAATCTATATGAATCACCCAGGTGGTATTGGTTTTGAAGTATGAAGGTGTCATGGAGAACAGCAGAGGCATGGCACTGTGAAAGGCCAGGGAAGACCATTGGTGAAGGTACAGCTTTAGTTGCACTTGATGGCCCAGTCCTGAAGGCTAGGCACCATAATGAGAGCCTATGAGAGAGTATTGATGAAGCCTAGTTTCAGTGAATGACTTCAGTGTATTGGAGATACCAGTACCATGGTATGAACACCAAGAACAGCAGTAACAATGGAGTGGAATGAACAAGAGCCTAGATTACTACAGAGGACAGAGCTGAAGAAGTGACACAAGCCCTTTGGAATATCCCTAAAGATCATGTGTGGATCTTCAACACTGGAACAAGAAGCTATTAAGCTGAAGTTGACTTGGTGACCCCAAGATGTTAAGGGTGGAAGAGCCGTGGGATATGTTCTCAGGAACGTTGCTAACAGGGAGCAGAAACAGCCCAGGAGAAAGAGATTTGTTGCAGTCAACCAAGATAAAAACAAAGTTGGAGTTATGAACACTGCTTTGACAGATATCAGACATGAGATGTAGAGTTTGGAGATACCCAGCTGGTTTCCTATCTTGCTTTGACAACTGGAGTTAAGTGATTGGACGGATCTCAGAAGAGACTTTGAACTAACAGGACCATGAGCAGAACAACAAAATATATATATTTTCTCTGTCTCTCTGTCTCTCTGTCTCTCTGTCTCTCTCTGTCTCTCTGTCTCTCTGTCTCTTTCTCTCTCGCTCTCTCTGTCTATCTTTGTCTCTCTCTTTCTCTCTTTCTCATTTTTCTGTCATTCTCTACCTCTCTGTCTCTTTCTCTTTGTAGCTCTCTGTTCTATTTCTCAATGATGAAATCTTACTAATAAAACTCTTAAAAACTGAGTCCAAATAAATGTCCTCTTCCTCAAGTTGCTTTCTTTCATCAGAACTTTTGTTCCAGCAATGAAAGTAACTGATACATAAGGTAAGCAGGTATAATGAAAATGTTATCAGCATCCAAATATGATTTGAGAAACAGTGAACATAAGACATAAAAAGATAAAGGAAGAGGAAATCTATCCTTCTATACTTGGTATTCATGGCATATAGAAGAAAGTGCTTTCCTAGACTATGGCTAATGAATGGTGGACATCTATAAAATAAATATGTAAATGTTGCTAAATTAAAAAGGAAAACAAATGAAGAGTTAAAACTGCCAAATCTGCAAGCCTTCTTTACTTCTTCACTAAAATATTCTACTTTTGTAGAAGTTTACAGATTGATTCAGGAACTTAAATTACCCTAATGGGGTGACTGAATATTCATTGCTTTTTGAATATTTCCATTATAAATTTAATGAAATTAATTGCATACCTATACTTCATGCCACATTACTAATTTTCACAGTGAGGAATATATTAAGATCAAATTAGTATAAGCAAATTATTCCTTAGCTGAAGAGAATGTCATGCTGAAATGTTAGCTACTAAGCATGCT
>CM052711.1:81920699-81944115 GCA_028551405.1 Uromys caudimaculatus | reverse complement strand
TTGTCTCCCGGAGCTGCCTGTCTATGGAATCGTAGTGTCCCAGGCAGAAGTTTCCTGCCCCAGGCGCCCGCTTTTGGGATCCAGGGGGGTTTTTAGGCCCGCCTACCTCGGTCCCTGAATCTCGCGGGTTTGGGGCAGTACCTGGTGAGCTGTGGGGCGTCCCAATACTCTTTAAAATATTCCACAAATTAAAATCAGAAGAAACATTGCCCAATTCATTCTATGAAGCCACAGTTATACTGCACATTCTCTCTTTGAGACAGAGTGGATTCTGTCTAATCAGGAACTTGTCACAATTTGCTTTCATAGAGAACTTCATAAGAGATTTTTTTTTCTACTTCTACCATGTTTAATGTTGCAAATAGATTTTAAAAACTGGTTGGGTGCATATTCATTTTAGCTTCAGACCATATCATGTATATTTAAGAGGCATTTAATTAAGAGGCATTTAACTAATATAAGTTACTTTGATGACTTAAAAAATGTCAATACTGAGTTCTATATTTTAAAATAAATTTTGTTAGTTTTATAAAATCAAAATAGTGGTAATGATGCTAATGTATAGGGAGGTCTGTTGTATAAGCCTTCAATTTCAATGTCTCTGATTCTCAACTATGTGTCTGGAGTCATTGATACTAATGTAACAGAAGTTCCCTGCCCACAACAACCAGTGACAGCATGGACCACAGACCATTTTATGTTTTCCCATGATCCATATGATTTCTCATGGCAACATGTACCACAGATGACCTCCTGATTTTCCCTCTTATATATGGTTTCTCTTGGCTACATGGACTACAGACATACAAATTGTCTCTGGTGGCATCATTGATAACAGATAACAACACAACCACTGGAGGGAATCACAGATATCAACATGGACTCGTTTGGCAGCAAAGACTGCAGATATCAACATTGTCTCTGGTGGAAGTGATGATAATGAATATCAAAATGGTCTCCACTGGCAGCATAGAAGGGTTTAAGTCTGTATTTTATAAGACAATTAACATTTGGGATTTGTGGTAGTTTAAATAGGAATGCCCCCCACAGATTCATGTGTAAGAATGCTTGGCCATAGGGAGTGGCAATGTTAGGAGGAGTAGCCATGTTGGAGGAGATATATCATTGAAGAGTTTCATGCTCAAGCTATGCCCAGTGTGGCACACAGTCATCTTCTGCCTGCTAATCAATGTGTAGAACTATCAACTCTTTTTTCAGCACCTGCATGCTTCCACACACTCTGGAATGAGGACAATTGACAAAACCTCTGAAACCAAAAGCTAGTTCTAATTAGTTCTTTTTCTGTATAAGTGTTTCCATGTTCATGGTGCTTTTTCACAGCAATGAAGCCCTAAGAAAGGATCCTTGACCAATAATACATTGTGCTATTTTTACCACACTAGTTCAGTGCATGTATTTGATCTTATTTTCTTCCTAACTAAATATTATGTAGTCTGCTTGATAACACTTGTGTGGGTGGGGGGAGTGAGCAAGAGAAAGAGGGATAGAGGGTGAGAAGGAGAGCGAGAAAGTGAGTGAGTGAGAGAGAGAGAGAGAGAGAGAGAGAGAGAGAGAGAGAGAGAGAGGTGAATATGTTGTGCATTCCTGTAGTTGTGTGTGAATATGCATGCTGACAAAAAAAACGTGGAGATCAGAGGTTTAGTTGAGTATTCTATTGTTTCTATTAATTTGCATCTTATTCCTTCCGTGCATGTTCTATACCTGAACCTGGACATAGGCTGGCAGCCAGTAATCTCCAATGAGCATCTTGTCTTATCTCTTTAGAATGCCAGATATGTTTAATAAGATATTGGGTGTGGTTTCTTGTTCCACTTATCCTCGAAGGGCATCCAGACACTGACATTACAGCAGCTCAAAGAGGATTTGGGAAATTCTGAAATGGGTGCTGTCCATATTCTGCTTTTCTACTGCATGCCAGACCAGAAGGGATAAAGCATATTCTGGGATGAAAAAAATCCTGGTTAAGATGGAAGCAGGTGCCACAAGAGCAGGGAGAAATAATGAAGGCCTTCTCTGAGGATCTTAGTGTTACAGCTCTTTTAGGCAAAGGCCTTCTCACATGTTCTTCAAGGAAACAGTTCTCTGAGATGATCACAGCATGTGCATATACTATATTTTCAACTTTTTTTAAAAAAATATTTTCTTTACATTTCAAATGTTTTTCCCATTCTTGGTTTCCCTGTCCAAAGCAACCTATTCCACCCACCCTGCTTCTTTGAGGGTGTTTTTCCACCCACCCACTCCCACCTCACTGCCCTAACATTCCCCTATGCTGGGACATCAAGCCTGCACAGGACCAATGGCCTCTCCTCCCATTGATGCCAGACAAGGCCATCCTCTGCTGCCTATGCATCTGGAGCCATGGGTCTCTCCATGTGTACTCTTTGGTTGGTTCTTTAGTCCCTGGGAGCTCTGGAGAGTCTGGTTTGTTGATATTGCTCTTCTTCCTATGGGGTTTCAAACCCCTTCAGCTCTTTCATTCCTTCCCTTAACTCCTCCGTTATGGTCCCCATGTTCAGTCAGATGATTGGCTGCATGCATCTGCATCAGTATCATTACAGGTGTGGTAGAGCCTCTCAGGAGACATCCATATCAGGCTCCTGTATGGAAGCACTTCTTGACATCAGCAATACTGACTAGATTTGGGGGCTACATTAGGGATGGATCCCCAGGTGGGACAGTTTCTGGATGGCCTTTCCTTCAGTCTTTGCTCTACACTTTGCTCTTGTATTTCCTTTAGACAGAAGCAATTTAGGGTTGATATTTAAGAAGGGTGGGTGGGACCATCCCTCAAGCTGTAGCCATGCCTAACCTCTGGATATGGTCTTTATAGGTTCTTTCACCCTAGGTTGGGAATTTCAGCTAAATGTAATCACCATTGGGTCCTGGAAGACTCTTGCTTTCCTAGAATCTGGAACTTTCTGTTAGCTATCCTCTGTTCCTCATCCCCCATTGCTACACACCTCTGTTCAATCTTCTGATCCCTCTGTACATGTCCCCACCAGTCTCCTCCCACACCTGATCCTGTATCCTCTTTTTTTCCTCTGCCTCTTTTCTCTTTCTCCAAAGTCCCTCTCACCTTCTACCTCCCCTGAGTATTTTGTTCCCCCTTCTAAGTAGGACTGAAGCCTCCACACTTTGATCTTCCTTAGTCTTGAGCTTCATATGGTCTATAAGTTGTATCACGGGTATTTTAAACTTTTTTACTAATATCCAATTATCAATGAGTACATAGCATGTGTGCTCTTTTGTGACTGAGTTACCTCACTCAGGATACTTTCTAGTTCTATCCATTTGCCTGTGAATTTCATGAAGTCATTGTTTTTAATAGCTGAGTAGTATTTCTTTGTGTAAATGAACCACATTTTCTATATCTATTCTTCTGCTGAGGGACATCTGGGTTGTTTCCACCTTCTACCTATTATAAATAAAAGACAGCTAAGAATATTGTGAAACATGTGCCCTGGTTATATGTTGGAGCATCTTTTGAGTATATGCCCAGGAGTAGTAGAACTGGGAACTCAGGTAGTACTATGCCTAATTTTCTGAGGAAACGCCAAACTGATTTCCAGAGTGGTTATACCAGCTTGCAATCCCACCAGCAATGGAGGAGTGTTCCTCTATCTCCACATCCTTGCCAGAATCTGCTGTTACCTGAGTTTTTGATCTTAGCCATTCTGACTGGTATGAGGTGGAATCTCAGGGTCATTTTGATTTACATTTTTCTGACAATTAAGGCTGCTGAACATTTCTTTATGTACTGCTCAGTCATTCAAGATTCCACGGTAGAGAATTCTTTGTTTATGTCTCTACCGCATTTTATTTATTTATTTTTTTTATATTTTGATACTTTATTTACATTTCCAATGTTTCCCCCTTTCTAGGTCTCTTCTTTGGAAACCCCCTATACCCTCCCCACCTCTATGAGAGTGTTCCACCTCCCACCCACCTGCCCACCCACTCCTGTATTCCCACCTTGACATTCCTCTTTACTGGGGCCTCTAACACCCTCAGGCCCAAAGGCCTCTCCTCCCCCTGATGGCCAACAAGGCCCTCCTCTGCCACATATGTGGTCCGAACCATGGGTCCCTCCATGTGTATTCTTTGGTTGGTGGTCCAGCCTCCAGGTGGACCAGGGGGGAGGGGAAGGAGGTCAGGCCAGTTGACACTGTTGCTCCCTCCATAGGGTTGCAAACTTCCTCAACTCCTTCAGTCCCTTCTTCAACTCCTCCATCTTGGACCTCACTCTCAGTCCAGAGGTTACTGTAAAGTGAAACTTGGGTATTCCTGACTTTTGGGCTATTATCCACTTATCCGTGAGTACATACCATGTTCATTCTTTTGTGACTGAGTTACCTCACTCAGGACGATATTTTCAAGTTCCATCCATTTGCCTGCAAATTTCATTAAGTCATTGTTTTTAATAGCTGAGTAGTACTCCATTGTGTAAATGTACCACATTTTCTGTATCCATTCCTCTGATGAGGGACATCTGGGTTATTTCCAGCTTCTGGCTAATATAAATATGACTGCTATGAACATAGTGGAGCATGTGTCTTTATTACATGTTGGAGCATCTGCTGGGTACAACTGGGTCCTCAGATAGTATTATGTCCATTTTTCTGAGGATCCATCAAACTGATTTCCAGAGTGGTTGTACCAGCTTGCAATCCCACCAGAAATGGAGGAGTGTTCCTCTTTCTCCACATCCTCTCCAGCATCTGCTGTCACCTGAGTTTTTGATCTTAGCCATTCTGACTGGTGTGAGGTGGAATCTCAGACTTGTTTTGATTTGCATTTCCCTGATGACTAAGGATGTTAAGCATTTCTTTAGGTGCTTCTCAGCCCTGTGAATTTCCTCAGTTGAGAATTCTGTTTAGCTCTGTTCCCCATTTTTTGATAGGGTTATTTGTTTTTCTGGAGTCTAACATCTTGTGTTCTTTGTATATATTGGATATTAGTCTTCTATTGGATATAGGATTGGTAAAAGATTTTCCTAATCTGTAGGTTGTTGTTTTGTCCTGATGACAGTGTCCTTTTCCTTACAGAATCTTTTCAATTTTATGAGGTCCCATTTGTCTACAGTGGATCTTAGAGCCTGCGCCATAGGTGTTTTGTTCAGGAAATTTTTACCTGTGCTGATGTGTTTGTGGCTCTTTCCCAATTTCTCATTTAATAGATTCACTGTATCCTGTTTTATGTGGAGGTCTTTGATCCACTTAGACTTGAAGTTTGTACAAGGACATAAAAATGGTTCAATTTACATTCTTCTATAGGTCAACCACCACTTAAGCCAGCACCATTTGTCGAATATGCTGTCTTTCCACTGGATGGTTTTAGCTTGTCAAAGATCAAGAATCTGTCAGTGTGTGGGTTCATTCCTGGGTCTTCAATTCTTTTCCAATGATCTACCTGCCTGGATCTATACCAATATCATGCCATTTTTATCACTGTTGCTCTGTAGGAGAGCTTGATGTCAGGGATGGTGAGTTCTCCAAAAGTTCAATTATTGCTAAGAATAATTTAGGCTATCTTTGTTTATTTTGTTGTTGTTGTTGTTGTTGTTGTTGTTGTTCCAAATGAATTTTAGCATAGCTCTTTTTATCTCTGTGGAAAAACTGAGTTGGAATTTTGATGGGTATCGCACTGAATCTGTAGAATGCTTTTGGTAGGTGGCCATTTTTACTATGCTAATACTGCAGATCCATGGGCATGAGAGATCCTTTAGTCTTCTGAACTCTTCTTCAATTTATTCCTTCAGAGCCTTGAAGCTCTTTTCATACAGATCTTTTACTTGCTTGGTAAGAAACAGGCCAATATTTTATATTATTTGTGACAATTGTGCAGAGTATCATTTTCCTAATTTCATTCTCAGCGCATTTATCTTTTGAGTGGAGGAAGGCTACCGATTTGTTTGATTTAATTTTATATCTATCCAGTTTTCTGAAGTTCTTTATCACTACTAGGGGTTCTCTGGTAGAATTTTTGGGGTCATTTAAGTATACTATCATATCATCTGAATATTTTGGCTTCCTCCTTTTGAATTTTTATCTGACAGAATTCTGCACTAAAATCATCTGGTCTTGGGCTTTTTATTGTTGTTTAGGAGACTTTTTAATGTCTGCTTCTATTTCATTAGTGGTTATGGGAATGTTTAGATGGCTTATCTGATCCTGATTTAAATTTTAGTACCTAGTATTTATCTAGAAAATTATTCATTTCATTCAGATTTTCAAGTTTTATTGAGTATAGGCTTTCGTAATAGGATCTGATCATTTTTTGAATGTCATCGATTTCTGTTGTTATGTGTCCCTTTTCATTTTTGATGTTGTCAATTTGGATACTGCCTCTTTGCCTCTGGTTAATCTGACTAAGGGTTTATCTATCTTGTTGATTTTCTCAAAGAAACAGCTCCTTGTTTTCTTGATCCTTTGTATACCTCTCTTTGGTTCTACTTGGTTGATTTTAGAACTGAGTTTGATTATTTTCTATCATCCACTCCTCTTGGGTTTATTTGCATCCTTTTGTTCTAGAGCTTTCAGATTTGCTGTTAAGCTGCTAGTGTATGTTCTCTCCAAATTCTGTATGGAGGCACTCAGAGCCATGAGATTTCCTCGTAGCACTGCTTTCATTGTGTCCCATAAGTTTGGGTATAGTGTACCATCATTTTCATTAAATTATAAAAACTCTTTTATTTATTTATTTTTTCTGACCAAATTATTATTGTTGTTTAAATTTGATTTTGTCATGGGATTTCTTGGTTTCACCATCTATGATAATTGAGAGTTTTACAGGGTGTAGTACTATGTGCTGACATTTTTATTCTCTAAGGGTCTGTGTGACATATGTTTAGGATCTTCTGGCATTTAGAGTCTCTGTTGAATTATCTGGTGCAATTCTGATAAGCGTGCCTTTATATGTTACTTGACCTTTCTCCCTTGCTGCTTTTAATATTCTTTCTTTGTTTTGTGCATTTAGTGTTTTGATTATTAGGTGACAAGAGGAATTTCTTTTCTGGTCCAGTCTATTTAGTGTTCTGTAGGCTTCTTTTATGTTCATGGTCATATCTTTCTTCAGGTAAGGGAAATTTTCTTCTATAATTTTTTTAAAGATGTTTACTGGCCCTTTAAGTTAGGAATGTTCACTCTCTTCTATGCCTATTATCCTTAGGCTTGGTCTTTTCATTTTGTAAAGGATTTTCTGGGTGTTTGTGTTAGGAGTTTTATGCATTTTGCATTTTCTTTGATTGTTATGTCAATGTTTTCTATGGTATCTTCTGCGCCTGACATGTTCTATTCTATCTCTTGTATTCTGTTGGTGATGCTTGCATCAATATGACTTCTGATCTCTTTCCTAGGTTTTCTATCCCAGGGCTTTCTCCACTGTGATTTCTTTATTGTATTTCCATTTTTAGATCCTGGATAGTTTTGTTCAATTCCTTCACGATTGGTTGTGTTTTCCTGTAATTCTTTAAGGGATTTTTGTGTTTCCTCTTTAAGGGCTTCTACCTGCTTACCTGTGTTCTCCTGTATTTATTTATTTATTTATTTATTTATTTATTTATTTATTTATTTATTCATTTAATTTTGGTTTTTCAAGACAGAGTTTCTCTGTGTAGCCCTGGCTGTCCTGGAACTCACTGTGCAGACCAGGCAGGCCTCGAACTCAGAAATCCACCTGCCTCTGCCTCCCAAGTGCTGAGATTAAAGGTGTGCGCCACCACTGCCCGGCTCTCCAGTATTTCTTTAAAAGCAAAAAAATATTTTGAAGAACAAATAAAGCTAGTAATACAGCTTAGTCTGTAAATTGCTTGACACAAAGGTGGAAGAAACAAAATGTAATCTCCCAAATTCATGTAAATAAAAATTAGGAGTAGTGGTAACGATTACCCCATCACTCAGGAGGCCGACTCAGACAGGCCCCTGTGACGTGTCGGCTCTGCACAGTAGCTCAGTTGGTGAATTTCAGAGTACAGAGAGGAGTTATATTCCATATTATTTACTTTTCTATTGATGTAATAAGATACATTGACCAATACAAGTTATAAAATGAAGAGTTTATTAAGGGCTTACTGTGTTAAAGTTTGTGATGGCAGAGAGAGTGTACGTTGTAAGAAATAGACAGGTCTTATCTCAATATGGTAAGCACAAAGCACAATAAATACTGGGGATGTAATAAGTCTTTTGATACCTCCAAATCACTGTTCTTCCAACAAGTCCACACCTTCTGTTCTGTCCAAAATAGAACCACAGACTGTGGACCAAAAACATGTAAGTCTATGGGGAGCAGTGCCATTGCTAATTAAACTACCATGCTCATCAAATCTGTCTTCATGTATCAGGCCTGTTGGATAGCTGTGATCATAAAAGAATGATCACAGCTTCTATGAAACTGAGTAAGCAAACTTTCTAAAGTCATATTTTTCCAAAAGTCATTTCTTTCCTGATTAATTTCTTAATAGCATCTCTAAAATTAGGAGCTAGGCATGGTGACACCTTATTTTAAGCACAGCACTGAACGATGAAGGCAGGTGGCCTCTGTGAGTTCAAGCCAGCCTGGTCTACATAGCAAGTTCCAGAACACCAAGACAATTGGGGAAGTATATAGGGAAACCGGTCTTAAAGCAAACAAATAACAAACAAAACATCTCTAGCCTTAAATTTATATATATATATATATATATATATATATATATATATATATAATTTATAATACATATTTATATATAGTTTATAATGTATATATTTATAATATATAATATATTTATATATTATAATTTATAATTATAATATATATAATTTATAAATTTATACATTATATATATATATATTTCTAAAAAGGAAGTCATGAAATTGAAGCAGAACCAAAGAGGATATATTGGAGGGTTAAAAGGGGAAACAATGGGAAAGGAGAAATAGTATAATTATATTATATTCACAAGAAGAAAAGAAAAATCTCTCTCTCTTTATATATATCCTTTTTCCCCATCATTACTTCACACCATTTGCCAGGGGCCTTCCCAGCTGTTTTTCTTTCTTCATTCTGGCTTGAAGGTAAGCCTAGGGCCTGACGAGCTTCAGTGGCAAGGGTGAGCTTTTTAGGGTTGATGTTGAATAATAAAATGTTTACCTATCTTAAGTTGGAATCACTTTGCTACTGTAGCTGCTACTGTAGCTGACCCGCATGTCAGAGTTCTCCTGAGGCCAGAAACTGCAATCTCTGGCATTTAGCACTTCAAAGTAGTCTTTGTTCTTTCTCCTCAGGAACTGTGTTATTCTAAGTTCCAGCTTGCTAGTTGAAGGCTATCAGAAAAGAAGGACACATTGAAAAGTGATTTTAATCTTTATTTCTAATTTCCCTCTAAGAGGTTTTCTATGAACATTCTCTAAGAAAGTTCTTTTACGAGGTTCTTCACTCTAAAGCATTCTTCTTGCATTCTGTTTTAAAAACTTTTCTGTCTCTCTGTCTCTCTGTCTCTCTCTGCCTCTCTCTCTCTCTCTCTCTCTCCCCCTCCTCTCCTCCTAATATTGCTATTTCCTCCAGCTCTGATTCTGATGTAACTATCATAATGCCCTCACTCTCAATGCAATTTGCTCCAATGCTGTGCCCTTATTTCTAAGTTTTCTTGAGCTCAGTTTTCTCTCTTTATCCTCAACACTTACACATTTTTCAGAATACATGATCACATGGTAAAAAGTTCACCACAAGTTTACACATAAATTCAAATCATAAATTAAATAAGAAGTTTACAATCAAAAATATTTACATGGATATCCATTAGGAGTAATTATCTGGCTAAACATTCATTATCTGTCACTAGCTCAACAGGAACCATATTTTTTGTGACTAAGTTGTTATTTAAGTTTTGTATAGATAGGCACAGTCAATATTTTATCTTATGTCCTTGCACCTATTGTAAATCTTTAGTTCCTTTGTTTGAACATTTAGTTAATTGTTTTTGCAACCTTTTAGAATGTGCTTTAAGTTGTAGATGCCTTCCTGCTATCTCAAAAGCATTTAACTTGTGACACTTAAAGACTGGCAGAGTTCTCACTGCATTTTTGATCATAGGAGTGGATTTAATAACAGTCCTATTATAAGAGCTTAATAATTACTAATATCATTTTTAAAGATTTCTTATAGGATCATCATTAAGAGTTAAGAAATCATTTATTGAACCAGAGTACAGTCCTTGCAGCAATAGGCATAAAATGAGCCCCCAGAAAATGAGGTTCACAAGCGGCCACAATACGAGTTAGCCCACTGACCACTCTAGGTGCTAGATGTGCCTTAGACTACTTGTCACCTGACCCTACCTGTCCTTGGGGGTTGGAGGTGAGGTGGAGCAAAGTCAACAACACAGACTCTGGGAGCAGGAAGAAATGCTTTAGCAAGCTCATCTGAACACTGTTGCAAGCTCCTTTAATACCTTCCACCCATGCCCTATTGATCCCAAGAAAGCATCTCTTCTAAACAGCAGTTCCCAATTGGCTGGCATTGTCTGCACCAGAAATTCTTGTTCTGTCAGGCAGTTTTCAATTAGATCCTCCAGCAGGAGAAGCTTTTGCAGCTCCATGGCCCCACCATTCCTGGTACAGTTTGTCTCCAGAGATGGCTGGGCGGGAGAGTTCACCTTCCTGTGGTATTGGTTACAGTGGTCCGCTGTTCTTGTCCCATGTTTGGCACCACTTGGTGGTTTGTGTACCAAACACTGTCTGCTGAGATCTGCAAGTCTCTGGTCTCATCAGAGCAGCCAAAGAGTTGCAAGCAAGTTGCCTGCTCCTGCTCCAAGATTGGGGCCACCAAGTAGGAAGTGACTGCAGTAGCCTGGAGCAGCTTATAGCAGCAAAAGCTTCAGGAGAGTATTTCTTTTCACAAAGTGTTAGAGCTCCTTATGATAGATGCTCCAACAGTCTTTGATGAAATAGCTCTCATGTTTTTGTTTTGTGGAAGGAGTCTTGGCTACATTGTGAGGGGTTTGGGGGACTAAAAGCAGATTCTTTCTATGGGGTTGGTCTGGTATGTTAGGCGTGCCTCATCTTCATGTGAAGGGGGTTTATACTCTGCCACTATGTGATTGATTGTTACAGTCCTGTCCACGGGGTGTCAACTTCTGGCCTCTGCAAACAAAAATGCATGTAACAGGTACACATGCATACATGTAAACATGTGCATACTCCACATACACACAAAAACACACAAAAACACACCCATACACATCATAAAATGGTCTGTGAGAAAAGCTTTTTTAGTACTGTCACTTTTCACTATCCTAACTAATACAGTTAGTTGGTGACTATTGAAAGAAGACTCACTTTGCTTTGCGAATATAGGCCCTGGTAGGTTTCTTATGTGTCAGGGGATTGCTCCATATCCATTTGTATGTATTCAGCAGCAAAAGAACTCAGTGGGCACTTAACAACCATAAAAAACTCTAGTGACAAGAACAATGATTCAGCACCTGCTGTTGATTTAGGTGATGATGAAGAGGATGATGGGGAGGATGCACATGCTGCTTCTTATAATGACAGTGTTGTTGAGGGTGAGGATAGTGAAGATGATGATGGTAATGAACAAAAAGAGACTAAGGAGGAGTAGGAGAAGAAGAAGAGGAGGAGGAGGAGGAGGAGGAGGAGGAGGAGGAGGAGGAGGAGGAGGAGGAGGAGGAGGAGGAGGAGGAGGTGGAGGAGAAGAAGGAACTGCTGATTGTGGTGGTGGTGGTGATGATGATGATGATGGTGGTGGTGGTGGTGGTGATGCTGATGATTATGATCATGATGATGACATTAATAAAAGGACATGTTGCTAGTGATTTCAGTTTTGGAATTCCAGAGAGATTCAGAAAGATAATTAGAGGAAAAAGATTGATGTACATTGTATATATTTATGAATATTTCAAAGAATAAGTAAAAGTACTGTTAAAAATGGACAATTTTAATTTTTGCTAATCTTGCTGATATTAAACTCTATCTGACAGCATGTCAAACATGAGATGAACATGTTTCATGAGCATTTGCATTCCTCATATGGCCTGTAGCCTGGGAAGTTTCTCCAATGTTCCTGAGCATTTGAGTTCATGGACACATACAGGAACTATCTTTCACATGTATTTGAGGGGGAGGAAGGATGACTGAGGTATGTAAATGTGGAATAGTGACGGGTCTACAAACTCTATAGCCTAGGTCAGTCTTGAGACTTAGGTATTCAAAAAAAAAAAATCAACCTCCTAAATGCTGAGATATCACACAGGAATACTTAGTCATAAAAAACTCCAGCTAATTTGGGCTTCTATTGTGTGTAAAATGATCATTCTGCTTTCCTTGTACTATGTGGCTTAACCATAGATAGGACTTCATTGTCTGGCTCTTGACAGACACTGGCTTGAGTGCCTTGGCAGGGAAAGTGCGTGTATGCTCCATCCCGCTATGCTGTAATCTGTTCTGTCACATCTTCAGTTTCCCTTTTCTTTGATTTCTAGTACTCTTTGCTTCTTTTTTATCCTTAGAATGGAGTTTGATTTTTGTTAATCTAATGCTTATAAAGGAAGCCATGAAAATAAGGGTTTGTTTTTAGTTGTAAAAGGTTAGTCAATAATCATAAAGTTAGGAAGCAGAAGGGGTAGTACTGGGGCAGTAACTTAGAGCTTAACATTCTGATCAATAAATAGCATGTGTGGTTTGGGTGGCCAACCGAATGTAAAATAGAGAGATTGAGGGACTCAGACTCAAAGCCCATTTACAGTAGCACACCACCTCCAATAAGGCCATACGTTCTCCAACAAGGATACACCGCCTAATCTTTCCAAAACTGTTTATAAATTGAGGTCTAAGTATGCAAATATATGAGCCTATGGTCTTCCTGTTTTCATATGCATCATTTTCCTTCTGGGTCTGTACAACTGAAAGCACTTTGATATTAGAATACCATTTTCCTGGACTTTTTAAACACAACTAATTCACATCTGTCTTCCTCTTACTGAATAGCTTTTAACTCCTTTCTCCCTGTGTGTGTATGTGTGTGTGTGTATGTGTGCATGTGAAAGAGAGAGAGAAAGATCAAAACAGAGACAGAGAGAGAGACAGAGAGAGAGACAGAGAGAGAGAGAAACAGAGAGAGATGTATATATGTGCAAGTTCTTGAACATCTACATATTGAGTACACAGGACACAGGGAGATGTTAGATGTCTACCCTATTACTCTATGTTTTAATCCTTTAGAAAGCATCTTTCATTGAATCTGGAATGAAGTTGGTGACGAACAAGCCTTAGAAATCTTCGTATAGTTAAGTGACATGAAAAACTCCACCAGAGAACTGCTGCAGCTGAAAAGCAACTTCAGTAAAGTGGACAGACATAAAATTAACTCAAACAAATCAGTAGCCTTCCTATACACAAAGGATAAACAGGCTGAGAAAGAAATTAGGGGAATGGTACCCTTCACAATTGTCACAAACAATATAAAGTATCTTGGTGTGACTCTAACCAAGCAAGTGAAAGATCTGTATGACAAGAACTTCAAGTCTCTGAAGAAAGAAATCGAGGAAGACCACAGAAGATGGAAAGATCTCTCATGCTAATGGATTGGGAGGATTAATATAGTAAAAATGGCCATCCTGCCAAAAGCAATCTACAGATTCAATGCAATCCCCATCAGGATTCCAACTCAATTCTTCATAGACTTAGAAAGAGCAATACTCAAATACATTTGGAACAACAAAAAACCCAGGATAGCAAAAGCTATTCTCAACAACAAAAGAACTTCTGGGGGAAAGAGCATCCCTAACCTCAAGCTGTACTCCAGAGTAGTAGTGATAAAAAAACTGCATGGAATTGGTACAGTGACAGGCAGGTAGATCAATGGAACAGAACTGAAGACCCAGAAATGAACGCACACATTTATGGTCACTTGATTTTCGACAAAGGAGCTAAAACCACCCATTGGAAAAAAGACAGCATTTTCAACAAATGGTGCTGGTTCAACTGGCAGCCTACAAGTAGAAGAATGAGAATTGATCCATTCCTATTTCCCTGTACAAAGCTCAAGTCCAAGTGGATCAAGGACCTCCACATAAAACCAGATACACTGAACCTAATAGAAGAGAAAGTGGGGAAAATTCTTGAACACCTGGGTACAGGGGAAAGGTTCTTGAACAGAACACCAATGGCTTATGCTCTAAGATCAAGAATCCACAAATGGGACCTCATGAAATTGCAACGCTTCTGTAAGGCAAAGGACACTGTCAATAGGACAGAATGTCAACCAACAGAAAAGATCTTATTGGGAAAAGATCTTAACCAATCCTATGTCTGATAGAAAGCTAATATCCAATATATACAAAGAACTCAAGAAGTTAGACTTCAGAATACCAAATAACCCTATCCAAAAATGGGGAACAGTGCTAAACAGAGAATTCTCAAGTGAGGAAATTCACAGGGCTGAGAAGCACCTAAAGATGCTCAACATCCTTAGTCATCAGGGAAATGCAAATCAAAACAAGTCTGAGATTCCACCTCACACCAGTCAGAATGGCTAAGATCAAAAACTCAGGTGGCAGCAGATGCTGGCGAGGATGTGGAGAAAGAGGAACACTCCTCCATTTCTGGTGGGATTGCAAGCTGGTACAACCACTCTGGAAATCAGTTTGGCGGACCCTCAGAAAAATGGACATAATACTACCTGAGGACCCAGCTATACCTCTCCTGGGCATACACCCAGAAGATGCTCCCACATGTAATAAAGACACATGCTCTACTATGTTCATAGTAGCCATATTTTTAATAGCCAGAAGCTGGAAACAACCCAGATGTCCCTCATTAGAGGAATGGATACAGAAAATGTGGTATATCTACACATTGGAGTACTACACAGCTATTACAAACAATGACTTAATGAAATTTGCAGGCAAATGGATGTAACTTGAAAATATCTTGCTGAGCAAGGAAACTCAGTCACAAAAGAACAAACAGGGTATGTACTCACTGATAAGCGGATATTAGCCCAAAAGTTCAGAATGCCCACGCTTCACTTTACAGTAACCGCTGGACTGAGAGTGAGGTCCCAGATGGAGGAGTTGGAGAAAGGTCTGAAGTAGCTGAGGGAGTTTGCAGGCCCATGGAGGGAGCAACAGCGTCAACGGGCCTGACCCCCCCCCCCCGCTCGTCCTGGAATTGGAACCAACAACCAAAGAATACACATCTATGGACCCATGGTTCGGACCACATATGTGGCAGAGGATGGCCTCGTTGGCCATCAGGGAGAGAGGAGAGACCCTTGGGCCTGAGGGTGTTAGAGGTCCCAGTAAAGGGGAATGACAAGGTGGGAATACTGGAATGGGTGGGCCGGTGGGTGGGAGGTGGAATTCCCTCATAGAGGCGGGGAGGGGGAGGGGATAGGGGGTTTCCAAAGAGTAGACCTAAAATAGGGGAAAATGTAAATAAAGTATCAAAAATAAAAAAAATAAAAATAAAAAAATTTAAAAAAATAAAAGAAATGTTCAACATCCTTAGTCATCAAGGAAATGCAAATCAAAACAAGTCTGGGATTCCACCTCACACCTGTCAGAATGGCTAACATCAAAAACTCAGGTGACAGCAGATGCTGGTGAGGATGTGGAGAGAGATGAACACTCCTCCATTGTTGGTGGGATTGCAAGCTGATACAACTACTCTGGAACTCAGTTTGGTGGGCCCTCAGAAAAATGGACATAATACTACCTAAGGACCCAGCTATACCACTCCTGGGCATATACCCAGAAGATGCTCCACCATGTAATAAAGACACATGCTCCACTATGTTCATAGCAGCCATATTTTTAATAGCCAGAAGCTTGAAACAACCCAAATGTCCCTCATCGGAGTAATGGATACAGAAAATGTGGTACATATACACAATGGAGTACTATTCAGCTATTAAAAACAATGATTTAATGAAATTTGCAGGCAAATGGATGGAACTTAAAAATATCATCTTGAGCGAGGTAACTCAGTCACAAAAGAATGAACCTGGTCTATACTCACTGATAAGTGGATATTAGCCTCAAAGTTCAGAATACCCAAGTTTTACTCTACAGTAACTGCTGGACTGAGAGTGAGGGCCCAGATGGAAGAGTTGGAGAAGGGACTGAAGGAGCTTATGAAGTCGGCAGCCCCATGGAGGGAGCAACAGTGTCAACTGGCCTGACCCCTCTAGTCCTCATAAAGGCTGGACCACCAACCAAAGAATACACATGGAGGGACCCATGGTTTGGACCACATATGTGGCAGAGGAGGGCCTTGTTGGCCATCAGGGGGAGGAGAGGCCCCAGTAAAGGGGAAAGTCAAGGTGGGAATATGGGAGTGGGCAAGCGGGTGGGTGGGAGGTGGAATTCCCTCATAGAGATGGGGGAGGGGGAAGGGATAGGTAGTCTCCAAAGAAGAGACCTAGAAAGGGGGAAACATTGGAAATGTAAATAAAGTATAAAAAAAAAAAGAAAAAAGAAAAAAAAAAAAAAAAAAAAGATAGTAGCAATCCCTAGGAGTTCTTGTTGGTGAGCACCTTTTATCAAAGCACTCCAGGCAGAGACAGGTAAATCTTTCTGAATTTAAGGCACACTAGTCTATATGGGGAGTTCTAACCCAAACAGTGCTACATAGTGCAACTCTAACTAAAAATATATAATAAGGAAATAAATGAATAAATATAGAGAAAGGAAGGAAGAAATAAATTACATTGGAAAATAGGCACTTTATTCCTACAGAAATAAGTGAGTATTATTTTTACTTAATAAATAATACCAACCAAATTATTGAAAGTCAACTGAGAAACATATTCTCAGAAACATCTGTTTCTACATTCTATTGTATGGGAAAGACTACATGTATGAGCTGAGCTACAAGCATAAATATGCCATTCCATCACAGGCATTTTCCAAGTCAAACCTGAAAAGTTTATGGGCCAACCATGACTTCCAAAGAAGATGCATTATTATTCTGCCAATTCTTCCTTATTTTGTCTTCTAGTAGTTAGAGGTTATTACAAACCTTAAAACCTCATTCTTACAAAATATACCAGGGAGTCTTCAAAGAAAAATAACAGAAGACTGGAAATCAGACTTGATCCTTAATATCTAGAATGTGAACAGTCAATTTAGGAAGAGACAGAGATCAATGGAACAAGAAAAATACCTGCCTATATTATCCTAATATGAAAGCTCTTGTTTCAGTGCAAAAACCTGCCTCGGTAAGTAAATTACAGAACATTTGAGCAAAACCCAATGATATCTGGCACATTGATATGTGACATGAATATCTATATACATGTGAACATGGATACATATATGCACACACCACACATACATAAACACTAAAATAAATAAACACCATAAATCTTCCGACAAAACAACTTCAAACCCATAACATTCATATGAGAGTTTGTCAGCAACAATAAAGACAGTCACAAGCATTTTAAGGATAACTGGAAAATCTCCTCTTCTACCAGATTTAAATAGATTAGCATTGAAAAGCATGTAAACTCAAATTAAAAAAAAAATAAGATAAAATAAATAAAAGCCAGACTGCTATGTTTTAAAGTAAGGTTCTTTAAGCAAAGCCAGAGATACTGCCCTACTCAATTTATGCCTACAGAGACTTTCAAAGTAATAGCAAATATTTTATTGACCATTTTATGTTTTTTAGTAACAGAAGTACATAAAAACCCAGAGAAGCAGGAAAAATGTTATTCTATCTCAGTTTTATTACCCCTTTCGCATAGGAGGTGTGAGTTTATTTGTTATGTGTAATGATTCAGTACATCGATTCTAATGGGATGTATTATAATATTCAGAATTCTTAAAGCAAGAGGTAATAAAATGCTTTTCAGTACACCTATAAGTTGAACTTTCACAAAATATAAACAGGATTATACACATAATGGAAATATAGCTTTGATATACTCCTATCTGCTGATTTGACAAGCAAGAAAACTTTTGTATCATTAGTGGTTTGAAAATGTATAATTAAGGTTTAACACTAAACCAAAAACAATTTGTTTATTCAATAGCAGATTCACAATGAATACAAAATAAATCACGTAAATTATTGAACTGGAACATGAGTAGAATCTCTTTGCATAAAGCTAATAGGTACTGAAGATCTCAAACAAGGCAGAAGATTATTTGTGAAATGATAACTTGTGAACACATTAGGTTTATGGCAAGTGATGTGCTTGCTACTCATATATTTCTCTATATGATATCTTCATCAAAAGACAGAGTGATGAAAATATGGGAGTAAAATAAGAACCTAAAACCATGAAACCAGCCTGGTCTACAAAGTGAGTTCCAGGACAGCCAAGGCTATACAGAGAAACCCTGTCTCGAAAAACCAAAAAAAAAAAAAAAAAAAAAAAAAAAAGAATATAAATGCCATGCTCTAATACAGAGGTCCATGAAGTCCCTCCTTACTGCTGATGTGTAAGGATACAGCATAGGCCTGGCAAACATGAATGAGGGTGACTTTTGATATTTTATTTCAATGGTAATATCTATCAGGTACCAAGTTTCAATGGGAGAATATCTCTTATAGGTTCCTATGTTTCAACACTTAGTCCCCAACTGGTTACTCTATTTAAGAAGGTTGTGGGAGTTTTAAGAAGTAAATCTTCATTGTAGGATGTAGGAAATAACAGGGCTAGGCTGTGAGGTTTGGCAGGCTTACCATACTTCTGTTCCCTCTTCAATGCCTGACTTCAGATAAAGTGAGGACAAGAATCACCTGCTTCTGCATCTTCACAAAAGCATGTTTCATCATGCATTTTATTCCCTGATTTTTCAAGGGAACTAGAAACAGAAATAAATAGTGGAATCTATTTTTCATACACCATGTTTTATTAAATTCGAGAATTTCACAAATGCATGCAGTGTATTTTAATCATTTTCACCGCTACCATTTCCATTAACTCCTTCCAAATCTACCCTCCTTTCTACTTACAACTCCCAAATTCATGTATGCTTCTTTATTTTTAAGATTGTTTATAATCTGACAGTTCAATCTGTATGTGCCATACGTTCACGTGAGTGGATCATTCACCTGTGGATGGCTTATCTACTAGGACTACACCTTAAAGAAAAGTGCATTCCACACCATAGCAGCCATCAATATTCAAGAGGTGTTTAATTGGTGGGAGCCAATAAGCTCCTCATCCATCCCTGCTTGAATACTGATTGGCTTGATCTTGTTAAGACCTTACCTAGGCACCATCTGCTGTGTGTTCTTGAGTAAAGCAGCCATGGACGGCATATCCAGGAGATATTGATTTGCCCTGGCTCTCTCTAGTCTTATTGTAGACCCTTTCTATACCCTCATCATCAATGGTACCTGAGACCTTGGGAGAACCAGATGGCAGAAATGTTCTATTTATTTCTTTTCAAGTGTTTTTTTTTCAATGTAAATGAGAAAATAAACTTAAATACCATAATTCCACACGCCGTTGTTATTATCTCAACTAGATCTAGCTCTCTTGAATTGGTTCTGAAAATAGTTATGATTTAATAAAAAAAACTTTGGACAAATGAGTGAAATTAGAAGTAGATAACTCCCACACACAAATAAACACTGTACTGTAGCACACACACAATGTCTTTATTCAATTTCTTTACCTGCTTTCTGAATCCCCTTGGAAATGTCAATCTTCCCTGTGTGATTTAACCTTTCTCTAACAGAGTGAGTTAGGGATGTAGTTCAGCTGAGAGAATGATTGTCTAGCATATCTGAACCCCTGGCTTTCAACCCCAAAGACACATATATTGAGCTTGGTGACAAATACCTCTAATCCCAGCATGCTTAATGCAGAGAAAAAGGATCAGAAGTTCAAGGTTATCCCTGGCTACCTAGAAAAAGAAGTAAAAATGAAAAAAATATAAATGATTATCAAAGAGAAATAAATCTTCTGAATTCCAGAGCATTTTAATCATTGAGCAGGCACATTTTTCTCAGTCATGGTGAAAATGGTATTTTTATAACAAATAAGATATAGACGACATAAGGAAAGCTTCTGAATTAGGAGTTCCTTTAAAACTATCCAATATATATACCAGAATACTATGTGCATTTGTTAGATACTCTTGACAAGGGCCATGATCAATAATATGATCTACTTAACTGTGAGTGGTAACAACCAGTTTATGGTTTAAACCTGGAAATATTTCAAATACACATTCAGGAGTTAGAAAAAAAAACATTGTGTAATGTTTAATCAAATACTCATACAAACTCTGTTACTGGTATAGACTTTCAACAGTACTATGGATATTTCTTTTTAAGCAGTCTTTTCTCTGTAACTCAGTTTAGATCTTCCAAGTGCCCCACAATTGACTGAGAGACACAGAATGAGATCTAGATTTCATTGACCATAGTGCTAAGTCTTGCATTAGTAAATCTGCATGCTGTTTTGTCTGTTGGACAAAGCATGTCTCTGCAAGGTAACATTCCTATGGAAAATAAAGAAAGAGTACTTGCTAGTATTGGATCTGTGGGCATCAGTAAGTTTCCTATTACATATTCATTCAGAGAAGGTCACACATTTGTTCAATGCTCCAATAATCTTCTGTGGGAAATTGGAATAATGTTCTTGTCTTCCATGTTTAATTGAACACATTAGTTGGCTGGAAACAATATACTTAATTATTAAGCACTGTTAAAAATTATGAAAGGGATCTCAGCAATTCTGTAACATCAAACTATTTTAAAACTAAATTTTGACTTCATTGTTATTTATTTTATAGGATTTTTCTCATGAGGTTATCCATTTGAGAAGTACAGTAAAAAAACTGTTTTCAAGATTTAAAGTTGAATTTTTTCTTGATACATCTACAAGAAGATTTTACATGTATTTCTTTATGTTAAAATGTTTCACCCATATGCCATGCATGCTGCCTACTCTCACACTTACCGTGCCCCTACCCCTGCACACATCTCCTCCCACAAATCTTTACCTATATTTCTTTTTGTAGGATCCAGTGAGTTTACCCAGAGCCATCTGTGAAACCATGCACTTAAAGATATTATTTGGATGCAGGTGTGCTCACCGTTGTTCACAACTAAAGAAAATTGTTCCTGTGTCCCAGAATGTATCAGAGATTAAGTAGGAACTTATGAACCCATGTTCGTTTCTTAATTGGTATGACATATAAGACTTCTGTGAGTTTCTTGCAGGTTCAGGTAGCCATACGTTTTATCTGTCTAGAAGATGGCATTTTAATCATTGAGTAGGCATATTTTTCTCAGTCATTGGGAACATGGTATTTTTATAACAGAAATAAGATATAGAAGACATAAGAAAAGCTTCTGAATTAGGAGTTCAATAAACATGTCATATTGGAATCCTTTTTCCATGTCAATGAACAACTGAATTCACCATCCTAGAAAACTAGTATTTTCTGTTAAATCAAACAAATATGGACTGGCTTGATCCCAATGCGCCTTATTTCACTCCAATCTAACATAAAAGTAAAATATAGCTTTTAAGAATATTTCTTCAATGGATGGCTGAACTGCAGCTAGCTAAGCAAGGAACTTCAGTGAATTGAAGGAGGATCTTTGCTCGAATTATTTTGACATAAGACAAACACCGAACTTTAATCAATCAAGTATATTTGGACATAATTTTCAGTTTCTACAAAATATGTCTAATCATGTAATCTCAAATGAAATCTTATGGATATATTAAACTTCTATTGCTAGAATTATGTATTTTGATAATACTGAAATATTTTTCTTTCTTTATCTCTTGCAGGGCATGTTTATTTTTCTGCTTTGCCAATTTCATTCCAGCATCCAGTTTTTACTTGCTAGGCCATGACCAAGTGTCTGATAGTGAGTTAATATTTGTGACACCTTTATTGTATTTTAATCTCCTTGTTGAATATTTGCTCACTACTCAAAGGAGCAGGGAAAAAACAGGAAATCATTTCATCAGCATTCAGAAGGGCATAATCCAAACACAGAATACTCAGAATCTATCAATAATTTTCTTTACCTTTCTCTGTCAACATAAAAATATTTTGCCTATTTGTGATATCTTTGAGTTGGTTCTTGTTTTAGGGTATCCATTGCTGTAAAGAGACACCAAGACCAAACCAACTCTTATAAATGGTGGCATTTAATTGGGCATGGCTTACAGGTTTGGAGGTTCAATCCATTACCATCAAGTTGGGAGCCTGGCAGCAACCCAGCAGGCATGGTATGGGAAAAGCTGAATGTTCTTTATTTTGATCTGAAGGTTGCCAGGAGGCAGTTAGGAGAAGAGTCTCAAAACAATCTGTAGTGACATACTTCTTGAAACATGACCACACCTATTCCAACAAGGCCATGCCTCCTAAACATACTCACTGGGCTAAACATACTCAAACCACCATGACCCACTCCTTGGCCACATAGGGTGTTCAAACACATGAGTCTGTGGGAATCATGAATCATGCCTACCCACAAAATAATTCAAAATACATTTAGTCCAACTTCAAAAGTCCCCATAGTCTATAGCTGTCACAACAATGTTAAAAGTCCAAAGTCTCTTCTGAGATTCACTCAGTCATTTAAATTTCCTCCCTACAAAATCAAAATCAAAAAGCAGATCATATACCTCCAACATCACAGGAAATACATTAGCATTCCCAAACATTGTGAAGAAACACTGGACCAAAGCAAGAACAAAAACAAGCTGAGCAAACTCCTAACCATGTGTCTCCATGTCTGATGTCCAACTCTGCCAAGGACAAGCCTTGGCTTGGAGAGGGGTTTTGAGAGACAGAGTGTTTGAAAGCAGTGAAACAAATGACTCAAATTCAAACTGTGGGTTAAAAACTGACAACCTATCTTCTGCTCCAGGCATCTTTCAAGACTGCTCTTTCTATGTTCTGCTTTATCTGGAGATGTTCATATAACTCTCTTCACTATACAGGATTTTTTTTTTCAATTTTAAAGGAAACAAACAAAGAAATAAACAAAATATTGATCCTCCTGGTTTCCATCTGTGCCCCGAGCTGAGCCTCATCCACAGCTTTCCATACCCAAATCCTGTCCAGAGAGAGCTGTGCTCCCAGGAGTGCTGACATACCTAAGATCACAGGCTCACGGGCTCACAGGAGGGACAAGTTACTGTCAGAGACAGCAAGATCAGCTAACTCAGCAGATGGCAAGATGGAAGTGCAAGACTATAAGCGACAGATGTAAGGAGCGGTTAGAATATTCGCCATCACTAGATGGCGCTGTTGTTCTAAGGCAACTTGCGGATAGCCCGCGAAACCCGAAATGCATCATGGGTGTACACGTATAATCACCGCCCATTCCCGGGGCACACCGACCAATGGAGTGCACGCTGCCCCGGGACTATATAACGCCGCCATGTTGGCCCCCGCGCGGTT
>CM052711.1:81898164-81920199 GCA_028551405.1 Uromys caudimaculatus | reverse complement strand
ACCAGGGAGAAAGGAGAGGACTTTGGGCCTGAGGGTGCTAGGGGCACCAGTAAAAGGGAATGTCAAGGTGGGAATATGGGAATGGGTGGGCGGGTAGGTGGGAGGAGGAATTCCCTCACAGAGGCAGGGAGGGGGAGGGGACACGGGGTTTCTAAAGAAAAGGGGAATCATCGGAAATGTAAATAAAATATCAAAAAAATAAATAAATAAATAAATAAATAAAAAAGAAAATAAACCAAACAAAAAAAAAAAAAAAAAAAAGAAAAGTATCTGTGTAGCCAGAAGATATGTGTTAAAAAAAAAAAAAAAAAAAAAAGAGTATTGGTATTGGGTCTTCTTTGAAGGTCTGATAGAATTCTGCACTAAACCCATCTGGTCCTGGGCTTTTTGTTGTTGTTGTTGTTGTTGGGAGACTTTTAGTGACTGCTTCAATTTCTTTAGGGGTTATGAAAGTGTTTAGATGGTTTATGTGATCCTAATTTAACTTTGGTATTTGGCATCAGTGTAGAAATAATCCATTTTATACAGACTTTTGTAGTAGTATTTGATGATTTTTTCGAATTTCCTCAGTTTCTGTTGTTATATCTCTCTTCATTTCTGATTTTGTTAATTTGGATACTGTCTCTGTGCCCTCTCATTAATCTGGCTAAGGGTTTATCTATCTTGTTCATTTTCTTAAAGAATCAGCTCCAGGTTTTGTTGATTCTTAGTATAGATCTTTTTGTTTCTATTTGGTTGGTTTCAGCACTGAGTTTGATTACTTCGTGCCATTTACTCCTCTTGGGTATATTAGCTTCTTTTTGCTCTGGAGCTTTCAGGTGTGTTGTTAAGCTGCTAGTGTATGCTTTATCAAGGTTCTTTTTGGAAGCACATAGAGCTATGAGTTTTCCTTTTAGCACTGCTTTTATTGTGTCCCATAAGTTTGGGTACGTTGTGCCTTCATTTTTATTAAATTCTAAGGTCTTTAATTTCTTTTTTATTTCTTCCTTGACCAAGTTATCATTGAGCAGGGCGTTGTTCAGCTTCAATGTGTATGTGGGCTTTCTGTTGTTCTTGTTGCTATTGAAGACCAGCCTTAGTCTGTGGTGATCTGATAGGATGCATGGGATTATTTCAGTCTTCTTGTATTTGTTGAGGCCTGTTTTGTGACCAATTGTATGATCAATGTTAAAGAAAGTACCATGAGGTGCTGAGAAAAAGGTATATTCTTTTGTTTTAGGATGAAATGGTATATAGATAACTGTTGAATCAATTTGGTCCATAACTTCTGTTAATTTCAATGTGTCTCTGCTTAGCTTGTGTTTCCATGATCTGCACATTGATGAGAGTGGGATGCTGAAGTCTCCCACTGTAATTGTGTGAGGTACAGCGTGTGCTTTGAGCTTTAGTAAAGTTTCTTTTATGAGTGGGTGCCCTTGCATTTGGAACATAGATGTTCAGAATTGAGAGTTCATCGTGGTAGATTTTTCCTTTGATGAAGTGTCCTTCCTTTTTCTTTATGATAACTTTTGGTTGAAAGTTGATTTTATCAGTTTTAGAGTGGATGCTCCAGCTTGTTTCTTGGGATCATTTGCTCGGAAATCTGTTTTCGAACTCTTTCCTCTGAGGTAGTGTCTGTCTTTGACACTGAGGTGCATTTCCTCTATACAGCAAAATGCAGGATCATGTTTACATATCCAGACTGTTTCTCTATGTCTTTTTATTGGGAAATTGAATCCACTGATGTTAAGAGATATTAAGAAATTGTGATTGTTTCTTCCTGTTCTTTTTTATATTATTTTTATGTTTGTGTGGCTATCTTATTTTGGGTTTGTTGAAAGAAGATTACTTTCTTGCTTTTTATAGGGTGTAGTTTTCCTCCTTGTGTTGAAGTTCTGCATCTATTGCCTTTGTAGGGCTGGATTTGTGGAAAGATATTGTATAAATTTGGTTTTGTCATAGAATATCTTAGTTTCTCCATCTATGGTAATTGAGAGTTTTGCTGTGCATAGTAGCCTCGGTTGATATTGGTGTTCTCTCAGGTTTTATTCAACATCTTCTCAGGATCTTCTTGCTTTCATAGTCTCTACTGAGAAATCTATTGTAATTCTGACAGGTCGGCTTTTATATATTACTTGACATTTTTCCCCTACTATTTTTAATATTCTTTCTTTGTTCTGTGCATTTGGTGTTTTGATTATTATGAATGGCTAGAATTTCTTTTCTGATCCCATCTATTTGGAATTTTGTAGGTTTCTGTTATGTTTATGGGCATCACTTTCTTTAGGTTAAGGAACTTTTCTTCCACAATTTTGCTGAAGATATTTACTGTTCTTTAAACTTGGGAATCTTCACTGTCTTTTATACCTATTATTCTTAGGTTTAGTCTTCTCATTGTGTCCTGGATTTCCTGTATGTTTTGTGTCAGGAGCTTTTTGCATTTTGAATTTTCTTTGACTGTTGTGTCAATGTTTCTATAGTGTCTTCTGCACCTGAGATTCTCTCTTCTCTCTCATGCATTCTGTTGGTGATGCTTGCATCTATGACTCCTGATCCCTTTCCTAGATTTTCTATCTCCACGGTTGTCACCTTTTGTGATTTCTTTATTGTTTCTATTTCCATTTTAAAATCCTGGATGGTTTTCTTCAATTTCTTCACAAGCTTGCTTATATTTCCTGTAATTCTTTAAGGAATTTTTGTGTTTCTTTTTTAAGGGCTTTTACCTATTTACTTGAGTTCTAATTTTTTTTTTAATAGTGTTGTTTATGTCCTTCTTAATGTCCTCTTTCCTCATCATGAGATGTAATTTTAAATCAGAGTCTTGCTTTTCTGGTATGTTGGGGTTTCCAGGGTTTGCTGTGGTGAGAGAACAGGGTTCTGATGGTGGCAAGTAGCCTTGGGTTTTGTTGTTTATGGTCTTGCCCTTGCCTCTCAGCATCTTGTTACCTCTGATGTTATCTAGTATTGATGTCTCTGACTGTGGCTTGTCTCTCCTGAAAGCCTATGTATCAGTACTCCTGGGGGACCAGTTCTCTCTGAGAGGAATTTGAGTTTGGAGAGCTGTGGCCCTCGATCAGCTCTGGGTTGCAGACAGAAAGCAGAAGTATCCTGCCCCCGGCTGTGCCTTGGTTCCTGTGTCCTGATGACTCTGGGCAGGTCCCTCTTGGGCCAGCAATTTGAGCAGAAGTGGTGATCTTACTTGTTTTCACAGGTGTGTCAGCACTCCTGGGAGGCCAGCTCATTCCTGCGGGTATTGGTGTATGGAGCGCTGTGGCACTGGATCAGCTCCAGGTGTTGTCGCAAATGATCAGCTCCCAGTGCAGATGGAAAC
Source organism: Uromys caudimaculatus (assembly GCA_028551405.1). Lineage (NCBI taxonomy): Eukaryota > Metazoa > Chordata > Mammalia > Rodentia > Muridae > Uromys > Uromys caudimaculatus. Next base: position 81,916,889 of record CM052711.1, on the reverse strand, counting down.
CAGTCGGATCCTGTCCCAGGCTGTTTCTCAGTTCCTGTGTCCTGAGAGGATGGGTTGTGGTCTTGCCATTGTTCACAGGTTTGTCAGCACTCCTGGGAGATCAGCACTCCCCCAGTGGTATTTGGGTATAGAGCACTATGGCAAATGATCAGCTCTCAGTGCAGATGGAAACCAGTCGGATCCTGTCCCAGGCTGTTTCTCAGTTCCTGTGTCCTGAGAGGATGGGTTGTGGTCTTGCCATTGTTCACAGGTTTGTCCGCACTCCTGGGAGATCAGCACTCCCCCAGTGGTATTTGGGTATAGAGCACTATGGCACAGGATCAGCTCCAGGTGCAGATGGAAACAGCTGTTATCACAATTTTTAAGAGTTCTCTTTGATGTCTTTCTATCAAGGCTGTTAATTTTTGCGGGGGAGTGTGTAGAGGTAAAGTTGTCAGAGAAGCCTTTGTTTGACCCATAAATCTCCATGTACTAAGAAACCAGGAGTTAGATAAAATTCTTGGTAGGCAGACAGATATGAGCTTGACATGAGATGAACTGAATTTCCAAGACATCGGTATCCTTCATCACCCTCTTGACCTGAAACAAATGAATGATAGCTTAAAGTATGATTAGTGATTTTCATAGAAAACAGTTAGACTTTTGTTCAAATTATTTTTTGTTTATTGTTTGATTTGGGGGCATAGAATAATACTACATTTCTGACATTTCTGAAATTGTAAAAATTGATCTCCACTATTTGTTTCCATATTCTCTTCATCATTTCGTCCCTGAGAAATTTTTATTCTTAAATTCCATTTATCTTCTCTCCTTTATTTTTAGTGTTTTATTTTTCTCTCTTTTTTGGCTATCATGCCTCCATTTCCTTGTTAGTGTCAGATGTCATTATAAAACAGATCATTGCTGGTCATTCGAGATATGGAAAAACATACAAAAAGAATGACCCTTTATTTCTTGATTCAAGGAAATAAGACTTGAGGTCAAAATCTAGGCAGCTGCTTCCCAGCACCACTCCTACACAAGGAATTCTTGACTCAGTGGTAATTCTCATGGTCATCAGAGGACATATCAAACTCACATGTGAATTCTGAAGCATTCTTTCCATTCTTCCAACACTATAATTCTGCATCAGCTATAAAGTTATATATCTTGCAACAGTAATCACAGAGATATAGAAGATGACAAAACTCATTTGACATTCTTGGCTAAATTGATTAAAATATAATAAGTACACACATACCAAGAGTCACTTATCATGAAATAAAGAAAAAAACATGTTTAGTGATGGGAAAAAAATTCTCCTCTTTTCCACCTCTGAATTGCATTGTATGCATTTTGAAGGGATGGAAAAGAGACTAATGCCTCATTTTCTGATTGAGTTAATTCACCACTTAGTCATCCATCTGCAACCATATTTTCTTTCCATTCTGAGTCATTTCGTGGTTATTAGAAATTTGTAAATCGAGTAGATTTATATTGGAATGTATATATATGCATATCCTTGTGTGTTCACCACAATTTGAATAGTTGCTTACCCACTTTAATCTTTTCATTTCTGATATATATATTATAGAAGAAGTGCAAGTGTTAATTATACTTTGGATTCTGTGTGGATTTGATAAATTGAGAGACATCTGAGGGTTTTGATAGGAGAGTAAGTACTGAGCATCCATTTCATTTTATAGATAATAAAATTGAGCCAAACAAAAGCTACTTGCTCCAGGCCACATATGTAGGAATCCCTGCTCTATAATTTAATACCTGAGTTTCATAAATATTCTGCAACTGTATCCACTGTGTTAGGTGTAATTACAGATTCCACTATAAATCTCTTTGGAATGCCACAATAAGATGATACAAAAATCCATACTTTGTTTAGAGATTCTCCATAAAGTTCTCATATAGAGTTCAGGTCTTTTTATTTTCTTTTCATATTATTTTTGTGTGTTGTGTGGGTATTGGCCCAGTGAGCATGTCCCAGGGCATGCAGGGGTAACTGGATTCTATGGGTGTTGGGTCTCTCCTCCCAGTACTGGTACTAGAGGTTGAATTAAAGTTGTCAAGACCTAGTGCCAAGCACCATTACTTGGCAAGTCGTACATATTGAATGCCAATATATCTCAAATATTACTGATGTTGCTTGTAATAAATGGTTCAGTCCAATGCTAAAAGGCACAAAGAATCCTGGTTTCCAATTGTACCTGTATCTTTTATTTTACTCTGCTACTTCAGGATGCCCTTCTGGATTTCTTTTTTGCCTCACAGGAAGTCCTTTCCCTTTGTATGAGATGTACTTTCTAGGTAATACATCCACTCTTCTTTACTTGACTTGATCCTCTGATTTGACTCACATGTGATACTTACTTTAAAAGACACTCCACAGCTAAACACTTAGAACGTTTTATTACATTCTGTCCTCTTTCCCTGTGTTACTTATTTATGAGGTTTAAAGCTTCAGAGTTTGTTTTGCTTGTCTGTCAAAATATGTATATATCTTTGCATCTATGTATGTATCTAACGATGTATCTATTGATGTATCTATATGTACATGTGTCTATGTATCTATGTATTTATCTATGTATGTATGTATGTATGTATCTATCTATCTATCTATCTATCTATCAATCATTTATTATCTACCTATCTATTACCTTAAGTGTCCAGAAAGTCCAGAGATCAACTCCAGGTTACTTTTTCTATTTTCCACATTGTTTTCTGAGACATGGGCTAGAGCTCACTGATTTAGCAGGACTGTGTGGTCATTAAATCCATGTATCTATCTGTCTCTGCATCATCAGTATAGGATTTTAAGATGTGTTTGGGAATTGAATTTGGTTGTTTGAGCTTGCACAACCATCACTCAACAAATTGAGCTTCTTCTCATTCCTAGTCTAAGGTTCGTTTTAGAATTTATGGCTGCCCCAATTCTAATGTGTGTTATGGAACTCATTTGACTGGTGGTCTTCACTACCTCTGTTTGGAATGTGCTCTCGAGGACAGCACTGGATTTCTTTATCATTCACTCCTGTGTCTCAGGGAAAAAGAAGGGACATTTACCAGGTACTCACTGAATATTGATCAAATAAATTAAATTAGTAGAACATGTGAGAATCCTTGCTTTCATATGGGGGTACACAATACATCACAGATGACATTAATTAAGAAATTTACCTTGGCTTCAAATCTCAATTGCTCTGCAGTTCACTTTTATTTACAGCGAACAATTAAATCAAATCACAACTTACTCGCTTCTCACCCTCCCCTCCCCTTTAATCCCCTTACTTCTCCTTCTCATCCCTTCCCTTTTCTTCATATTTCCATTTACCCATTTCTCCCCATAGTCTTTCCTTCCCTGACTGGTACTGATTTTCTGAAATGATCATTGCATTTGCACTGAAATCGCTTGTTGAGTTTTAAATCTGAAACTTCAGCCCTGCTCATTAGAGAACTTTCTAGTCTGGCAGTGTAACATGGTGATAATTTTGTAGTTCCCTTTTAGGTTTCGGAAATGTGAATCTGAACCTTCTGATATATTCTATTCTCTTAAAAGTGATGAATATTCCAGTCTCCTGCAATTTCACATGAATATATGTATGAGCTTTCAATAATAATTTCATAACTTTGGTGTGTGCTTTCTAACTTAGAGATCTTTGTTTCTCTTCTTCTTGCCTCCAAGCTGTCCTCAGTCCCCCTGATTTAATTCCAGCTGTGACAGTCAATATCCTTCTGTTACCCAAATTTTGGATTATATCTGTGTATTTTGCTATTGAAAGATGCTACTCAATGTAGTCTGTTCAGAGGTATTCTAGGTCTATAATGACAATGTTTAAAATTTCTAACCTCATATTTTTTTCCTTTATTAATTTTTTTTCTTCTTTGTTCTTCCCCTCCCCCCACGTGCACCAAGAGGGGGCTGTCCACTCACACACACACACACACACACACACACACACACGACAGCAGCCTCAGGAGTGACAGCAGCAGGAGGGATCATAGAGTCTGAGGGAGCCAGGTGAGGAGGAACCAGAAAGCCCTTCTGAATGACTGAATGACTGACTGACTGAATGACTTCCCTATGGGCCCCACAGCCCCCTTCTTGACCCCGGGAGAGGCGGCTGAATGGCAACCCCTGAGTGTCTTTAAACTTCCATGCTGGAACACAACAGCTAGGTACCTGGACAGAGCGAGGTGGACACGCGAGGCCAGAAAGCTGGGCAGAAAGGACAAACCCACCGCAGCACCAAAGACCCACACTCCACAACTATGGTGGGGGTACTCGGAGGGCAAGGGAGCCCTGACCACTGCCCAGGACGGGTAAAATACGTACCACCCCAGTGCATATTTTTAATTTTAAGATATGAATTTTGCCACTATTGTTAGTGTGTGTGTAAGTTTCAGCCCTCCTGGTTTCCTTTATTTTTTATTTCCTCCAGCAAATTTTAAGAAGTGATCTTTAGATGCGTGCATGCCTCTGAGCATCAAAAGCAATGCCCATAATTTTCTAGTGTATGTTTCACTTGTGAAGCTCCCTGAGCCAAACTCAGGACACCCCTCTTTCCTGCACTAGTTTTCTTGTTCCAGAGTCCTCTGATGACCCTATGAAATCTTCACTCTCTGTCTTTCTGTCCTTTCTCTTTACTAGTTTTTATTTATCCTTCAAGGGAGCATTCACTATTGAGAATAATCCAGACAGTGGAAAAGGATGTTCTAGAAGTACATTTGAAAACAAACAGACAAACGAAAACAAATAGGCTTCCCTTGGCCTGTGTTTTAACATAAGTCTCACAACATAATTTTGTGTGTGAATGTTGCCACAGGGCAGGAAGGATATGCATATACAGGTTAATCTCAGCTGTGAGTTCTTGCCTTTCATCTTACTGAACACAGTCTCTCTGATGTATGTTGTAAGGTGGGTCAGCATGTTTGTGAGATTCCTGTGTTCTCCTTTATCTCTCAAATCCCTGTGTCTCTTTTGGTTAACTTGTATGGCAAAAGGAAATCTTTATACTTATTCCTTATGATCTATCTATCTTCTTTGGGATACATATAGTCTGTTGTATACTCACATGTACACTGACAAGCCCAAATTTCATATCCAGCATCAACCTTCTTAATATTGTAGATAAAACGCCTAACTAGTTGATCACATGACCATTTGAAATTTATGTCCATGGGTTATTGCTCTGAAACAAATATTAAAGATTATAATATATAAGACAATGATCTGATGGATCTGATGCATGTTCTCCCATTTGGAGACCACATGATGTTATAAGGTGTTTGGTTCTACCCTTTTGTGCTGCATTCCCTTGAGACAAGCTATCTCACTGAAACTTATGTGAGTCAGCACCCCACCTCTCTCATCTGTTTGGCTCCACCCATTACAAAGATGGCATCACAAGCACCTGCCAGGCCACACCCAGCTTTTGTGTGAGAATTAGGTATTATAACTCAGGTTATTATGCTTGAGTTATGAGCTCTCTTACCATCTCCTCAGTCAGGATCAATGATTTTCTGAAAATGTTATATACTGTTTATTATCATTAAGATACTCACTTTGATTCCTTTGCCTGTGATCACCAATATGCCAGTATTGTTATCACTCCACAGGTTAGGTTTGACTGGACATATACTTTGAGCACATTCTTGTATTTATTTTGCCTCAGCATCATAACTTTGTATATTCAGGAGTGTTTCAACTGTTGCATGGCTGTATACTATTACATCACAGAAATGCACAACTTATTTCTTGTCATTATTCACCCTGCCTGTAGGTTTGAGACTTTATAAATCACAAATATATGATATGTGTGTTGTACATATTTTTGTATGAAAATTTTACATAACTCTTAGGCATGTCACAGAGTATAATGCTGAAATATGTAGATATTTTGCCTTAATAGATCCAGCTAGACAATTTCTCAGCATGTCAGTAATTTATATTTCCACAGATTTATGAAAGCATTCTCCAGTGTGATATATCTACAAGCTAACTTCTTTTGCATCCTATGATTTTATCTCTTCTAAAGATATCTGTTATTTAAATAAGAAATTTACCTTTCTGTTTCTTCATGATCCCAAACCAAAATTACATTCCTGGTAGCTCTCTTTACTTTAATTTTTTTTCTGTTATCCTATTCCTAAGTGAACAGCAGAGACCTTAAAACTCTCTTGAAACAAAAGCATATGCACAGTCAGACACACAATCACAATTAAATCATACATAAATATATAAATGTGATGATAATAATACTAGTGTGAGAGAGAGACAGAGAGAGGAGAAACAGAGGAAGAGGAGGGGGAAGTAGAACAAGGGGGTCAAAACAAAGGTAGGGTCATATCCTAGTCCCATTTCATCATTTTATAATATTCACTTACCCAAGATCACTCAAGGCTTGAAAATATATTTTTTGGCTCTTTCTGGAAGAAAGGCTGCATGGACAAATTAAATTTTGGTAATGTTCTAATTACTTTACTATTTAAGTTTTATGTAATCTTAAAATTATGTGTATGTGTATGTATGCGTGTCATTCAAACACATACAAGAAGGAGGCAAGAAGAGGACACTGAGTCCCCTGGAGCTGAAGTTACAAGAGTTTGTGAGCAGCCTAGAACAAAATTCAGGTCCTCTGAAAGAGCAACAAAGTCTTTCTTAACCACCATGTACACATATGTGGGTGATACATAGATATATCCATACACATGTATACACATGTATATAAATATACATATATAAATATTTGTATTATATTTACATATGTACATATGCTATTTCTATATATTTAAATATTTGTATATTATATGTGTGTATATGTATCATTTTGCACTTCCTACAGATTCAGGTGAGGGAGGGATATTATCAGGGGATGATTTCAGTATGAACATATATGAGAACATCAACTTTCAAGTTTCAGTAGTCAGACCTGGACTTTAGTAACCCACACCAATAGATTCTACTATAAAGCATAAACTGGGTTACTGGACAAAAAGGAGAGCTATGATGTATTTTAGAGCATAACTGCCACAGCCTTGTGTCTACAAGGTTTAGTCATCTTATGTTCTAGGCAGACCCAGCACAGTGCCTTCCTTATGACCTCTCAGGTGATCAAAGCATACCCAGGGCTCTCCCTCTTTGATTATCCTATTCTTTCTACTCACATGTGCAGTCCTAATGACTTATAATCTCTTCTAGAAAGCAAAGGGTCCCTTGCTCCTCTTTTTCACTCTGTATTTTCTTGTCTGCTTTTTTCCCCCTGTTGAACACTTATTGAACTAGTGATTATCTCCTTACTACCTTTCCAACCCTAAAAAAGGATAATAGGCAGAATAAATACAGCATTGTTTTACTCTATTTTTCTAATATTTGGTGAGAACATGGTCATATAATTGTTGAAATGTGATATATTTATTGAAAAAATAAGTAGATTACTCCATTTAAAAGTAATCTTTAAGTAGAGTAATAATTCAAATGTATTAAGAATTGAAAAGTAGTTAAAAGACAATTTAGCTTAAATTCTCTATTGAAAAATCAAATTCACAAGGATGATATTCAGGGTTATTAAATGACATGAATGCATTCATTCATGCTAAATACCTAAAAGATTCTGTAGAGAAGCAAAAGCTTTCCCTGTCAAAAATATTAATTATGCAAGTCATGTAAATTAAATATTATTAATTTCTTACCTATGTAATAGTATGTTTCAGTGTGTCTTTTTTTTTTTTTTAACTAATCAAGTCTGTCTTTGGTAGAGGAATAATTTTTCTTCTTGTGATGATATTATGAATTCTAAAACTTTTTACTTAAGTTTGGCTGAGTGCTAAGTAATAAGTGGCCAGGACTTCTGAAATAGTCTGAGTAGGACATTTTATTATATTAAAAATTCTAAAGGTGACCTACATTCACACATTTGAGTTCTAAAATATTCAATATTATTATGATAACATTTAGCAAAACCATTAGATATTAAAGTGTTTTTTCTAAGGGCATTTTTAATAAATATCTATGCCAAGTGTTTGTTGAATACAAGCCAAATAAAGTTGCTTAAAGAAAACTAGGAAATCTTTTCTCCCAAATTGGTCTTTCTTGGATATTGCAATCCAGAGAATTACATAATTAGTAACGAGTGTCTTCAGCTCTTATCATATATACATTAAAATGTCTTGATGTACAATTCTATTCTAGGTACAATTACAAAAAAGAAGTAGAACAGGAAGTAAGGAGACAGCTAAATAGGCAAAACTGCTTGCTGTACAAGCATTGAAGACCTGGGTTTGGATCCCTGACACTCATCCAAACAATCTTGTGGACATGGAACCCCAGAATAGGAAGAGCTAAAAATGTGCAATTGTTGGCATTAGTGGCTGCCAGCTCAGTTCCATGTTCAGTGAGATACTTTGTCTCAATAGAATAAAACCAAGAATGATAAAGCAAGACATAGTCTCCTTTAGCCTCTGAACAAACAAGCTCTAGAGAGTAATTGTGCACAAACATGAGCATCAAATAAAAATATAAGTCTTAGGTCTTAGAAAAAGAGCACATAAAGGAAGACTGGGAAGGATTTCATGTAGACAAAAGTAGTTCAAAAATGTAATTCAGAGGCACAAAATTTAGACTTTCACACCTCTGCAATTATTTCCATGACAATGAACTGCAGCCTACACTCCAGTGGCCATTGAACTGGGAATGACTTACACTTAACTTTACCTTTGATTTCATATAATTTTGAATCTTTGTGATTTTGAACAGATTACATCATTTCTCTGACTTTCAATTCTTTGCACACTACAGATTATGGTTTATATTTTGTGATAGGATTGACTTTTCAAAATGGGGTGAAGCTGGGCCATAAGTATAAAATTACTTCCACGGATGTTTTAGAAAAAAAAAAAAAAAAAAACTCCTGCAGCTTTCTTCCCATACCTGAGATTTTTTTGTTGTTCTTGTTGCTGCTGCTGTTCCCAACTCAGGAAGAGCTACATGAACTAGATTCAATCCTGCCACATAATTCATACTTCATTCTGACAGTTCATGGAAAAGTGAAGAACACAGGAATGATATTTAATGAGTTTACATATCACAGTTACTTTGGACTATGAAGATAAAAGATTTGATTGACATTGCAGGTACAACCCCAAGTTAAAGGAAATGGAAATGAACAAGCCATTATTAGTCAGATCTAGTTGAAATTCAAAACATCCAACATCACGGACTGATCTTCAAATGCATTTGAAAATGTATTTTCACTTACATTTTCCAAATCACAGGAAATTTAAGGAAAGTAATTGTAAAGAAGTTTGAGTTCATTTACAGTTGCATCATCAAGATATCATTTTCTAAGTTTGTTAAGCAGTTTCAATGGCATCCAGTTCATTTCAAAGCAATGAAGGGAAATGTATATAATACATTCACAAAAATCGGGCTTTTGTCTACTATAAGGGAGACATTGAAGTCTTAGAATACATATATAGGGGAAGTTGACATGGCTGAAAGGGCAAAATACTTGCAAAGGAAGCAAGAAGACCTGAGTTTGGATCACCAGGACTCATATAAAAATCTGTGCACAGCCAGGCATGCCAACAATGTCAGTTCTAGTTTGTTAGAGACAGACAGGTTTCTGGAGATCTCTAGCCAGCTGACTTAGCTGAATCGGTGAGCTCCAAATTCAGTAGGTGATTCTATATCAAACATATGGTGGAGAGTAAGTGAGGCAGGTAGCTATCCTCATCCTCTTGCTTCTAGATGTATGCCAGCTTGAACAATGTACATGAACACACACACACACACACACACACACACACACACACACACACACATACACACACACACACACACACACCAATTATTGAGTGATATTGCAGATGAAATATGCCTCTTCAGAGTTAAAAACAATATTCTCAAATATAAAAGAGAAAATATTTTATCTTTTACTATACCATAGCCACAAAGATCTTTTAATTAGAAAGTAGAAAGTTCTTATAATTGAAGACCTTAGAGAAACATTTTCTTTTATAAACTAAATCAGCATACCATCATAAGTTATCATTTTATGTACTATTTTAAAGATTCTTTTTTTGTACATACAATATGATCCCATTTATTTAAAAATAAAGATTACATATTTGCTTATATGCATAATTTTTTCTAAGAATTACATTAGAAATTATTAATAGAGATTACCTCTGGGAAATGGTAGTGGGGTAAGATGCCAGAACAGACACCATTTTCTTATATTTTGGAGCTTTTTCAACCATGTGTACTTTTTAAAAGAGATAATGTTGAAGAGGAATTCTCTTACACATGAATTATGGATTTTTTAAAGATTCTTATGGAGTTCTGTTAATCCACACTCTAATTGTTACTTTTTCCATTACTCTCGTGAAAGACCTTTTCAGAAACAACTTAAAGACAGGTTGATTTGGGATTATAGTTCACATACATAGATTATTACTAGAAAAGCTTGGAGGAAGGAGTAGCCTGGTCATGTTGTTCTGTAACCAGTAAGTAGGGTTAGAAAGGAGTAGATCAGGCTATATAACCTTAACTCTGATCTCAGTAATACACCCTCCCCAAACCTCCTTCCTGCTCCACAATGCTTTATTCTTTAAAGGATCCAGAGCCTTTTCAAATAGCACCACCTCCTGGAGACTAAGTATTTAAACACATGAATCCATGGGAGTGTGGGGGTGCCAGGTGTCCCATACAAACTACAACCTATGTATTTCTTGGAATTGTCCAGTGTTGCAGCCCTGGCTCTGACTCTCACAATTTAGAAATCTATCTCAGTCCTACTAAAGCTTGCATATCTTGTAACTTCTTTCCTTTCCTCTTTCTCACAAATGCTGTTTCACTTCCAAATGCAGCCTTTTCTCTACTTTATTCCATAAATAAAAAGACATTCACTAAGAGACGTACTCTCTTGACACTTTTATATTTGAGGAATGAAGGCCATCCAAAAAGTTTTATCTATGTAGAGATTGTGCTGATTTCTATTGGATAAAGTACCCAGTGGTGGAGAAGAAATAGAATGCTATTCTTTAAACCCATGGTAATTAACCTTGATGCTCAACTCAGAGGGGTTTAGAATCACCATGGAAACTGATTTCTATGCAAATCTGTGAGGGGGCTTCTAGGTTCATTTAACTGATATGGGGAAAACTATCCTAATTTAAGATAGCATCATCCCAGGGACTGTAATTGCAGGCTGTATAAAAGAAAAAAATAGGGGAAAAAAAGTCGCCATCATGTTCTGCTTCTTGAATGTGGATGGCATGAGACCAACTCCCTTGTCTTCTTTCCATTGTGCTCTTCCCCTTAGTAGATGGTCACTAAAACTATGAGTGAAAATAAACCATATTCTGGCAAAGGCTGTGCAACCAGCCCAAGCGACTGCCCTGGTCTTCTAAGACTCAAAGACCACCAAGCTTCTGAAATAAATGTGGTCAACAAGGTCATTGGGCACAAGGGCTTGTCCTAACCCTAGCAAGCCAAAGGGACCATGTCCTAGGTGACATCAAGTGGGATATTGGGCTCTCGATTGCCTTCACATCATTCAGGACAGAGGGACATCACTCCCAGGTAACTCTCCAGCTGTTCTCCTAGGCTTGGCTATGGATAACTGAAAAGGCCTGAGCTCCTTTGACCTGACCACTGACATCACTATCAGGGAGCCCTGGGTAGTCATCATGGTATATGAGCAGCTCATCTCCTTCTTTTTGGACACTGGGGTCACTTATTCTGTCCTGGTGTGATTTTGGGGAACCACTTCCCTCTCTCATGTCCATATTGTCAGAGTAGGAGGAAAACTTTACCTTCCTCAGCAAACCCCACCACTTAGTTGCATTTTTAGGTGTGTACCTCTCACCCATTCCTTTTTTGTAGTGCCAACATGACATATCCCCTTATTGGGAAGGAATCTTCTAGGTAAGTTGGGAGCCTCTATTTCCTATTCTCCCCCCATTTGCCTAAATCCAAGCTTACCAGCAGCCCTTCTGATCCTTCTTCTAGCCAGTCAACCTACTAACTCTATAACATGTTGTTTCCTTTATCAGCTTTTCAGGTAGACCCCCGAGACTGGGATGTCTAGAACTCCTCTGTTGCTAAACATCATTCTCCTGTTCACATTCAATTACTGGACCCTACCAGGTACATCACCCAACCTCAATATCCACTCTCTCTCCAGAGCCTTAGGGGACTTAAGCCTATCTTTTGTGACCTCTTAAAAACAAACAAACGAACAAACAAACAAACAAAAACAAAACATCTTCACCCTATCTCTTCCCCCTTTAAAGGCTCTATATCTCTATACTAGCAGTTAGGAAACCTAATGTAACCTTTTGCCTGGTTCAAGACCTCAGGCTCACTAATTCTGCAGTGGTTGCCCTCCATCCTGTTGTAGCTAACCCTAACACACTTCTTTCCACTCTCCCCTCAGGAAAATCCTATTTCTCATCCCCAGATCTCAAGGATGTGTTTTTTCCTATCCCTCCAGACACCCAGTCACAGAACTTATTTGCCTTTACCTGGACAGGTCCTGACACCCATTTCTCTACCCAATTTACATGGACTATTCCACCTCAGAGATTCTAGGAGAGCCCACACTTATTTGGGCAGGTACTGGATTCTGATTCACTTTTCTCTGTCTCTCCCTAAATCTAAGATTTTTCATTACATAGATGATATTCTTCTCTGTAGCCCCTCTCTAAAAATTAGCTAAGCTAATACCTCTGCTCTTCTGAATTTCCTTTCCAGTCAAGGCTACAGACTTTCACCTTCTAAAATCCAACTGTCCACTTCTCAGGTCACCTATTTGGGACAAACAATTATCCTAACCACAAGGCTATTACCTTAGACTGAAAGAATTTGTTTCAGTCTCTAACTATTATGTCTACAAAGAAAGAGATTTTATAATTCTTGGGAATAGGTAGTTTTTTTACATTCTTGGGTTCCTTCCTTTTCCCTCCTTCACCACCCCTTTTATGAAGCAGCATTAGGCCATACCTATGAATGTCTTCTCAAACCTGTTACCAAGCCCTTTCAAAGACTCCAACAGGTTCTCTTTAAAATCCCAGACTTACATCTACTGACCTAACTAGTCCTTTTTCCCTCTATGTAACTGAAAAAGAGGCCTTTTCTCTTAGAGTCCTAAGTCACCATCTAGGACCCTCTTTTGCACCTGTAACATATTGTCAAAAAAACAAAAAAAAACCAAAATAGATCTAACCATCCAGGCATGAGCACCTTGTATTTGTACCTTAGCATCCTTATTCGAGATTCAAAAAAACTAAGCTTTGGGTCACTTATAATTGTCTTCTCTTCTCATAATCTGTCACAGTTCCTAACGTAAAAAGGCTTACAGACTGTACCCCACTCCAGGTTTCTTTCTCTTCAGGTAGCACTAATAGAAGACTCCACACTCACCTTCCAATCATGCCCACCTCTTAATATTTCCAAACGTCTTCCTTGACCAAATACTAACCACTGCCTATCTCACAAACCTGCGTTGAAACATTAGAGGAACTATTACCACATTCTTCATGCATACAGGAGGGCACATTGACTCAGGTCATCTATACCTGGTATACAGATGGTAGCTCCTTTATATGTGAAGGGGCCAGAGGAGCTGGGTATGCCATATTGACAGACACAGCAGTAGTTGACGTACAGGTCCTTCCTGCTCATACCACTAATCAATAGGCTGAACTAGTAGCCCTTACCCATGCCTTCCAACTGGAAAGACAATCCCTCAACATCTATGCAGATTCCAAATATGCTTTCTATATCCTCCTGCCACATGCTGCTATCTGGAAGGAGCATGGGTTACTTATGACTAAAGGAGGATCAGCAACTAATGTAAACCAAATTATGGCCATGCTAAATGACTCCCATCTCCCCACAGCTATTGGGATTGTGTACTGCAGATCCCACCAGATAGTTGACTCTATTGTCTCCAAGGGGAACAACCAAGCCTTTAGGGGCCTAGACTTGCCTTACCCTCTCCAGGACATTCTTACACTGCAACCCACCACCCAATCTTCACTTCCTGACACTCATCAAACTCTGTCCTATCTTCACCAACTCTTTCATTCTAACAGCCAAGCATTGTCTCTTTTGTTAAGACCCACCTACAGCCTACTCCTGAGGACTTAAGTTTCTTAAAATCTATCACTGCCTTTTGCAAAATGTGTCAGATGTCAGACTCCAACTCCAAGTATCATAACACTCCTTTTCCTACCTAAACGGTTTGAGGTTTCCTTTCTGGAATGGAGTGGCAACATGACATTACACACATGTTCACTCACAGATGTGCTAAGTATCTCCTGATCTTGGTGGATACCTTCTTGGGTGGGTGGAGGCATTTCTCACAACTAACAAAGGGCTAAGACAGTTTCTGATCTTCTCCTTAGAGAAATCATCCTCCAATTTGGTGTCTCAGCCTCCCTCCAGTCAGACAATGGTCCTGAATCTACTTCCCACGTTTCTCAAACAATATCTAAGGCCCTAGACATCCCCTGGCATATTCATATTCTCTACCACTCCCAATCTTCAGATAAGGTAGAAAGAACCAACTGCTCATTCAAAACCATTCTTGTCAAGCTGTCACAGGAACTTCACCTTGATTGGGTGAACTCCTACTCCTGGCTCTTTTCAGGCTACAAGCTCTCCCCAAACAACCTCTCCTCATCTCACCCTTTGAACTCATGTATGGATGTCCTTTCTTAACTCCTGGTCTTTCACCTGAATGCTCTCCCCTCCCAGACCATCTACTCACCCCATTACTTTGCCACCTCTGCTCTCTCCTATGAAAATTTAACCACCATCTACCATGGCCACACACTGTCCTCTGTCCACTACTTGTCAACACTGAAGACCAAATTTCTTCTATCCTTTCAGACTATCCGGCCTTCCCCACCTCTCCTAAACAGCAGGGTCCTTTCAAGGTAATTCTTGTGACTGCTACAGCTGCTAACCTAGAAGGACTGTCTCATTGGGTCCACCTGTCTCACCTCAAACCGTTTATCCCTCAACCTAAAAATACTTCCTACACATTGGTCCTAAGAAGACCATGCTCTCTTAAGCTCCAGAAGACATCAAGACCACCCACCTTGTCTCCAATCCCAGAAAAAGAAACTCCATGCTAGCAGCTGCACTCAACCCCCACTGGATTAGACATGGGCTTCTCATCATGCCCTGGCTGTTAATTTCCATCCAGTGTAACCCTTAGATCTGGAGATTTGAGGTTCAAGAAACCCCCATTAATAACAAAGAGTCTTTCCAAATAGTGTCAGGAAACTGCTCCATAGCCAGATGCCAGGAACTGATCCAAACTGCCCTCATCTCCATGTCTGTTATCCCATTTAATACCATGAACCTTTGCTTGCTTTCTCTTTGACCAGACAAAAGATGACTGTAAAAAATGGCCAGATGAATATGGGGGCTGCCCATATTGATTTTGCCAGATACATATGCTAGGATCACAGACCACTCATTTCTATCAACAACCACCTTTTTTCTATATACAAGACGCATAGAATCCCAGGTGGGAGATAGGAGTTGTTGGTAAGCCCTACCGTAAAAGCCAAGCCAGATGCCCAGTAAGAACTACCCCAATCTAGAGAAAATATATCTCAGTTGCCCAACCTCTACATATGGGAAAAGTAGGAGAAGTAATCAAACACTTCTCCAAGGTCCTTACCTCCTTGACATCCCCCTTCATAAATGGCACTAGCCTGTCATTTTGCCTTTTGCTTCACACCTTGACCTCAGCAAACCAACTCCTTAATGTTACCCAACCTGATCACTTTAAAGATTGCTGGCTGTGTGTACCCCATTGAACTAGCTCACAATTGCCACTTACAGCCTCTCTGGAGATACTGCCAAATAAACTTACCTCACCTTTTATCAGCTGCCCTGACTCTGATGTTGCAATGACTCTATACCATTCCTCTATCATTGCCTACCTGCCAGCTGGTATTCCTTTTCCTGAACTAGGAGTATTCCAGGGAAATGAGCCCCTACAAATCCCAATTGTAGATATGATACATGCCCAACATAAGAGGGCAGTTCAGATTGTGCCACTCCTGGTCACTCCTGAAATAGCCATAGATTAGGTCAATCATTGACCCTAGCTAGATCTTACATTTTTGGGCTAGTCTGGTTGTTAGAACACTCCAAAAATCCTTGTGTCTCCTCCTGATATAGAATTAGGGTAAGAGGAGTAGGTAGAAAGTCATACCTGACTTTTCTGTTGGTGTTGGTGACCAGAACTCAGATCCTTATTCTTGGCCAGCAAGCACTGCTATCCACAGGGTCATCTCTACAGCTCATGTTTTCTGTTCTGGATATTAATTTTTATCTGAAGATATGTCAGAAAGATTCACATCAGTTAAAGCATGTACCTTTTGTCACAAGTCAGTGTACATAATTAAGTCATTCTTTCACATCAAAGATATATTAAAATTGGTTGTTTTTGTTTGTTTTTTTTTTACATTACCACTTTTTGGGTTACTTTGTTTCTATCAGTTAGATGGTATACCTATTTAGTTATGTGACAAGCTTTGAACAAAATAATTAACAAGCTGTTTTGAGTTTTTAAACTTATAACACTCTAGAAAGAATGGAATATTCTACCCTTGGCCAAGGAAGATAGTGAGAGTTAATGTGTGTGTGTGTGTGTGTGTGTGTGTGTGTGTGTGTGTGTGTGTGTGTGTGTGTGTTTAAGTGAAAAGAGAATTGAGAAGATCAAGTGCATCTGAATATTAACCTTGGTTAATTTTACGTTTTTCAATGACAAGATCAAGCAGGTATACAAATGCAATGTCTATAAAAGGAAAAATCTGACCTGAATAAAATGCAATTTATTTAGGAGATTTCCAGTAACCACAAAGGTAACATGCCTACTTATAGGCAGTATGAGGTGGCTGAGTCTTATAAGGCAAAAGAATCAAAGGGATTTTTAACATGTGCGGGAGGAGTGGATTCTTTACCAATATCCCCAACCTGCTTTCCATGAGCCTCCCTTTATGGATAAGAAGGCAGAAAAACATAGAACCTAGGCCTGCATGTTTAGTACTTTGTGTTGGAGGCCTGAAGATAAACTTCCTTTCTTCATATTTTTTTCATAGAGTTTGCTCAATCTCTATATATCTGCCATTTTACATTCAGTCTCATCATGTGAGTGAAAATGATCTGAGGTCAAGGAAGGAAGATACAGGTCAGTCCACATGGCCTAACAAGGAAATGCCCAAGGGTCTTTTGTAAGCTTTTGTCACACATAGCCTGTTGGTATAGAGGTGAAATGAGACAATAAAAGAAGAGGAAGTACAGCTCACACCCACCACCCCTGGTCTGCAACAAAGACATCCTCAGAATTGATGCTTTATGGTACCTTCCATATCTGACCAGGTTGTGTCTCCTGTTCTCGTCAGCAAGATATCTCCACAGGTGCCATGCATGGTGCCTTGACCCAAAATAAATTGCATATAAACTGCATAAAAATTAAATATTTTCTGCCTAGGAACTAGAGAGAAGACAAGGAAACTGATTGGTGATTTAGTAAAGAAACAGAATTCAGTTCCTAGCAACTACATCAAATGGCTCATAAATTTCCATATCTCAAGCTATAGGGCATCCGAGCCCTCTTGAGGACACTATGGGCCTTTGGGGACGCATAGGTGCATACACACACATGTTCATGTAGCATTCACAGTATTAAAAAGTGTGTGTGTGTAATCATTCAATGTTAAAAAAGATTTTCTCAAGTTTCTAGTCAGATGTTTGTGGACTTTTTTATAATGCTTATTAATATCACTGAATATTTTCTCACTGCTTTCTATGTTCTATGTTGACACTATTCTTTTTTTTTTAATTGCATTCCTTTGACCTAGAATTTCTTTCTTTTTCTTTTCTTTTCTTTTTTTTTTTTTTTTGCTACTTTATTTACATTTCCAATGTTTCTCCTTTTCTGGATCTCCTCTTTGGAAGCCCCCTATCCCCTCCCCATCCCTACCTCTATGAGGGAATTCCACCTTCCACCCATCTGCCCACCCATGCCCCTATTCCCACATTGACATTCCCTTTTACTGGGGCCTCTAACATCCTCAGGCCAAAGGGCCTCTCCTCAGTCCCTGATGGCCATCGAGGTCGTACTCTGCCTCATATGTGGTCCCTACCTTGGGTCAATAGATGTGTATTCTTTGGTGAGTGGTCTAAACTCCAGGACGACCAGGGGGAGGGTCAGGCCCATTAATGCTATTGCTCGCTCCATGGGGCTACCAATTCCCTCCCCTCCTTCAGACCTTTCTCCAACCCCTCCATCTGGTACCTCACTCTCAGTCTAGCAGTTACTGTTAAGTGAAACTTGGACATTCTGAACTTTTGGGCTAATATCCACTTATCAGTGAATACATACCATGTTCGTTCTTTTGTAACTGAGTTACCTCGCTCAGGATGATATTTTCAAGTTCCATCCATTTGCCTCCAAATTTCATTAAGTCATTGTTTTTTATAGCTGAGTAGTACTCCATTGTGTAAATGTACCACATTTTCTGTATCCATTCCTCTAATGAGGGACATCTAGGTTGTTTCCAGCTTCTGGCTATTATAAATATGGCTGCTATGAACATAGTGGAGCATGTATCTTTGTTATATGTTGGGGCATCTTCTGGGTATATACCCAGGAGAGGTATAGCTGGGTCCTCAGGTAGTATTATATCCATTTTTCTAAGGG
>CM052711.1:81882085-81897664 GCA_028551405.1 Uromys caudimaculatus | reverse complement strand
ACTTTTCTTCTCTTTTCTCAAAGCTTTCCTGAGAGGTTTTTACTCTCTGAACCTCCACTTCTCTCTCCTTCTAACTGGAAGTCTTATTTCAACCTTTTTCCAGGTTGCTAAAGTTATTGTACCTTCTTCATATTACTTTTTATTATCTTCCTTATCTATGCTTTCTGTACAAGTCCTGCCAGTATGAATAGGGGTTGATTGCAGGAAAGTTAAGAAAATATGCAAAAACAGAAATAAGAAAGCTTTTTTTTTTTTTTTTTTTTTTTTTTTTGTGAACACGAGCCCACTGCAAGTATATGTCCATAGCCAAAATAATACCAAAATGAAGGACCACAATAACCCAAACCTACCGGTATTTTCTCCCTTTGCGGACAAATTTTTCTACATTCCTTTTTATCCTTTGCCAGTTTTCAATATCTATAGTGAATGTTTGCTGATAACTTCTAAAAAGTTCTTAATCTTTCTTGCTTATTCTAGGAATAAAAATGCTTGCTTCTTTTCTCTTTAATTCTGTGCTTTATTTAACGATATAACTCTCTACGAACTTAACTCTTACTATTCTGTGCTAAGAAAACTCTTCCTTAACTCTTTACTACTTGTACTTTAGTAAATGCTAATATCTGGCAACTAACATATTCTGTTTAGCAGCTAGGAATTAAGTGAAAAGATTGATTGCTGGTGCTCCTTTAAAGGAAAGGAAAAGAATTAAGATGCTTAGTTCAGACAAATATTTAGAGTCACTTAAACATTCAAACATTCATACACCTACATTCTCTTTGGCTGGGCCCAACCTTCAGTAAAAATCAACTCCAGATATATTCATACATATTTATATACATACTCATATACCTATACACATACTGTAGAACAGAAATCACACATGCTGCAAAAAGTAAATGTCCCTTTTCCCTATAATAGAGAGTCTTTTTGGTAAGTGCCCTGTGCAACAAGTTTACGAAGAGTATTCATTTACAGCAGAGTTTACTCACAAAGTCTCCCTCACTCCTGCATAACTTCCTTACTTTCATCTTCTGAATTTGGGAGCCACTTTTCAACATCTAGTCCTTGGGTCCCAAGGGTAGAACCTCATCAACAGGACACAGGGGTAAACAGCCATAGTCACCCAATGTACACTTTATTCTAAGTTTCAGCATCTTTTATACAAAGGGCAGAATAAAGGTTTCCCACAGTTTCTAATTCTCAACAGGTAATGTTTACCTAGAAATAGCTTATTTTGGTTCAAGTTGTCCCTAACCTCTGTGTAGATTAAGAAATATGTCTGCAGCCCAACATTTTGGTATGATATCTAATTAAACCATAAACAAAGTTGCTTTCTTATGAGAAAAGGATCATGAAGACCACTTCCTCAGACATGGGGCATACTTGGCAGAACACCAGGATTCTCAGCTTGACAAAGTATGCCTCCTCTTACAGAAATCTTAGAGACAGACTCCTCTAGCCATTTCTCTATACAACATGAGCTAGAGAATTCTTCACTGAGACTTTCAATGGGTGATTGTAGATTATAGATTAATTTCTAGAAATCACATTAATATCCCTAAATATTTCTACATGTGCTATACTGGTATATAAAACTAACCCTATCATTAACTACAAATGGCACTGTTAATTAAATAATGATATTTTTAAAAGCTGTGTGAGAAAACTTGCTACCACTGCTATGGCTATAGCAGAAAACAAAACTGAACAAAATATTGTTTGCTCTTCTACTTAAACTGAAAGTGGTTTCTGGAGATACCACTTGCTACGTAATGCGCACCACTACAGAAGGCTGCTTCATCAGTGTTTGGATATATCATGTGATTATGTTAAGTTTAGAAAGATTCCAAACTTGCTACCCTCAAGATGCTGAATTCATCCTAAATGTTCCCCAAGTTCACAGTCAACATTTTATGTAATATCTGTATCAGTTATTTGTCACATTTTTGTTAGAAAATGCCCAACAGAATCAACAAAATGAAGAGACAGTATCTTGTGTATCACACTTGATGTCACAGTCCATCATGATGGGAAAGGCACAGCAGTAGAAATGAGTCAGCTGGTCACATTACATTTTCAGTCAGGAAGCTGAAAAGTGAATGTTCATGCTCAGTTCACTTTCTGGTCTCCTTTTTAATTAGTCTTGGATCCAAAGGTATAGAATAGATCTATTTATATTCAAAGTAATCTCAACATGTCAAATAAACTTATGTGAAAAATCCCTAAAAGGAATGCTGAGAAATTTGTTGCCTGCATGATTCTAGATCTTGTCAAGTTGACCATCAAGCCTAAGCATCACATTATGCATTCACTATATACAAAGTGCTTCTCTGTTTCACGGGCTCACAGACTGAAACAGTAACTCCTCTTTCCTGTCTCTGTAATAGTCTGAATTTCAGTGTCCTTCTATTTCTATTTTGCTGACATCCTGACCAAACATGATGCAATTACAGAGCAGAGTGTTTGGGAAGTCATCAAGTTTAAATGAGGTCATGAAGGTCAAGCTATATCATATGATTTTAAAATAATCTGAAAGAGCTCTCTAGCTTGCTTTTTATCACATGCAGATAAAACCAACCAAGAAATCTCCAAACAAGAAGAAAATCTTCATCTGGAACCCACTATGGCCATCTTTTTAATGTTGATTCTGGGTATCAATCTTGTGCATAGCTCCTGCCATCACTATCTCTTATCAAGTATAATGTGACTCTAAAGAGGCCCTCACATTTGTTTACTAGAGCTATTCAATTTTTAAAGTGAGTCCTAAAGGCTACCTGTTTTTCTTGGGGCAGGTTTGAGAGTTGTGCATATTCCATCTTATTTTTAGTTGGTCTCTGTGCTTTGTCTTTTATGTTAAGGATGTAATGTCTCCACTCCTTGCTCTGGCCAACATGCTTGGCCCCTGGTACCGTTGGCCAAAACCTTTCTTCTTTAAAGTTGGGCTTGTTTGTGGTGTTTTATTGCAGCAACAGAAAGGTATCAAGCACACACCCAGTTTTTTGGATAGGTCCTGAAATATAAATTAGGGTCATCATGCTTTTTACCACACCCTGCTACTTAATGAGAAATCTTCCCACTCCCTCTTCCAGTTTTTTTTTTTTTTCTGTAACAATTTTCAAATTTTATTTTGCTTATGTATTTTTGCTAGTTTATACATATGTATGTGTATGTTATCTGCCTAGGCCAGTAAAGGGCATCAGATCCATTAGGACTTTAGTTAGAGATCATGTTATCTGTCCTCAGAGGTGAACTCAGACCCTTTGCAAGATCAGTCTTAACTGTGGAGCTATTTCTCCAGCTCCCGACACCCATCAAGCAAATTATGAATGGGGTCTATAAGGAAAGGAGATGTTCTGTCATTCAAAGTTCTTAATACCCTTCATGTGGAATAAAAATATTTATTTAGCAATTTCCAGTAATAATGCAAAAAGACATTGGACTTTTTCTCCAAAGTACATTGCATAGAGTGTAATAGGAACTGGACCATTCTTTGCATCAGGAGAGGAAGGCTCATAAGACTTAGAAGGTAAACATATGGTCACCTGTCTAGGATAGGGAAGAGTTGGAAGGCACTCTGAGACTCTTTACCAGCTTTATATAAGAAGTAAGCAACTGCATATAGATGAGACTCACTACCCCTGCTACATGGGAAATATTTCTCAGACTACCTACAAGCTGTGCAGACTTCCAGGATAATACCTTTAATGAGTCCTCACCCAATCTGTGGTGGAATTTTTACTAATGCTGATAATACTTTTAGCTAACCCTTCTCCTGTAAGTAACCACTCACCCATATATTTGTTAGTAACCCTGATATAAAAATCATTCAGTCATCAAGTTGAGCCTTGGTACAATTATTGCTTTGGCCTATCATGGAGCCCTTTCTGGCCTGAGAAAACATGGAGATTATGTCACTCTCAGAAGAGGCTCTCACACAGCATTAATGCTTTTGTCCTTTTTTTATACTAATAATTTTGCTATTTAAAAAAATTTCAAACAAATAGACACAGAAATATTATTAGTTAACAATGGTGAATGAATGATGTAATTAGCAAGTGACAGGGGTAGCATTATAACACTGATTGTTTTATTAATTAGTTATACTAAAAGATATCAGATTAGAAGAGATCACGTGGGAAAATTCCAAAATGCACTCTTGCATATTTTCTTGTTTTGTTTTGTTTTGTTTTTGTTTTTGTTTTTTTGTTTTTGTTTTGTTTTGTTTGTTTTTTCAAGACAGGGTTTCTCTGTATAGCCCTGGCTGTCCTGGAACTCACTTTGTAGACCAGGCCAAGTGTTACTTATAATAAACCTCTGCTAGAGCTGAGTTCTGTGCCTGTGTGGATGCACATCATGCTTTCTGAGCCTAGTGAGACATAACCATCAGGGTTTAGTGAAATTTAAAAGAGTTTCAGTTTGATGAATCCACTCACCAGCACCAGGTTTCCCAGGAATCTCTGCCTCTCTTTTTATTGAAAATAGATTCTTTTTCTTACATAATATGTCCCGATTATGATTCCCCTTTCTTCTCTTCCTTCTAGTTCCTCTCTACCTCCCCTCCCATCTGGATCCACTCCTTTTCTGTCTCGCATATTTTCAATAATTACTACTACTACTACTATCATTTTCCTTTTAGAGAGAACACTACTTGTTGCTTACAGAAACTGTCTCCTAAAAGCACATGTTTGAACACTTGGTCAATGACTAGAGACATATTATAGGAAGGTTGTAGAACTTTTAGGCCTTGGAGCTTCACTATAAGAAGTAGGTCCCATTCGGCCAGGATTTGAGGTTTTATAGAGCAGTCTATACTCCTGTACACTTTGTACTTTTTGAGGGTGTACACAATGTGACTAGCCAGACCCTTGTTCCTGCTGCCATGTTATCATGTCTTACCTGCCTGATGTAATGTCTTCACTGTGATAATGTTCTGTACTCTGGAACTACGAGCTAAAATAAACCTTTTCTCTCTCAACTTACTTTTATCACAGTATTTTCTCACTGCAATAAAAATATGAACAAGACAGAATGCAGCATTCCATATATTATAAATATACTGACTTTCCATGAAAACCTAAAGAACAATGGACATTTGGTTATCCAAAGACCATTCTATGAATCTGATAAGCAGAACATACCCCAACAACACTAAACATGTCCATATTGTAATCCCTGGAATATGAGTACATTAAATTCCTAGACAAAATGGAATTCACAGTGCTATTTATGTTACAGACTCTAAGAGAAGATGGTTATCCTGCATTATGCACATCAAATCCTAGGTGATATCAATTACTGAGGCATTATCCAGGTTTCACTCTGTCAGACATAGTGGAAGGGCCATGCAGAAGAATTCTATTCCACATTGTATTTGCACCTCAACACAGGCATTTAGAGATGAAATACATCTATAACATGCAATTTAAATACAATGTTATTCACAGAAATTGAAAAAGAGATATAGCTTTCAGAGAACCACAAGGTGCCATGTAAGCTGACAAGGGAGGAATGCAGTTGATAGTCCTTACCCAAATCTTACAATAATGAACTACATCAATCATGAAAATGGCAAGATATCCCTATGCATACAATAGTTTCATGCACATCTTGGGAGTAAGCAACAGCTAAGTAGACTTACACTCAACTGAAAAAAAAAAAAAAAAACAATTTGTGAAACAGAAAACCAAACTAATTACCCAGTGTTATTGAGGTCACTGATCTTAGAGAAGAACCTACAACCACTATTTTACCACACCAGCATAATCCCTAAATGCATTCTAAAATGTATCTTTATACCCACATATAATTGTGGATCTCACTTTTTCTCTATGAAACATTTTTTACAGTAGTCAGAGAGCATTACAGTAAATAACACTTGTCTAAATGCACATAACAAATTATTGTAAGGTCATAAGTTCCAGTAGATACACCTACCATAACTCCTGTACCTAACCCTCCAGGAAAATCTTGAAAGAGGGCACAGAAAGATTTTAAGTGTCGGAAGACTAGAAGTCTTCTGTGAGATATGTCTCCTGAAAATGACAGGGAGATTACACCATGACTCCTCAACAACATGACTACCCAAACCAGACCTGAATAATGGTAACAGTGGATATTCTAATATGTAAAGGATAACCTAACAGAGTCCCATCCCTAGACAATAACTATAGGCAAATACTGATTGACAAGAGTGGAAGAGCCCCCAATTAATTATGCAATATCAAACTGTAAGCCCTGAAAAAGTACAACACTAAATGAAATGAGAATGTTATATTTATATGTTTATGGGGATAATCAAAGAAATAGAGACCACGGAATTTATACAGAGTGAAAAAGAACATCGGAGAGGTTGTAGGCAGGGAAGTGAAGAGTGGAAATAATATAATTATATTTAAAATTTCAAAAATATTTAAAAATAGAGACAGGTAAACTGAAGAAAATTAAGAGCATCCCTTATAATTAGTTTAATACTGCTTTAGTGATTATTCCAAACTTGCCATACTAATATGTTTCTTATATAAGCAAAAGTGATGGTGCTATAAAGGGATGCTCTGAATATATATATATATATATATATATATATATATATATATATATATATAAAATAAAATGTAAAACTTATATATAGAAGCAGAAGATATAATTCCATCACCACTACAGCAAGATGAGAGACAGAAACAAGAAAATCAGTAGGAAGTACATGGGCCAGCTAGCCTACAGAACATAACACAATGGTGTACAACAGAAAAGCTCTTGTCTCAAAATAAAAAAAAAACAAGGTGAAAGGATAAAAGTTATATTTGACCCCACATGCGCACTATGGTACCTGAACCACATGTGTGCATACACACACACACACACACACACACACACACACACACATACACACAGAAAGAGAGAGAAACACACACTAATAATAATAATAATAATAATAATAATAATAATAATATCCATCTATCATTACATGCATATATACATACATACAATATGGAAATATCGTTTGTTGAGACTAAAAGGATCGCTAAAGGAAATGTGGTTTTAACCATGTATTTTGTATAGAGTACTTCTTTCTTCAGCATACATGTTCTCCTTGTTCATCTTGCAACCAACCTATCTAAGGCTTATCATTATATATTGACATAGATAGCAATAATTATGTCAGTAAAATTGTTTCCTATATGACTTGAGTCATGATAAAAGTTGTAGAAAACTAAAAAATAGTAGAAGTTGATGTGATAAATCCTTATATTTGAAGGGGTTGGATTTTTCTTTGACTTTCTGCATTGCTATTCTGTATATTATCTCACCTATTTAGTCAATAACTCTTGCCATTTACTGGAATTATTTTTGATTAACTATTGTCTTTCATTCACATTCATTTGCTTTCATCTCCCACTAAGGAAGCTTATATTAAGTCATAGGTAATCATTTAGGCTCATTAATTTTCTGAGGAGTTCTTTCCCACAATAAATCAATGCCCATTATCTTCTTGTTCCATTTAGCCACAGTTGGCACTTTCACTCTTCTTATGAAATCTCTCAGAAGAACTGCATTGCTCAGTGCTATTACAAATAGGTGAGAATACCCATCATCTGCGGCCATTGTGTTTTCAGAAACACACTTAATATTAATATTTGCTTTAAATGTTCAACACAATTCAATTAACTGTCAAAAACAGAAATGAACTCTGATGTCAGAGGTTCTCTCATGTTCTCTTCATGTAGACTTAAACTACATACACTGTAAACAGAACTGTGGACATTCTTAATGCATCTCTAGCAATATTACTTATTGTGAAGGTTGTTGTTAAATATCAACTTGAGAGAATCATCTAGTAGATAAAATTCCATGCACATGGGTGATGGATTTATTATCTAAGCTTAGCCTCTGATATGAATGAATTAATATCCATGATTGAATATCCACAAATGAATATCTCAATTGAGGTAACTGATGAAATAAAACCTGTCTTATCTGTGAACCATTCTTGACACGTATCAATGACTGTATAGACTCGAGAAAGGATGTGATGTCCCCCATTGAATTCAGCAGCTAAATGGTTTGCTAAAACTTCCAATGATATAAGGACATTAAATTCTAGTATCAACACTGGGATATTATAACACAATGATCTTGTCTGTATAAAAAGTACTACATTGCATGTTAAACTGCTTGAGAGAAAGACGGTTCTAACAGTGCCTATTGTTTGAACATGAAATACTTCCCATAGTCTCCTGCATTTGAACACTTGGTCCCATTTGGTACCAGTGGAGCATATAGGATGTACAGTTTCACTTGAGGTAGTGAGCAACTGGAAGGTTGGATCAGGTTATATTTTGGTCTCATTTCCTATTCACCTTCTGCTTCATGACTGAAGATGTACTGAGATAAGCTTTAATTCTTCTCCTGTCTTCCCAGCCTTAGAATATATCCTCTACAACTGTAAACTTTGCCTCTCTTATATTGCTTTAGATCCCCATAGAAAGACATGGATGCCTGCCCCTGTGACATGATTCTGAAGCAAGGAGTCTAATGCAAGAGGGTATGGGAACAACTTCAGCTATGCCATGCATAAAAATTGACACATCCTTGGTGTCAATTTTCATGGCCAATGTCTATGTATCTGTAAATTAAGACTGAACAATAAGATAAATATCAAATGAGTTGTAGGCCACATGCATATGTAAAATACTGAACATTTTCTATCTGTGCTGGTTAGTATTGTGCCAGTTTGAAAGAAGCTAGAGTTATTTAGAAATAAGGAACCTCAGTTGAAAATATACCTCCACTAGGTGGTCTGGAAGAGAGTCTGTAGGACATTTCCTTGATTAATGATTATGTTTGAGGGCCCAGCTCATTATGAGTGCTGCCACCCATGAACTGGAGATCCTAGGT
This sequence comes from Uromys caudimaculatus, assembly GCA_028551405.1. Classification (NCBI taxonomy): domain Eukaryota; kingdom Metazoa; phylum Chordata; class Mammalia; order Rodentia; family Muridae; genus Uromys; species Uromys caudimaculatus. Next base: position 81,888,769 of record CM052711.1, on the reverse strand, counting down.
GCTTTAAGACAACAGAGTGAGGAACTAATAGTGAACAAACCAGAAAACAGTGTTCCTCCATCGTCCTTATGAGGTTCCTGTCTATCATGGAAAGTGTCCAACCCTGACTTCTTTCTATGATAGACTAAGATATATAACTAAGCTGAAAGAACCCCTTGTTATTCACCCCTTTCTTTTTATCATGATGTTTTATCATACACATAGGAACCTCAAGTAAGCCATCATTTCACAGATAAACTTTGTCTGTTGGGACAAAACGAAATGAAATGAAATGAAATGAAATGAAATGAAATGAAATGAAATGAAATGAAATGAACTGTGCAGAAGAATGAATGCTAAAGGACACATCCTACAACAGCAGTTCAAAATCGGTGTGTAAAGCTGGTGCTGGGCTTATATGTCTTAAATATATACAGTGAGAAACTTCTAGACCAAGACTCAAGAGAGCTACAGGCAGGAAGATTCTTGAAGCTGACTGATCAGCCTGGCAATTCTAGCCATCTTTGCTTATGAGTGAACCCTTATCAGAAAAAGAAAAAAAAAGATAGATGGCTCCTGAGTAATGGCACCCAATGTTAACTTCTGTCCTCAATACATTAGTAAAAGAATGTGTTTCTGAATACACACAAACACACACACACACACACACACACACACACACACACACACACACACACACACTCATGTTTTATACAAATTTTCTCTGCTATTACAACCTTCCATTTTGGCAAAAATTTCTTTAAGTCACCTCAACAGTATACTCCCTGATTTGTGTGACTGCCTGGAGGCTGTTTAAGTGTTCCATAGTCCCAGATTTTGTGAGGTGTCACACACACTGGAATGGACCTTTGTAATTCAGCTGTCGTTGAGTCATTTCTGCTTCTTAAAGCAAACAATCGCATGTATTACTGTAAATAAACCTAACAAAACTCATTGGATCACCAAGTGGGATTGTTGTATTATCTGTAATTTAGTCTGTCATGGGCCCCCATTCTGGCACTAGTAGACATGTATTTTGCTTCACCCCTGGGATGTCTCACAATAACACCCCAAAAAAATAAAACTTACTTCAAGGAAGAGAATACATTTTTCAAAAACATCTGAAGCTATGGTGTTTGAGGCTTTTCTGCTATTTTCTCACTTTTACATGTCAATACAAAATGTGTAATTATTTCTCTTTCCTTTCCTATAATTAAACATTTAATTTATCTTGGGTTTTTAATAGTACAAACTGGTATGAGTAATTATGAGAAACATAAATCTGAAGACATTTACAAATTTGAAGACTATGTTGAAATTTCATTAACAAAAACAGAATTGTTTATTCTTTCATGTGACTACTAATAGTAGAAAGTAGAAGTATATAGACATAAATATGCTTCATTTAAACACAATACTCAGTGTCTCCATTGCTATCAATATAGTTGTATGACCAAACTGCCTTCAAAGTAAATGGTTTGCAATGTATAGTCAGAATCTATTCTTCATGTTTCTTAGAACATACCAGAAGCAAAGGCCCAATATTCCTATGTGGTTTGATGTTAAATCATTGCTAGCTGTGTAGGGTAACAGAGATGTTAATTTGTTGTTCTGGGCATTATGAGAGGCCACAGAAGGCCATTAGTGAAGGTGCAGCCTCAGTTGTAATTCCAGAACTGAAGGGGTCAGGCAAAGGAGGAGAGTCTTGGCACCATGAAGAAAGTCTATGAGAGGCTGTTGGTAAACCTAGTGGCTGTGGAAGACAGCAGTATTTTGGAGATGCCAATTCCATGAGATGACCACCAAGAACAGCAGGAGCAGTGGAGTACAGGCATCTGGAGCCTACAAGACAAGGTGTGTGCTACAAAGGGCAGAGCTGGAGAAGTGACTCAAGCCCTTGGAGGAATCCAGAAGATTGTGAGTGGATCCCAGACATTGGACAGTTGGAGTTTGATTTAGCTTTTTCTTGTGGCTGTAACCTGATGTTTTTCCCTCTTGAAGAAAGAAGGAATTTTAGTGGAGTCCACAGTTAAGAGACTTTGAATTTTTAAAAGACTTTGAATTTTAAGAGACTGAATGTTTAAAAGGGACTGAAATGTTAATATGTAAGAATTTGCAAAGACTGTGGTACTTTTAAAGTTATTTAGATCTTGGGAATGAATAAGAAAGTAAGGGTCGAGGCTTAATGGTGATGTGTTTGTGTGTCAAGTTGACAAGGGGTCAATTGTACTGGCTAGTTTTGTGTGTCAACTTGACACAAGCTGGAGTTATCACAGAGAAGAGAGTTTCAGTTGAGAAAATGCCTCCATGAGATCCAGTGGTAAGGCATTTTCTCAAGTAGTGATCAAGGTGGGAGGGACTGTTGTGAGTGGTACCATCTGTGGGCTGGTAGTCTTGGTCTCTATAAGAAAGCCAGCTGAGCAAGCCAAAACAAGCAAGCCAGTAAGTAACATACCTCCATGGCCTCTGCATCAGCTCCTGCTTCCCAACCTGCTTGAGCTCCAGTCCTGACTTCCTTTAGTGATGACCAGCAACACAGAAGAGTAAGCTCAATAAACCCTTTCCTCCCTAACTTGCTTCTTGGTCATGATGTTTGTGCAGGAATAGAAACCCTGACTAAGACAACATCCTACTCCTTTCCCCTTCATATTCATGCAAAATGACACTCTATTGTTGTCATGGAAAATATTATATTAGGTAAAGAAGGAGGCAGATGAACATAAGTTGAGTGATGAGCAATGTAATTTTCAAGCACTGCCATTTTTGTCTCCTCCTGTTAAGACAACACTGGTAAGAATTGTGACTTGATTTAAATTCAATAGAGCAAGAACAAATAAATCTACATAAAGCTATATCCTGTATAAGAATACAAATAAACACAAAGATTATCCCTTCTACTTGTTTTTTTTTTTTTTTTTCTTCATGGGTGTCTGACAGAGAAGTTCTGAAACAAAATATTGAGAAATGACATTTCAGTTATCTAACATTTTCATTATATTATTTTTCTATTGTGAAGATGAATCTTAATTATTTGGAAGCTTGAGACATCTCTAATTTCTTTTCAATAAGGAACTCAAGAGAAAATTTTTATTTTGGATAAAATTACTGAAGTGCAAGCAGTTTTATCTCATTTACTACTTTACATGCTTCAAATGATGGGGCATCCAAAATTATTCCATGAAAATCTTACTACATGTTATTAAAGAAAGATAGTTTTATTAATTACTTAAAAATATTAATCAGTTGGTTCCTAGGTGATTTGTTTGTGTGTATGTGTGTGTGTGTGTGTGTGTGTGTGTGTGTGTGTGTGTGTGTGTATGTGTGTGTATTACATACATGTATATGTATGTATATATATTTGAAGGTACCCTTGCTGTTTGTAAACACAAGTATGTAGGCCAGAGTACAATGTTAATTATGATGCTCTGTCTTTCTCCAATTTATTTGTGGAAACAAAGTATCTCATAGAACCCAGAATTTGACATTTTAACTATAATGCTTTCTTAGAATCAGTTGGTTCTTACAGAATCTGTACACAGAATTCTGGAGTTGCAAGACTCCTTTCTCATATTTCCATTTTAACAACTCCTCATAGACTCTTTGGCATCTGCAGGAATGTCTGAGAGGCCAAAACTACTGTATCCTGGCACTGGCCCCCATCTTAAAAGAAAAACAAACAAACAAGCAGACAAACAAATTAAACCACAAAGAACCTCAGAACTTGACCTACAACTGAACCCTAGCTGCACCTCACAGCCTGTCCCAGGTCCATACTCAGAAGTGACTCCCTAGCTACTTCCTAGCAACAGTTAATCAAAGATTCTTCTGATTGATTCAGATGGACTTTCAGACCATTTGTGATTGTTCACCGTGTTTCTTTAGAGCACCCACCAGTTGGCTTAAAATAGTCATTCAATTAGATGCCTGCCAAGATGGGCACCCCCTCACTTGCTCTCATTTCCTTGTCCTGAGTTTTCAGGGCTGCTTCACCAAACCATCCTGGGGGTCAGTAGTTCATAATCCCAAACTCGAATTTGTAATATAAAGAACCTAATGTGATTGCATCAGAGTCAGCTTCTGGTTGGTCTTTTGGGCTCGCAAACAAGGTACAACAATTCATATTTCATAAGATAGGAGGAATGATATTGAAAATGAAGGAAGGTCTCATGTCTTTTAAAAATTTTCAAGATATTCGGAATTAGAAACAAACTGGAGACAAAGTGAGCTAAGACTAAGACTCATCTGTGAGAAAATCTATACAATAAAGGAGACTACCTGACATCCTGCTCTAGTACCTGCATGTATATGCACATATCTATTCTCTATAAATTCACATGGATACATCATATATGTATATGTCACAGTACAATATAGAAGTAATTAAATGTTTTAGAAGATTTCTTAAAGTAACTTTTATTCAATGTGCAAATAAAATAAATCCTATCAACAATACTGTTAACTCATTATGTCCAAGGATGTGTGTTAAGCAGATAAGCCATTTAAAAATAAAGACCTCAGAATAATGTGGTTAAAATACATGATGGTTTCTCTGCATGGCAAAGTTGTTTATCTTGAGTTCATGAAAATTTTAGAGGAAGATGTACTTTCCATGGAGTGACCTCTATATCATTTAAGTATGTGTTGATAGAAAGGTAGAAAAATTACTCTCTGTTTAAGAATACCATGGAGAGGGAAAAGTGTCAGAGCCTAAAAAGATAAGCCTTTCTTCTGGGATGTGCCTGGCCTGGGCATAGGGCAGTAGAATGTTAATCTCTAGTCTTTAAACTCTATAACTATGCTGAATGCTAAAGCTGCTGGCTTCTAAAAAAAATCTAAAACCTTTCTTACTTATTGTGAGGTTAAAAACTACTGGCTTGGTTAATAAATATGTATAGCTTAACAGCTGGGAATTAAATCAAGAGGTTCTTTTGATCTTTTCTCCACAGTAATTCCAGGGCAGAGGTTCTAAGGCTGGGAGGTTATTTAACTCTTTGTTAGCTAGAGAAAATTGCTTGCAGGAATAAAAAGGACACTTTGAAAAGAAATTCTAATATTTATTGCTAGAGAAAGGAAAAATGGGTGAAACCTATTAATCTAAATCGCTCTGCTCTAAGTTCACTAAGTTCCTAGTTGTTCATAATTGTTCCTAGTCATTCTTAATTCTTAGTTCTTACATTTTTTTAGAATACATGATCACATGTTGTCTAGTATAAAAGTTCATCATGAGTTAAAACATAAACTCAATCATAAACTGAATAAGAAGCTTACAATAGAGATGTTTACATGTGTCTCTGTGAAGAGTAATCACCTAATTAGACATTTATTTTCTGTCACTAGCCAGGTTCATTGAAAGGTTCAAAGCCATGGTTCTTGTGACTAGGATAGCACTGAAGTTTTATATAAGTAAAAACAGTCAATATTTTATCTTCTGCCTTCAATTAATCGTTAGTTTCCTTTTATGACCTTTTGTTAATTATTTTACAGCTCTAAGCAATGTATTCTAAGTTGTAAATGCCTGCTTTCTATCTCAGAAGCAATGAGCTAATGACACATGAAAACTAACAGAGTTATAATTTTAGTATTCATATCAGAAAGGGCTCTAATAACAGTCCTATTATAAAGTGCTTAATAATCATTGATATAATTTTATAAATTTTTATAGAATTATATTATGAATTAAGAAGTAGTCTGTTTTTCTATACAGCATCACTACAAGACAGTACATCTTTGTTAATCTGCAAAAATCTGCCCAATAGAGTGGGCTAGTGTCCAACAATTATATAATATTTATTTTGTAAGGACAAGAAAGGCATATCAACTCCAGGAATCAATTACTGAGATTTGTCCTCTGGGTCTTGTCTCTCAAAGGCTTATCATTACCATGGTGACACATTACTGTAAGATCACCTGACGGCTTTTAGCCTTTCTTATATGGCTTCTGACACATTTCTTTAATGTGCAAATAGTTGACAAACTGCTTCAGTCTTTTTTCTTCACCTGCATTCAGCCATATGCTTAGTCCTGCTGGGGCATAGACATGGCTCACTCATATGGAACACAGCCAAAAGTGTGTGGGCCTCTAGATATGTAGATGGTTCTTGCAGGTGTAAGTCTTGTTTAATAATAATGTACATGATTTCACATTTCTCCTTGAAAGAATGTCCTCTCTGCCAATGTTAATGACTTCATGATAATCAGAGACACCATGAGTACAGGAGGTGAGGGTTTGTCTAATGTTTCAGATAAATGGTGAATATCTTTGACTTTCCAATAGCCCTTAAAGCTGTGGGAAAGAATGCTGAAAATATGAGTTTAAGAATGTATAATTTCTCAACTATTCAAAACATTAACATGCCATATCAATTATATGAAGGGATTTATGGATTTGAGAAAAACTGAGGCAACTTCACTATGAGTCAGCTTGTCTGAAAGATACTAAGGAAACAGATAAAGAGATTTAGGGAGCAGTGATCACAGGACAAGATCTTACCCAGTTAAGTTTCATGTTTATGCTTATAAAGCCAGCCAGATCCCTGAGTTCACGGTCAATCTGAGCCAGAGAGTTTTAGGTCCAGGCCAACATGTGATATGAATGATAATTTGAGAGCAGAGTCCCACCTAGCTAGCTTATTGTCTGTATTTAGAAAAGGCGGGCAGATCTTTGAATTTTTTTGCAAATTAAATAAATAAATGTGTTTTTTATTT
>CM052711.1:81844585-81877085 GCA_028551405.1 Uromys caudimaculatus | reverse complement strand
AGACCCTTGAAAATATCATCCTGAGTGAGGTAACTCAGTCACAAAAGAATGAACATGGTATGTACTCACTGATAAGTGAATATTAGCCCAAAAGTTTGGAATACCCAAGTCTCACTTTACAGTAACCGCTGGACTGAGAGTGAGGTCCCAGATGGAGGAGTGGGAGAAGGGACTGAAGGAGCTGAGGGAGTTTGCAGTCCTATGGTCAAAAAAAACTAAGACTAACATATTGCATACAAGCAGAGACAAACAGAGCTGGAACAGTAAATACCAACAGGCATTTCTGAGCTTGAAACCAACTGGAAAAAATAAAGAGAGAAAATCATCTTATTCAATGATTAGGATAATTTTGTAAATGAGTTGCTTCATACTCTATATTATTTTCAAGAAGTAAAATGTGATGGAAAGTCTTGGCTTTCAACTTGATTATATCTTGAATCAACTAAAATCTAAACAATTGGGCATGACTATGTGGGATTTATTAATTGAATCATTAATTGAAAAGACCCATCATAAATCAGGGTGACACTATCTGTAAGAGCTCACATAAAAGCTCATGGCAGAAGGAAATTATTGAATGTTTACTTGTCTGCCCTCACTCTTGGTGGCAAGCTGACATATCCTGTTCCAGAGGCATTACCTTTCCAGTACCGCAACCAACTTCACTAAATTCCAATGGAGATCATCAGCTCTCTAGGATAATGCTTAGGGAAACCAGCATCCAATTGGGAAGCCTAAGGCAGTCTCATAGACTGAAAAACTACTGGGTTCTTGGCCGTCAGACCAAAGGCAGCCCCTATTAAGCTAGCTAAGCCACAGCCTGTAAGCCCTTCTAAAAATTTCTATTTTAATATTTACATCCATTCTATCAGTTCTGTTCCTTTAGACAACCCTTATGAAAGAAGCTATGTGTTGACTTCAGAGGCCACACAAAGTTCTTTCTTGTTTATTGTTATTTGTTTAAAGAATGTCAGCATGCACTGATATAAGTTTGATTTGGTTAGAATACATCAAATAGACTTTCTACACCCAATAATAATATTCTCTTTTCTATTTCAAATGTTTCTGGCAATGATTTTTTTTTTTTTGCTAGCTGACTTATTTGAAATAACCAACATCTAGAAAAGAGACTATAAAATATAATCATCCTTCATGGTTGCTCATTTTTACTTGTCTTAAATATATGTAATACTGTATTATTCTACAGAACATAGTGATCATTGTGAAAAGCTCCTATTAGTATATTAAGGACAGCCTCAATTGCTTTCTCAAAAGAAGAGTAGAAGATTGTTTTTTAAATATCTTGCTATGTTCTAAATTCTGTAGTCTAAAAGCACATATATTGTGTTATGAAAATAGAGGTTAGAAAAATTCTATAGACTTTGCTCTCTTTTGATTATTGTTTAGAGCAGTCTCCTGTCACATAGGCATATATCTGGTTATGCACACTTATTTTTCTGTGTATATATACTACATATACCTGTGAGTGTGTGTATGTGTATGTATGTGTATGTGTCTGTGTATGTATATGCATATGTATGTGTGTGTACCTGCACCCATATATGAAAGCCAATGTTAAATCTTGGGAATTGTTCCTTTGTGCTGCCCATCTTACCTTCATAGACAAGGTCTCTCGCAAGTTTGGGACTCACCCATCAGGCCAGGGCTTATCTGCCTCTGGCAAGATTTTTCAAGGCTCTGATATGTCTCTCATACTTTCCTGTTTTGCATGTGTCTGAGACTTGAATGCACATGTTTTTTCTTACAGTGAACATTTTAAATAATCCACCAAGTTATATCCTCATACCCCTTGCTGTCACTGTGTAATAGGAGTTTATTATCTGGGAGTAGAGGACAAAAGGGCCCTGTCTGCAAAGCTTATCAGAAGCCTTAGTGATTAGGATTTGATTGTTAGTCCCTTTTGTGATTTTTTTTTTTTTTTTTTGAGTTTGACTTTTTGCTTTGCTCCCCATCCCAGTGGCATCTGAGGAGGAAAAAAATAACTTACTGATTTGGGGAAAATTAAAATAGTATTCTGAGAAGATTTATAATTATACCTATCTCTTAGGCCATACTTATTATTTATAGGTATTAATAAATATACCCTTCATGAGACTTTGCACTGGGGGAAGTGCACAGCTGCACTGATTCAATGGAAATTAAAATGACATGAAGTGCAGAGCCAGAGCCTTTTGATTGTGTATGTTTCAAATGTTTAGTACAAGTTTTTTCTTCTTCCTTTGGTTTAGTTTGTCCACAGAGCTGGGATCCTGGCTTTTATTGGCCTCCAAACACGTGTGCAGGAAGCCAAAGGTATGTAAGTTATATAAAAGTATATAATGCTGAAGTTTACCTAAGCCACAATGATAGACAACAATTACAGCTACTTGGCTCTGGTCAGAGGTTTTTTCCAATCACAAGCATTACCATATTTGGCGTGTATTGCTCAATTACTCAATTTAAGAACATTACAAAGTAGTTTGAAGGAAAAGTTTTATTTTACTCTTTCCATGTGCATAGACTTTTAGGAGAAGTTTTTTGTTATTTCAGTCATTTGGATTGGGGTACTTTATTTACCCTAGGCTTTTAGAACGATGTCTGAATTACCTGTTACTTATTAGAGACTTTCCTTACAAGTGAGAGTTCTCCTGCTTCCCACCCTTGAGCACCCCAGTAGGAAATTACAGTCAGCAAAGTTTAACTACACCAAAGTCACCATTTCTGATGGGATGAAAATTGAGTGAAGACATAACCAGAGAGACTGGCCTACTGTGGGCTGGGTAGCCCAGGCTGCTCTCAACTTCCATTCCTCCTTGATATATATCCCAAGGGCTGAGATTACAAGAACTCACTACCAGAAACAACTTCTTTTTCTCCATCTATAGCAGAACTTTAGACAGAGGAAGTAGATTGATCAATGAATAGATTAGTATAGACAGGTAAATCACAGGTAAAAAGATACATCCGTGATAGATGAGTGATAGGTAGATGATAGAAAGATATAAAGAAACAGAGAGAGAGAGAGAGAGAGAGAGAGAGAGAGAAAGATAGAGACAGACAGACAGACAGACAGACAGACATAGATAAACAGATATATAATTAACCCTGGGAGGTAAGAAACAAGGAAAAAGTAAATTAGCAAACTTTAAAGAAGAGGAAGCAAATAGAAACATTTGAAAGTACTGATTAAGTCCAGAAGGTAGAAACAGTTGAGAGGGGAGGGCTGAAGATTCCATTTCGCTCTTTTAGATTGGATTTCTCTGTCTCATTTTTAAGTAAAAGTGAATTATATTATTTAGTTAATTCACTAACATACAACCAAGAGAATAACTGAATAATTATGGGGCAATATAAACCGCAATGACTTGTTCCTTGAGCTATGCATATAGTAAACTGTTTCTTCCTAAGTCTGCTTTTGCTTGGGTACTTTACCACAACAGAAAATAAATTAAGACACTAGCCATCATTTGGTAAAACATTAACTTTGCAAAAAGAGATGTTTTCTGCTTTTTAATACCAAATCTCTATATTTTGTAAACATACATTACTCTGGATATTCTATTAAAAGATTTTTAATAATATGAATATTAAACAAGAGATTTTTATCTATTTTAGTAAAATAGTGATCAGTGTTTATAAATAATGAAAGAAAATTATATTAATAGTACTAGCACGTACTATACCAATGAATAATCCAGTTAGTAACTAATGAATATGAAAAATATGTATTATAAAGTATTATGATTTTATTCATAAATTAAAGAAGGATAAAATTGCAGTGGTGAATACTCTTCTGAGCCTTTGGAGGAGAAGATATGATAAAGAAGGGCATGTATCTAGGAGTATATGGAAACATAAACTGGACTTGATGGGTTTGAAAATGAAAAAGAGAACACTAAGTTTAGTGGGTAGAAAAGTGGCATTGGATCTGGGTGGAACTGTGGGTGGGGTGAATATAATCAAAAAACATTTTACAAACTTCTCAGAAAAACTAGGACACATGCTCCAATATATTTCTAATTACCTTATTTATAATTGAGAGAATCTGGAAACAACCCAGATGTCCCTCAACTGAACAATGAATACAGAAAATGTGGTACAGTTACACAATGGAATACTACTCAGCTTTTAAAAATGCCAACTCACAAACTTTGTAGGCTAATGGGTGGAACTAGAAAATATTGTCCTTTGTGAGGTAACCCAGACCTAAATTCATACATGGTGTGTACCCACTGATAAGTGGATATCAGCCCAAAAGGTCAAAATACACACAACCAAACTCACAGACCATAGGAAGCTAACAAGAAGGAAGGCCTAAGTACGGATGCTACAAACCCATTTAGAAGAGGGGAGAAAACAAATCATGGAAATCAGAGGGAGGGAAGGACCTGGGAGGGAGAGGAGGGGGAGGAAAAAAAAGGGAGGGCAGGAGCAGGTATAGGAAGAGACAGAAGAAAAGTCCAGAGTGTCAGGAGAATGAATAGAAAAATGTATCATTGGGTGATGGGGAAAATGGGAAACCACTAGAAACTCCAAGACACCAGGAATTCCAGAGGCTCTCAGGACCTATTGGGGGTGAAATTAGCCAAAATACCCATATCAAGGGGGATAGAATCTGAAGAGACCACCTCCACTAGATTGACATGGCCCCCAGTGGAGGGATGAGGTTGCACACACATCTCAAAAATTTTCTAAACTTATCTAAAATTTATCTAAAAGAAATGGACAAAAATTCATCAGAGACTGAAAGAAAGGACATCCAGAGACCACTCCACCATGGGATCCATTCCATCCAAATACACCAAACCCTAATACTACTGCAGATGCTAAGATGTGCTTGCAGACAGGAGTCTGGTATGGCTATCCTCTGAAAGTTTCTGCCAGGACATGACTAAGACAGATAAGACACTCACAGCCAACCATTGGACTGAGCCCAGGGAGCCCAATTGAAGTGTTAGGGGAAGGGCTGAAGAAGCTGAAGGGGATTGCAAACCCATAGGAAGAACAACAGCATCAACTAACTGGACCCCTAAGAGCTCCCAGGAACAAAGAGGCCCGGTCCATTGATCGCACTACGTATGTAGCAGAGGACTGCCTTGCCTTATATAAGTGGCAGGGGAGGCACTTGTTCCTGTGTAGGCTTGATGCTCCAGAGAAAGGGGATACTAGAAGAGTGAAGTAGGAGTGGGTGGGTAGGGGAGCACCCTCTTAGATGCAAAGGGGAGGATATGAGGTAGGGGTTTGTGGAGGGGAGAAAGGAAGGGAGATTCCATTTGAAATGCAAACAAATAAAATGATTAACAAAAAAGAAATTTTAAAAAAGCTGTAATCTGTAAATACACAAACCACAATTTGAAATAGCCTTTAGATACTGTTGCAATACACTTGATAATGACATTTTGTTTCTGCCACAGCATCAATATCACGTGAATCTGAGTATTTGATGTGGAGAGGGGTAAATCACTAGCTCTTTCTAAATATTAAGGTAGAAAACATTTGCTATCTTACTTTCACATTAGGTGATGCATTATTGAACTTGGAAAGAAATGTGTTGGGAAGATTCCAGGAGGAGATGCAAAGAGAAAATTCCAGTAAATCATAATACATTTTGTGTGTGTGTGTGTGTGTGTGTGTGTGTGTGTGTGTGTGTGTGTGTTTGTTTGTGTGTGTTTGCGTGTGTGTGTGTGTGTGTGTTTAATTCTCACAAAATAATTATTAAAATATTTTCAAAGTTTTGTACGTATGTATTGTACTAGCTAGTTTTGTGTGTCAACTTGACACACACTGGAGTTATCACAGAGAAAGGAGTTTCACTTTATAAAATGCCTCCATGAGATCCAGAGGCAAGGCATTTTCTCAACTGGTGATCAAGGGGGGAAGGCCCCTTGTGAGTGGTACCATCTGTGGGCTGGTAGTCTTGGGTTCTATAAGAAAGCCAGCTGAGCAAGCCATGATAAGCAAGCAAGCAAGCCAGTAAGGAACATCCCTCCATGGCCTTTGCATTGGCTCCTGCTCCTTGATCTGCTTGCGTTTCAGTCCTGAATTCCTTTCATGATGAACAGCATTGTGGAAGAGTAAGTTCAATATACCCTGTCCTCCCCAACTTGAAACTTGGTCATGATGTTTGTGCAGGAATAGAAACCCTGACTAAGACATGTATAAAGTATAAAATAGTGTATTTGGTTAAATACTGGTTAATAACTGTAAATTAGTTCAGTTCACAATATTTGGTAATCAGTTGTAACATATTTAAAGTTATAAGTTTAACTTTAAATTTCATGTGGGCATTAAAGCCAAACTTACCTCACATCCACAACCTTTTGTTTTCAAAAGAACAGTAATATTGAAGGAGTGACATAATAAATTCTTTGTTCTTGCCTATTATGAAGGCAAACGACTTTGTTGCTAGCAAAATGACATATAAGGAAGAGTAGTGAGGTGGCTCTGGCTAGAAAGTACTCATTGTACATGCATGAAGATACAAGTTTTGATCTGTAATAACCACATGAAAATTCAGACATGGAGGTCTCCATGCACATGTATTCCTGTATGTTCATTCACACACACACACACACACACACACACACACACACACACACTCACATATTTGGAATCTCAGAATAGATATAAAGCAGATCTGCAGATCAAATCTGGATTTTCCTTCCTGGTAGAGATAAGCCTTTAGTTTCTGTAGACTAATATTCTATATTCAAATATTTTAAAAAGAGAACTTTAAGATCTGATGTATTTCTTCCGTGAACATGAAATATATTAGCTGGGAAAGCTGACTGGCTGGTACCAGGAAACCACATGAGGTAACAGTTCACATGACAGCGTCCACCATCTGCTGAGTAAAGCCCCACATGTTCTGGAACTCAGACTTGCCAACACCACTGGGTGATGAGACGGCACATGCCAGCTTATATTACCAAAGTCTCTGTTACCAGTATTGAAGGGCAGAATGTCAATCAGATAATATACAACAAATACAAACAGAACCAGAGAATGTATTCCAAAACTGCATAGAAAAATACAAAATACTCTCTCTGTGGGGGTACATCTTGTGTATGAAACATAGAGCATTTGCTCCTTGACTCTCCAATTCCTCTACTCCTTTAAATATGGATATATTAGTATCCATATTTAATATATTAATTAATATATTAATATATATATATGGTTAACTCTTAAGATTTTCCAATTTTTTTTTTTAAATGAGGTCTTCCATGGGCCTGTAATTTTCAAATAGGCTAGAATGGTAGCTGGATATCGCCAGGTATTGGCACTTTCTAGCACTGTAATTAATTACAAGCACATGCCAACATGGGTTGATTTTGTTTTTTAATTTAGCATGACTTATGGAGTACCAAATTGAAGTGCACCTACTTGAAGAAAACCACCATACACCTGCACTAGCTCCCCCCTCCAATTCTCAGGCTGCAGGCCCAATCCCCAAGCCCCAGCCCTAAGCTCCCAGCCCCTGTCCCCAGCATATAACTTCTATACAGCTTGAATTGTCCATGTATTTAAGTTTGCTACCAACAATTCTTACCAACCAAGCTCCAGGGAAGAGGTGACAAGGTGTAGTGTGGGCTGGCCGGAGAGCGATCTCAGAGCTCAGGCTTGGCAAAGCTAACCGGGATGAAGAGATAACCAGGCGGAGCATGGGCTGGCAAGAAGCCTCATCTTTACGTATCTATCTATGAATCTATCTATGAATCTATCTATCTATCTATCTATCTATCATCTATCTGTCTGTCTAAACCATCATTGCTCTATCTAAACATTTATTTACCTATCAGCTATAATTTTATTATCTATTTATCATCTATCTTCTATTCATCATCTCTATATCATTTATTTATCATTTTCTCATCTATCTACCTATCATCTATTTTTATCTACCTATTATATATCTACCATGTATATAGATTATTAATTGTTTATCATCTAACTCCCTATTTATCTACCATCTACTATTTAACTATATATATTTCTCTATAATTTTTCAATCAGCTATCTGTGAATCTATCATTTATATTTATATATTGACATACATTGTCATATATAATATTTTTATTATTCTATCTATCGATCGATCGATCTATTTATTTATCTATCTATCATCTATTCATCCACATCCATAATATCAAACTCCAAATGTTATTGGCAATAAACTCCCCTCAACTTCAACTGAGGCTAAAATTAGTATAGATATAGGCCTGAGAGGAGACCACCACCTCCAGGGCTTGGGAAGATGTCAATGTTGTTATTAGTAAGAAAACTGAGTTGGCTATTCACATCAGGCAAGGTTTCAGTACCTTTAAGAAGAGACATTTAGTTTTTTATAGTCCAAATGCCTCAAAATACAAACAAACAAACAAACAAACAAACAAAACAAAATCATGTGTACACTGAAGTTGATATTTGTGTTAATTCTCAGCTAAGTGATGATGTATTACAATGTTATGTTTTCTTATTTTTGCTAAATTGTGGGATACCAGCACAATGTAAATAAAATGTAGAAACAGAATCCTATATGATCCTCTAGGAATTTTTTTAAAATTATGATTTTATTTAACTCTTGTCCTGCTTATTATTTAAAATTTATATATTCGAATGTTAATTATTTGTATATGTCTCTGCTATATTGTAGTAAACATGTGCATTGGGTGCCTTTGTGTGTGTGTGTGTGTTAGTGTGTTTGTGTGTGTGTGTGTGTGTGTGTGTGTGTGTGTGTGTGTGTGTGTGTGTGTATGTGTGTGATGCATGCGAATGTGTGGATGTATGCCTCATGTACACATATACAGAGATCAGGGCGGGATATCAAGACACTGCTTTTATCATTGTCAAGCCTTGTTGCCTTAAGGCAGGGACACATATTGAATTAGAAACTCACTGTTTCAGCTAGTCTGTCTAACCACAGAACACATGGATCTAGGCTAGGCATCTCTGCCCCATTGTGCTGGGGTTACAGGCATGCAAGGCCATGTCCAGCATTTTACATTAGTGAGGAGGATTTAAATTCACGTCCTTGTGCTTGCAGAGTCAGGACTACTACCCACTGAACTGTCTACCTGGCTGTTTCCCTATTTATTTCAATACTTATTAAAACTAATCAAGTGACATCATCTGGGTGATCAAGGGACCAAAATTGAATTGTATTTTTGATATGTGCATTTGAAATGAGAGATGTCATAGGATTCCCAGGAGTGGCTGTGATATCTTTGATGAGAGTGCTAAGAAATGAAACCAGGTCTTTTTCCAAAGCAGAAATTACTCATAACCATTGAACCATCTCTCTGGAGCATAAGCTCGTGTTGTTTAAAGAACTAAAAAAATCTGTTATGTAAATTTGACCAAAATTTTTTAAAAGCACACATATGTAACCTTTTGTCAAGCCTAGAGGATTATAAACTGAGAAAAATTAAGCCTAAAAAGAAAATTCTGTCTTCCTGCTGATAATTAATCATATTCAAAAATAGGAAGGCTTAATGCAAAGGCTAAAAATAGAGTAAGTTAAGAATGTAAGAGTCAAAGATGAAATGAAATTTTTGTCAATATATTAAATCTTTTCTTTTTGAGGTATTTAAAGCTGATCTTCTGTGTGGACACATGTTAGTAGTTTTTACTCTTCTCTCTTTGGGGTTTTTAAGCCAGTAGATGAGATGAGTTTATTCATGATTAGAATTCTATTTAATCTTCTTGGGCCAAACAGAGAATGAGAGGATTAGAGAATAATTTGTTCTGGTTTGTCTCTTTCTCTTTACCTTTTTGCTTGTGGATCATCTCACAGTGGGTATATTGCAGCTCCCTTACGAATGTAGGGCTTTATACATCTGAGAGATAATCAAAAGTACTTGACATGATTTAAGTACGTATTGTAAAATTATATATTCTAGAGGAAAGCAATCGGCCTCCACTACATGACACCGTCTATCATGATTATATTCTTGATTTATATTATTTGTATGTTAAGTTTTTCTTCAGAATGTCTCATTAAAAAGGGTATAGTTCTAGACTGTTCAGTGAGTACGTCTCCATGAAACCCTTTGTATTTTTAATCTTGGTTCTTTTCTTAGTCCAGGGTTATGTACCACTGCAAGTTTCCACCTTGAAATGTACTCTTGATTATAAAATGTTCTTCACAGGCTCCGAATGTTTGAGCACTTAGTCCCCAAGTGGGGACACTGTTTTTGGAAAGTTGTGGACAGCTTAGGAGACAAAGCCTTTCCATATCATGTATATTACTCAGTATAGATTTTGAAATTTTGTTTCCTGGCCTCCACTTACTGTTATTTTACTCTTTTCTTCATATATATATATATATATATATATATATATATATATATATATATATATATATATATATAAAATGCAATTGGCCCACCTCAGATGCTGTGGACATATACTCCCTCACGTGGTGGATTATATTCCCTCTGGAACTGTGAGCTAAAATAAAGTTTTCTTCCAAAAGTTAATTTTTCTTCAGGGGATGCCATCCCAGCAACAGAAAAGTCAGTCTTACACCTCATCTGAGAAAGTGTACACATTCTGCCACTGGAAGTCTTAGACAGCATACTGGCTGGTTTTGTGTCAACTTGACACAAGCTGGAGTTATCACAGAGAAAGGAGTTTCAGTTGAGAAAATGCCTCCATGAGATCCAGCTGTAAGGCATTTTCTCAATTAGTGATGAAGGGAGGAGGGCCCCTTGTGGGTGGTACATCTGTGGGCTGGTAGTCTTGGGCTCTATAAGAAAGCCAGTTGAGCAAGCCAGGAGAAGCAAGCCAGTAAGCAGCATTCTTCCATGGCCTCTGCATTAGCTCCTGATCCCTGACCTGCTTGAGTTCCAGTCCTGACTTCCTTTCGTGATAAACAGCACCATGGAAGTGTATACTCAATAAACCCTTTCTTTCCCAACTTGCATCTTGATCATGATGTTTGTGCAGGAATAGAAACCTTGACTAAGACAGACAGAAAACTATAGATAGTCCCTGTGGGAAGTTTTGAAGTTGAGTGCTATCATCACTCCCTTATTTTAAGAGATTACTATGCCTGTCTGGAGAATTGACTTGAGGTAGACATGCCCAAAATAGACAAGTATATTAAATACCTAATTTCATCTCTAACAGAGACATAGAAAAACAGTTATGACTATAGCGAGAGTTTGAAGATAGAGACATTATAATTTTCTAAATGGAAGTTAGGTTTTAGGAAACATGAGAGGAAATAATTTAACATTAAGCTGGAGTAGGAGGCTGGCATTAGTAGAGAGTAGGTTGCTCCTAAGAGCTGAGAATCAGAGGAAGAAACAGGAGAGACAAATCAGAAAAGGATGGCCCTTGAAAATGAAGCACTAAGAAGTGAAGGCACGAAATTCCTAGGAAGATTTTTATATTTTAGGAGGGAAGAATAAATAATAAAAACACATACCTGTGGATATAAGAATGCCTAGCTCCAAGTGATACATCTACAACACAGTTCCATGACTAAAGTCAAGGAACATTATTGAAAGGGAAGAGAATAAAATTCAAAGGACCAGGAAGTGTGCTGTGAGATTGTTTGAAACACATTAAATCACACTTAATCTCTTATTCTCTCTACATATTGATAAATTTTGTAATGATTTATATGTCTATAACTTTTTCTATTTTCAAGAGAAAGATTGTTCTTTTTCTTTACTGTATGAAGTCAATTCTGGTTTCAAACATGTAGGAAATATTTTCTCTTCTTCAACACACACACACACACACACACACACACACACACACACACACAAACACATATACATGTATTTATACAAACATATGAAATACAGACATTATATACAATTTATAATATTTCTGCTATTGTTCATTACTGTCCCCAGTTTGTTTTGTGAAATGGCTGTTAATATGTCTTCTATTCATGCAGTTCTACTTGGTGTACCTGTTTTTCTTAAGTTACTTTGGTACTTCTGTCTCTAAGGAAATTTTTTACATTTCATCCAAACCAGCATTTTCTAGTCTAAAGTTACAAATATGATTGCTTAGTTATCATTAATTATCAATAGCTTTTGAGTCTATAACCATGTTATCTTTTTATCATTATTAATCATTTGTGTTATTTCTGTTTTCTTAATTAGTTCTTGTCAACTTTATTGTTGTTTCTTTATTCTGATTTCATGGATTATATTTCTTATGTTAGTACCTTCTTAGATTTTTATTACAATTAGGAGAGAAAGAAAGTATGTATGTGAAGGTGAATGTAAATGTTAGAAGATCACAGTCTTTTCTTCTACTTTTGGGTCCCAGGGATGGAACTTAGGTCTTCAGGTTTGGAGTTAGTTGGCTTCACCTACTGAGCCATCTTACCAGCCCTTGTAATATTGTTAAAGGTAAAACTGAGGACCTACATGTGCAGACATTTTTTTTGTTGTTGTTATTTAATATAAACACCTATGTGAGGGATGTGGAAGTCAACCTGCTAATGGGAAAGTGTGATGGAGTGCGAATACCCACAGGTTCCTACAACTCCTTTATGAGTACTGATCTGCTGCACACAGCATTCAATCTAAGATGGCATCCAGCACACAGGTGAGAGAGCAAAAAGAACTGAGGCCAGAGCAGAAGTCTACACAGAGGTCCTCATATGTGACAATACTTCTCCCACTCCTTTTTAATTACCTCATTAATCGGGACTTTTATTGAGTATAGTGACCATAGGACTGGCTAAGGATTTAGAGGCTTGGGACTGGCTCAAAATGTATATATAAGATTATGGGTGATCAATAACTCAAATCTGGATCCTGATGCTGGTCTCTAAAGTTGAATTTCCCAGAAATTGTTAAGTGACTCCACTGCCTCTCAGCCCCCATCCTTGATCCTCTTCCCACATTTGCCACCCCCAAAAGTCCTTCTTGACAAACAACAGATGAATGTATCTCTCCAAGGAAAATGGGCAATGCTAGCTCTTAGAAAAGCATAGTCGATTGAAGGTTTTGAAAGGGATCTTGGAGAAAAGGCAGTGAGAGACCAAACCTCCATCTTGGAACCAGCCTCCATCTTAAAAGAAAAAATGCCTGAGAACTTGGCCCACGGTTGTACCGATCTGAATCCACATACCAGGAAGGACCCCCTGTATTGTCTTTGGCTAGATTTACTCCCTAGCTTCTTCCTAGCAACAGTTAACCAAAGATTAGTATGACTGTTTCAGATGTACTTTCAGATCGTTCGTGATTATACACAATCTTGCTTCAGAGCACCCACCTGTAGGATTACAGTAGACATTTAGTTAGATGCTTGCTGGGCAGCCCCCCTCCACCACCACCCCCCGCACACGCCCACTTTCATGTCCTATAAAACTCTGTCCTGATGAGAATTCCGGGCTGCTTCACCAAACCATCCTGTGGGGCTGGTGGTGAGTAAGCTCAAACTTGAGTTTGTAATAAAGATATCCTAATGTGATTACATGGAAACAGTGCCTTGATACTCTTTTGGGGTTCATGACCACTTCCTGGCACAACATTTTGGTGCATTGGCGGGGAACTCCAAGGCCATCAAGGAACCAGCTGGAGTGTCTCAAAACTAGTAATGTCTGAGTCTGTGAGTGGTTGTCCATGTGTTCATGTGTGGCAATTCCTGTGTGTGTCTATCTATGCGCCTTTGCGGTACCACAATAATTCTGTTCTAAATAATTCTGTAATTCTGTTCTGAAGAGGCCTAAAACACTGTATTTCCTGGGAAGAAATAACTAAAGCAGGTGTGGAATCCTGCTGCCGCAGACACATTGGTCCATCCAATGTGGAGGCTTGGGAGATTTCCAGAGCCTGTGGGGGTTGGAGTGCCCCTAGGGTTAATTTCTGGGAAGTGTGGAACAGACATGGAACCCTGCTACTTGCTCCCCTCTTTATTTCTCTTCTGGTTAGCTTTCATCACCTACCTGTAACTGTCTGTTCTGTGTGTGCTGTTTCTTGTTATAGGGGCTGAGAGTCCCCTGAGGTGCAGTTGCAAGATGATAAGCAGGGTGGTGGCTAGTTAAGGGCTATACAATCCTTAGTACTTCTGGACCTAACTAATAACCTTTGGGTCAGAGATATCCTGGAAGACACAAACGTGGTTGTGAACACAGATAATAAGACCTCCCAAGATGATAGTGTAGTCCATGACAAGATAAATAATGAGGTGCCCCCAATTCTAACAACCTTTGCTTCAAAATTGTTCCAATTGCTCCTAAAACTAACTTCAATCTGTGATAATCTCATATGGGTAAAATAATGTCCTATAGGTGGATAAAACACTCAGAATTACTAAAATTAGTGAATAGACAACTTCAATTGTAGAGTGTTCCACTAGCCCATGGAATCCTCCAATATTTGTAATATTGAGAAATTAGGTAAATTTATAGTTTTCGATGATCTTCGAGCTATCAGTGCAGGCTATAGGGGCCAAACAACATGGCTGCCACATTTTATCAGCTATAACTAAAAGCTGTTATATAGTTATAATTGATATAGCGAACTGGTTATTTTCAATTTCCATACACTCTGAAGAAAAGCAGCATTTTGCCTTCTCAGTACCTGCTATGTACAACCAAACCACGCAACAATATAAGTAGAATGTTTTGCCTCAGGATATAATAAATAGTCCAACTGTATGCCAGGTATGTGCCAAGTTTTAGGAAGCCATAAAGTGGTATCTCAAGATTGTTATGTCATCCACTACATTGATGACATTCTCATGGGCCATTCCCCAAATAAGGGAAGCTACAAAAAATGACTCAGGTGCTCAAAGGTGCAGGGCTGTATGCTGCAGCTGAGAAGGTACAGCAGTAGGAGCCATCCTTGTTGTTGATTCACACCATAACATCTGATATTATCAGGCCCCCAAATCTACAATTCACCTTCCCAATACCTCCTATGCTAGCCTCTATGCAGACCTTTTTAGATAATTTTGCATGGATCCATTCCTGCTTTCCTGTCAGCTCAGGACAATTCACTCTGCAGTTCCACATATTAAAAGGAATGGCCAGAGGAACTAATTGATACTAACTGTGAAGCCAAGAGCGCCTTGATCAAAGTTAATATGGGCCTTCGTAATGCTTTTCTTCACCAATTTAACACATCTTTAGAAGTTTCTGGACTTGACCTTCCCACACAGGACCTTCCTAATGGAGTGCTTCTCCAAGTTCCTAACAAAATGCTATACTGAATTTACTTGGCTTATTCTTCAGGACCCACAATTATCCCTTTTGTGGATAGCATATTTCTAGTACCCTTCTGCGCACTGAAAACCTCTTTAACACTTCTGAATAATTAGCCAGACCTAATTGTGATGACCTTTACTCAAGATCTGCTTTCATGGGCATTTAATTCTCACCCTACACCTCAGATGTTCCTTGCTATCTATCATGGGAAGTTAGAAGATCATTTCTCTAACCATATTTTTTTTCCATCTTGCCTATGATAAGTGTATCCAATAGGCACTTTATTTATGAGAAGCTGAGTCCACATGCTGCCTTTGGCTTCATGGGTATCTCTAAGAACTGTTTTGATTATGTTATCTATAGCTCTAGTAATACTACTCCAAAAACATTTAAACAATAATTCAACAGTTTAATTCAATTAGGTGAACTACTAGTCATATTAATTCTATTAAGGAATTGGCCAGAGCTTATCAACACCTTCAGTGATAGCCAATATGACACCAGTGTAACCAAATCTCTACTGTTATATTTGGTCAAGTCCTCAGGTGGATTCTTACACCAAGCTATGATCCAATTACAGACAATTGTTGAGCACAGGGTCTCACCTTTTTATATTCAACATTTTGTTCTCATTTTTACCTGCCTGGTATAATCTCTAAAGGCAAGCAAGAAGTGGACTAGCTTGTTTTTACTTTTTTGATATCCCACTTAAAACAAGTTTGAGCCCTCCATGCCTGCTTCCATAATTCTGCCTACTTACTACATAGACTTTCCTCTAATCTTAGACCAGCCTCATGCAAACTTTTAATGTGTGCCTGCTCAGCCTGTGTCCCATTCCTTTCTTTGAGACCCACTGAAGACCAGTGTTGTCAACCCCCAGGCCTTTGCCCTAAGTCATTATGGCAAATGGATGTCATTCATGTTGCTGAGTTTGAATGCTTAAACTATGTTCTTGTCTGCATAGATACCTTCTATTCTTATGTTTTTTTTTTCTACAGCACAACCCAAAGAAAATGTGAAGATCTTGATTGTCATTATTAAAATGGCTCTGTTGCTCATGGCTCTTCCTTATAACTTAAAGACCAATAAGGGGTCAGCATGTGTACTGGCTAGTTTTGTGTGTCAACTTGACACAAGCTGAAGTTATCACAGAGAAAGGAGTTTCAGTTGAGAAAATGCCTCCATGAGATCCAGCAATAAGGCATTTTCTCAATTAGTGATCAAGGGGGGAGGGCCCCTTGTGAGTGGTACCATCTGTGGGCTAGTAGTCTTGGATTCTATAAGAAAGCAGGCTGAGCAAGCCAGGAGAAGCAAGCCAGTAAGGAACATTGCTTCATGGCCTTTGCATCAGCTCCTGCTCCTTGACCTGCTTGAGTTCCAGTCCTGACTTCCTTTCATGATGAACAGCAGCATGGAAGTGTAAACCGAATAAACCCTTTCCTCCCCAACTTGCATCTTGGTCATGATGTTTGTGCAGAAATAGAAACTCTGACTAAGACAGCATCCATTACTGTATCTGTTACCTCCTTTATAAGGAGTGGGATATCTTCCACATCACTGGAATTTCCCATAATCTTTAAGGCCAAGCTATCATTAAGCAGGCTCATTTCTATCTCAAAAAAAATTTAGAGAAGGGTACAAGGGGGGACTCAAACAGAGGACAAATTTGTAGAACCATTATTTACTATAAATTTTCTAAATTTTAGCAAACAGGATCTCTCCCCAGCATATACAAAGGGGAACTATGCTTCTAAGAATAATTTCTTTGCAACTGGTCTATTGTAGAGACCATACCTGGAAGGATGCAGCCCTTCTGCTAACCATGGAGTGAGAGTTTGTTTGTGTCTTTTTTAAAAAAGCAAATAAGCCCATTTTATTTCTAGAAGATCCATAAAGCCTTGCACTGCCAATTGTTCAGAAGGAGACAATGCAGCTAGTGAGAACAGCCTTGTATAAATTCTCACTGAGTGACTCAGACAGAGAAGAGAAGAGACAACCACCAGGCAGAGAGCACCACCCTCCTGAAAGCCAACCTACAGGCAGAGGCCCACAGAGAGGATGTCTTTATCCTCAAGTGAGCTGTAGAAGTCTCAAGGTTCTCATAAACAAGGCTCAGTGAATATCTACAGGACTAGAAACAGGGTCATATTTCTTTTTCTATTGATGTGTGCTGTCATAAAGGCTAATTCTCAAGCTCATTCCCAGCCACTCTTGTGGGCTACTATTAAGTATTCTCCCATTTACATCCTTGTTAGTGTAGATTTCCTATTGCTTATCATGTACAGTGACAATCCAACAATGGCCATTTAAACCTAGCATTTCCATTTAATGGGTTATTCAATTTGACTCCATGGATGGTAGCCTTTTGTCTATGTCAGGGATAAATGGGACTTTACCCATCCCAGAAAATGACAAGGCTCAACAGTTGTGTGGCAAGTTGTTCCTCTTGAATGACCTTAGCCTTGAAATAAAAACAGAAGTAGGACCTGTGGGGTATGTGGCAGTCAATCTTTTGAAGGAAAAGGTTGGAAGGAGAGTGGGGTGCCACAGGCTCCTATGACTTGTCGAAGGGTTCTGATCTCCTGCCCTTGGCAATACATCTAAGATGACTACTGGCACACCAGTGAGACTTCAAAACAGAACTAAGGCAAGGGTGGTGGCAGGTTCTTTCATCTTCACCGAAGACCTCACAGGGGATGATACTACCTCCAGTCCTTCAGTGTTACCTCATTATGCAGGGGTTTCATTGGAGCTCAGTAACAGTGTGGTATGATATAATTGGCCAAGGTTTAGGGGCTTGGGATTGACTCAAGCACTGTGTATTAGCTCATGGACTGGGCAATAAATCTAGATCTTCACCCTGATGCTCATTTGCAGAGTTGGATTTTCTAGGATTTCCCAAGTGACTCTGTTGTATCTCACTCCCATCGTCTATCCTGTTACAACACACATGAAGTGCAATTTCCTAGTGAACTGTAGAAGCAGTGATCCACATGTTTGATATTTGATATTTGATATTTTCACCTTGACCTATTCAAGATTTATTTTGCTTTGTTTGTGGGTAATATTATAATATGTTACTTTCTGATGTTGATGAACATTCAAGAAATCTTATATGCATATCTTAGTGATAAGGAAGGCATATTTTATGGTTTAAATCATTTTGTTTTATTTTTCTGAAAATGAGGTTATTGTACTAAAACAGTTTTTGCCTTTATAAATATATCATGAGAACTTAAGTGTACGTTTTGCTGATGTTGGTAAATATGTTCCATAAACTGAAATCAGATCAAATATTTGGGTAACACTTTTTGACATTTGCAATAGTGTCAGACACTGGATTTTAGCTACTTGAATGTTGGATTTCTCACCTATTGATTAGTCTAGACTACACATTAATGTGACATTTAGGAATTAGTAAAGAGTTTGGCACTTCCGTGTTTGGATATCAGTGGGCACTATGAGATATCAGCTCAGTAGCACTGAGCAGCAGCCAATGCCCCATCTATGACTCTCTGCTTTTGCTGTTCACATTGTTCTCAAACTTGAGTCCAGGGAAGATATATCCTTTCAATACTTAGGTTGTCCTTCTTTCAACACTAATTAATTTCTTCTTATACATTTCATTGTGAGGACCCTAAGGAATATTTTAGGAGAATCCTCTGTAGATTTACAAATTTACCTGTAGAGCTTCTTCTCCTCTGGTGTCATGTGTTACAAACACTGAATACCTTACTCTTCCAAGGTTCTGTACAATCTCTATAACCATGAAACACTTATTAATTATATAAAGTACTCCACTTAGAGACACTATATCTTGGGACCTTAACCATTACTACATGGTTGCATATGTAAAGGTTCAAAAGAAACTTCTAGGTTTTATTAACTGTCAACTTTTATAAATGTTTACACTTGAAATTACTTATTTTTGTTTTTGTTTATTTTTGTTTTGTTTTGTTTTTATTTTTGTTTTTGTTTTTTTGATACTTTATTTACATTTCCAATGTATCCTCTTTTCTGGGTCTCGTCTTTGGAAACCCCCTATCTCCTCCCCATCCCTCTATGAGGGAATTCCACCTCGCACCCACCCACCCACCCATCCCCATATTCCCACCTTGACATTCCACTTTACTGGGGCCTCTAATACCCTCAGGCCCAAGGGTCTCTCCTCTATCCCTGATGGCCATCAACGTCATCCTCTGACACATATATGGTCTGAACCATGGGTCCATAGATATGTATTCTTTGGTTGGTGGGCCAAATTCCAGGAAGACCGGGGAGGGGGGTCAGGCTCACTGAAGCTCTTGCTCCCTCCATGGGACTGCAAAATCCCTCAGCTCCTTCAGACCTTTCTCAAACTCCTCTATCTGGGACCTCACTCTCAGTCCAGAGGTTACTGTTAAGTGAAACTTGGGCATTCTGAACTTTTGGGCTAATATCCGCTTATCAGTGAGTACTTACCATGTTCGTTCTGTTGTGACTGAGTTACCTCGCTCAGGATGATATTTTCAAGTTCCATCCATTTGTCTGCAAATTTCATAAAATTATGGTTTTTTAATAGCTGAATAGTACTCCATTGTGTAAATGTACCACATTTTCTGTATCCATTCCTCTGATGAGGGACATCTGGGTTGTTTCCAGCTTCTGGCTATTATAAATATGGCTGCTATGAACATAGTGGAGTATGTGTCTTTATTACATGTAGGAGCATCTTCTGGGTATATGCCCAGGAGAGGTATAGCTGGGTCCTCAAGTAGTATTATGTCCATTTTTCTGAGGGTCTGGTAAACTGATTTCCAGAGTGGTTTTACCAGCTTGCAGTCCCACCAACAGTAGAGGAGTGTTCCTCTTTCTCCACATCCTCACCAGCATCTGCTGTCACCTGAGTTTTTAATCTTAGCCATTCTGACTGGTGTGAGGTGGAATCTCAGACTTGTTTTGATTTGCATTTCCCTGATGACTGGGAATGTTGAGCATTTTTTTAGGTGCTTCTTAGTCCTGCGAATTTCCTCAGTTGAGAATTCTCTGTTCAGCTCTGTTCCCCATTTTTTGATGGGATTATTTCATTTTTTTGGAGTCTAACTTCTTGAGTTCTTTGTATATATTGGATATTAGCCCTCTATCGGACATAGGATTGGTTAAGATCTTTTCCCAAACTGTTGGTTGCTGTTTTGTCCTATTGACAGTGTCCTTTGCCTTACAGAAGCTTTGCAATTTCATGAGGTCCCATTTGTCTATTCTTGATCTTAGAGCATAGGCCACTGGTGTTCTGTTCAGGAAATTTTCCCCCGTACCCATGTGTTCGAGAGTTTTCCCCACTTTCTCTTCTATTAGATTCAGTGTATCTGATTTTATGAGGAGGTCCTTGATCCACTTGGACTTGAGCTTTGTACAAGGAGATAAGAATGGATCAATTTGCATTCTTCTACATGTAGACCGCCAGTTGAACCAGCACCATTTGTTGAAAATGCTGTCTTTTTTCCACTGAGTGGTTTTAGCTCCTTTGTCAAAAATGAAGTGACCATATGTGTGTGGGTTCACATCTGGGTCCTCCACTCTGGAAATCAGTTTGGCGGACCCTCAGAAAAATGGACGTAATTCTACCTGAGGACCCAGCTATACCTCTCCTGGGCATATACCCAGAAGATGCTCTAGCATGTAATAAAGATACATGCTCCACTTTGTTCATAGCAGCCATATTTATAATAGCCAGAAGCTGGAAACAACCCAGATGTCCCTCATCAGAGGAATGGATACAGAAAATGTGGTACATTAACACAATGGAGTACTAGTCAACTATTAAAAACAATGACTCCATGAAATTTGCAGGCAAATGGATGGAACTTGAAAATATCATCCTGAGCGAGGTAACTCAGTCACAAAATAAAGAACATGGTATGTACTCACTGATAATCGGATATTAGCCCAAAAGTTCAGAATGCCAAGTTTCACTTAACAGTAACTGCTGGACTGAGAGTGAGGTCCCAGATATAGGAGTTGGAGAAAGGATGCTGAAGGAACTGAGGGAGTTTGCAGCCCCAAGGATGGAGCAAAAGCATCAATGGGCCTGACTCCACCCCCCCCCCCGGTCATCCTGGAGTTAGGACCACCAACCAAAGAATACACATCTATGGACCCATGGTTCAGACCACATATGTGGCAGAGGATGGCCTTGTTGGCCATCAGGGAGAGAGGAGAGGCCCTTGGGCCTGAGGGTGTCAGAGGCTCCAGTAAAGGGGAATGTCAAGGTGGGAATATGGGAATGGGTGGGCGGGTGGGTGGGAGGTGGGATTCCCTCATAGAGGTGGAGAGGGGGAAGGGATACGGGGTTTCCAAAAAGGAGACACTGGAAATGTAAATAAAGTATCAAAAACTACTGCAAAAAAAAATAAATAAAAGTTAAAAAAAATAAATTAAAAGAGCCAAACTTAATGAAGGACTACTAGAGAACAAGGCACTCTGAATCAAATGAGCAAGGCTGATGAATTCATAGAGACTGAAGCAGCAGTCATAGTGCATATGAAGGTTTGCAATACTTCCTCCACAGACATATATAGAGTTCAGGTTATTATTTACATGGGACTCCTGAGTGAGTGAATGAGTGGGTCTTCAATTTTTATGCCTCCTCTTGTTGCTCTTTTCCTACATGTGACAATGTAGTTTGATTTGTCAATGGCACTAGATTCACATAAGTAATAATTAAAACATACTGCTGAGCCCCATGCTAACTTGATTCTTTTTAAGTTTTATGTGTGTTTCTGTGTGTGTTTGTACATGTGTGTGTGTCTATGTGTGTGTGTGTGAGAGAGATCGACAGACACACACAAATACACACACACACACACACACAGAGAGAGAGAGAGAGAGAGAGAGAGAGAGAGAGTTCTCTCCTACTTTGTGAGGCTCAGGGATCAAACTCAGGCTTGTCATTGGTTGTCTCTACCCACTGAGTAATCAGACCTTGTATATTATTCCCATGGTACTTTTCACATATTTCGCCTTATTTTTAGATCTTCTCTATACATGTTGTGATGCATATTCAACCCTCATACTAGCTACAAATGCTCTATGTATATCACCATATATCTTTGCATACCCGTGACTCAGAAGAAAGTCCATTTACTGATGTTTTCAATATGAGATGTTTTTATACATGTGAATAATGCATTTTGATTAAATTATGCCTATCATTTTTTCTTATACCCCTTCCACTCCCCATAATACCTGTACTCTTTTCAGCTATGCCCCCTTCTACTTACATGTGGTTTGTTTTTTTTTTTAATTACCTACAGACTTTTATTATTGTTTGATAGAGAAGCATGAATGAAGGGATATCTTCTGGAACATGAATTCCATACCAGTAGCTATAACACTGAAGGAAATGTCTCTTTTGCTCTCAGAAATTATTAACCATCTATAAATTCTCAGGGATAGTTAAGACCTAATGAAGTCTTCCTCCTCCAGAGTCTAAATGAAAAACAAGTTCAATATTATCCCATAACTCTTCAGCCCTCACAGCCAAACATCAGGTGGAACCTGGGGAGCCTTGTAGAAGAGTAGGTGATAGAAGTCAGGAAGTTGGAGGTGTCAAGGACACCACAAGAAGACACACAGACTCAACTAACCTGGAACCCTGCAGGCTCCCAGAGTCTGGGCCTTCAACTAGGTAGCATGCAGAAGCAGGACCTACATCCCCTATACATTTGTAGCAAATTTGCAACTTGGTATGCATGTGGTTCCCCTAACAAATTGAACGGTGGTAGGGGGTGTCTCAACCTCTGTTCCCTGTCTTTGTATCCCCACTTGGACTGCCTGGTTAGGCCTCAGTAGAAGAATATGTGCCTAGACCTGCTGGAACTATATACCCCAGGGTGTGATGATACCCAAAGGGGTTCTCCTTCTCTAAGGAAAAGAGGTAGGGCAATGGGGGAGGAGGGATTTTAATGGTTAGACAGGGAAGATAGGAGGGAAGGGGCATGTAAAGTGAAAAAAAATAAAAATTAAAAAAAAAAACAGGGTCTATAAAATTATCCAATATCTGGCTATTAAGGGAAAAGATCAAATGTTCACAATAACTAAGCCTTGAGAAATAATAAAGCTTTTACTTCACTTTCATAAGTTCTTAAGTTAGTTTACTAACATCCTTCCTCAGTTCTCCATCATATGTTTGCAATTCCAGCCCTGGAGAGATGGAAACAGACAAGAAGCTTGGGCTCTAGAGACTCTGACTTCAAAAGTAAAATAAGCATTGCCTAAGTTACAAAACCTAGGGTTGATCACTGGCCCTTACATAAATGCACCTACATGAGAATACACATAGGCACACAGATGTGTCAGCATGTAAGTGTGTGTGTATGCATTTGTGCAGGGAGAGAGACAAAGAGAGAGACAGAGAGAGAGAGACAGAGAGACAGAGAGAAAGAGAGATTGTAACTGGTATGGATCTTTTACCACTATTAGTTCCTCATTTTCTTAACATTCTCTGCCTCTTAAAACATCACTAGACTACTTGATGACAAGGTTAATAATTATTGTTACCACTGCTTGGCTCTAGAATTACTTTCATGTGGAGATGATAAATTCATTTCCATGGTCCTGGATACTGTTCCTAGAAATCCTAAAACCATCTCTTGGGTTTCTACAGCATTTTTGAAGGTCTTTATGACAACGGATTCTTCATAATTTCTCATACAAATAAATATAAAATCAATCTTTCCCCACTTTGACCAATTGAATCAATCCTTTATAGTGACTGTATTCAAATGTACAACTGGAATATTTTTAGCATTTTGGGGGATACATATACTTAAAAACAGAATTTTCATAAACTATGAATTCATTCTGCGTTCACTTAATTTAACTTCTTTCTTACCAGGGTGACGAAAGCTCGTTTTATTTAATTTGGAAAAGGAATATACCAATAAAAAAGAATGTTGTGGCATTTGACATATGTCCTAGGTAGATAAGATATAATAGCACTGGGTATATACAAAAGGATACTTTTGTCAACATGACTTGTTCAGATTCTACCATCTATTGCTTCTTTGGCTTCACTTTGCTTATCATAGACAATTGCATAATTTGAATCAAAGTTTGGAATAGTGTTTAAAGAACATTTTTAGACCCACTTTCTCTAAGTAAGAAGACATAGCTGTGGTCTACAGAATACATTATTGGAATTCTCTATTACACACATGCTAGATCAACTTCAGCGGGAGTTCACACCAGTTTAAATCAAAATTATAAACTTTAATTTCCCTTCCAGAAATTTCTTACTCACATTAATCATGTTTTATAACCCCCATGATACAGAAAGACTCTATAGATTTGACTTGTTTTTGTCTGATTGGTTCTTGTTGAGTCAGCCTAGTTTTACCTAAAAAAAGAGATGTGTTTGTGTGTGCACTTCCCTCAAAAGCCAGAACACTGCATTAGATCTGCTGGAACTGTAGTTACACATGGTTGTGAACCACATGAAGTCAGTGATGGGAACTGAACTCAGGCTCTCTGCAAGAGAATCAGATTGTCTTAACTACTGAGCTTTCTGCAATCCTTGATTTTACTTTTTAATCAGGCTCTGAAACTATCTACTGGGAGTACAGACACTTATTTGTGCTATTGTTCTGTTTCTGTTCTGGTGCTGGTAATATCAATGTGTTGTTAATCCTTGGTGGTATTTTATGATTTGGGACTTTGGTTTATTCTGGAGTTAAAGAGCACAGGAAAGAGACAACAAGATAATTCAGATTATAATTAAGTAAAAAAGAAAAAAGATAAAAAGAAAAAAGAAAGAAAAAACAGGGATACAGTCTCTAGTTCAAACCAGAAATATGTAGCCCAGAAGCTGCTAAGGAAGAACTCTTAAATGCAAAAACCACAACAGCTTTACTGTTCTCCTAAGAATGGGTGGTCACACAACCTCAAAACAGTCCTTGAATGTGATCACAAGCAAGTTACAGAAACCAGAAAGAGCAGTTAGCATGTCATGAAAAAAACACATGGTCGTATATATTTCTGGTGGGCATCAAGAAGTCAAACTTGGAGGAAATTTATTTTCCAGGCACTTGAGTCATAGATAAACAAGTACTAGGTACTAAAATGGATGCCTAGCACAAAATGGTGTTTATTTAGCCATCTCAGTTTCTTGTGGCGGCTTGAATGAGATGATCCCCATAAGTCTCACATATTTGAATATTTGATCCCCAGTTGGTGACTAATGAAGATTAGGAGGTGTGGCCCTGATGGAGGAAGTTTGTCATTAAAGTCAGGATTTGAAGTTTCAAAGTAGTCCACCATTTCTGGTGTGTTCTCTCTGCCTCCCCCTGTGGTTCAAGGTATGAGCTCTCTGCTGCTCCTTCCTGTTGTCTCTTTGGTTCAGAGAGAAACTTTGTTCCAGAAACAAAGAAGAAGTGAACACTGGTAGGAGTGTTTCCCAATATGAAAAAGTTTGATCCAGGGAAAGAATGAGAAGCTTTACAAGTTTGATTGCTTGCTCTTGACCTCAGTATATTAATTTCTTTTCTTGTTGCTGTGACATAACAGAATAAAAGCAACAAAAGGAAGGAAGGGATTATTTAGGCTCAGGTTTTCTGGATACATGATGACCAAAAAAGCCTAGAAGTTGGTGTATGAGGTAGCTTCTTGCATTGACCAAGTCAGGAATCAATGAAGTAGATGCTGTGCTCTGCTGGACTTCACTACCTTTTTTTTTTTCTCAGTTAGAGTCCCCTGAACATCGGAAGAAATTGCATATACCCTAGGTAGGTTATCATTCTTTTGTTAAATGTCTTTGGAAATACTGTAACACACATACACACACACACACACACACACACACACACACACACACACACACACACACACACGTGCGCATGCACGTGTCTCTCCTAGGTAGTTCTAATTAAAGTCAGGTTGGTGATGATGGTTAACCATCACATACATATAAGCACCAAATACAGAACTAGAATCAACTATTTTCAGTTCTCAAAACAAGACCATTTTTATAAGTGAACACTGTCTTGAAGTTTTTTAAAATTTAGTTTATATTCCATATAGAATAGAATATTACCCACTGTAGCTGTTGCATATTTGTTTAAAAGGGTAATATTTTCAAATAAATCAGTATGCTGCACTGTATCTGTCTGTGTGAAAATCTGATCTTCCCAGGGCTCCAGCTACCCATCAATGTGCCAGGATACACAAAGTTCTAGAACACCAAAACAATGTAGACAAATGCTTGATTTGCATATGCAATTGGATTATGTTTGTCATAATCTTAGGACTGGTACATCAGACATATATATGTGAATAACATTCTAGAATTACAACTGTTTAAATGAGAAAATCAATTCCAGGAATCGAACTCCAACCTCACAATTTACTAGTTCATTCTAAAGCAACAGCATCAGCACAGACACAAAAACAAAACACAAAAATGTCCTGCTCCTCTGAGATCATGCAGTGTAAGTACACAGGTTTTACCTAATCTTAGTTTCTGGGACTTTATTATAAATAAGTCATATGGCAGGACCCAGATCATGTTTCTAATAACTTCCAACCTGAGTAAATTGCAACAATATTTGCTTTTTTATCAGATCACCAATTCTGAATACTAAAGTCTACTCAATAATCCAATTTCCAAAAAGAATGATGTAATAAACAGAACATTATCAAGGGCAGAGAATGCATACATTTTCCTTTCCTGGGACATAGTCAGTGCAACTATAATATACTCAGAAAAACCTTTATTCTGAAATAAGTTGACATTTAATTATGGCAGAAGCAAGGATGATAAAAGTTGAACAATCTGGTAATTAGCACAAATATACTTATTTATTATTGATAAGCATGCCAATGGTACCAGACAGAATGGGAAAAATGCTAATTGAACAAGCAAAACAAAACTATCTATTAGAAGTCTATGGTGTCACACTTGCATCATACTTTTCAAAGCAAGGAATATTAAAAAAATAGCACTGATATGGTTGCAGAGAGGAAGTTAAGAAGGGAAAATAAGTGGCACTTCAGAAAAGTTGGCAAGAGCAGTAACCAGCAACTTTTTAAAATCAATATCATACTGTGACCTTTAATACACAGAGGAAATTTTATTAACATATGCATAAATGCGTAAATTGGTACACTATTCAAAAGTTAACTATGTAAACCCCACAGAAGAAACAGCCATGTTATAAACTAATTCCAAATAAATAAATACATACATACATAAATACATAAATAAATAAATAAATAAATAAATAAATAAATAAATAAATAAATTCTAACGCCTTTGATGACCTTGAGGCTCCCAGATCCTCGGTTCTTACTGATGAGCTGATTCTACTGCCATGCATCTAAGTCTTTATTAATGGGCATGGAAACTTAAGAACTATCTGCAAATAAAATCTATTATTCCTCCTCGATATTGAGAATTATAGAGAGTTATACTGAAATGTGTTTTAGTATTTATCTGAGTATGTGTTTGTTTGTGTGTGTGATTATGTGTGTTTGTTTTTATGATATATACATATATTAATAGATGATTCCATATGAGGCTAGATGAAAAATTATTGGATGCACTCATTTAAATTGCATTCTAAAACATTGTTAGTACATAAATGCTATATATGTTTTCAAAATGAGTTGAGCATCTACATGTGCCACTAAACTTCACCTGATCCTGTCACTGTGGAGGGATCTTGACAGTCACACATTCTATTTGCATAACAAGATGGTGAGTTGATGTTAAAGTTCCTTCATCTGAAGTACTTGAGCCTAGATAGAGCTGTTTTAGATCAACATTGAGAACTGTTCCAGATTTGCATTTGTTTTGATTATAAATATTTGAGTTCATTTAATGAAATATCTTAAAGCCAAGACTCAAGTCTAAATACAAAATATTATGACATTTCATTCATGTGTTTGGATACACAAATGTTATTTTTATATAATTCCTTTGTTATGCTTGTATTGTAAACAACACTTGTCACATGAGAAAAGCTAGGGAGTTTCCTCTTCTGGTGATACTTGTCCTCAAGTTTCAAATTTTGAAGCACATTTTATAATCAGATATGAGATTTTCAACTTGTGCATAAAATGGAAGAATCAGGTCTGTATGATTTTAATTTTAAGTATGCAATTTGTGTTCATGTAGGTGCAGTGTACATAAGTATGTGTATGTTTGTACATGGGTGTTCATGTGCCCACAGAGGCAAGCGGCATCTTGTATCCCAGAAGCTTGTGTTAATAGGCATTTGTATACTGTCTGGTTGCATGGGTGCTGAGAAGAAAACTTAGGTCCTCTGAAGTCACAGAAAATGCTCTAACATGATGAGCCATGTCCTTAGCCCCAGAAAAATTATTTTTGAAACATAAAATTATATTGCAGTGTATTTTTGTCAAGGCTATGATCAGGTACTTGGCAAAGGCACTTGAAGAAAGTGCTCATTTTGGCTCCTGGATCAATTGAAGTATTCAGTGTCTGTGAAGAAGAGGCAGCGGATCCCATTACATTCACTGTCAGCAAGTGAAGCAAGAATGTGGGAGTTTTGCTAGCTTACTTATCCCTTTTCACATAGTACAGGACTTTAACCCACTGAATAGTGCAAATTACATCAGAATAATCGTTCCATCTCAGTCACAGCAATATAGAATTCTCTCCCATGTGTGCCACAGGCTTTTTCCGTCCAGCTGACAATCAATATTAATGAACCACAAACCACCACATACATTATGAAGTATAAGCCTCATGTGTAATACAGCAGAGTGTTTGCTCATTAGTTATCTTATCAACAATATTGGTCATTAATGTCAACTGATATACATTTCCCCTGGGTATTCTTAACAATAGCTCTTCACCACCCACGTAATATTGTTCAAGTGTTCTATTTAGCTTTGGGTCTCTGGGAAATTTTAACTTTTTTATCTTCTTTTCTAGTCTTCTATTTCAGTGACCAACACCTGAAAAGCACTTTATTAATTTGATAGGTGTGCTTCAGGTATTCTCTTTTTCTTGACTTCATTAAAAGCAGTGATCATTGTCTATAAATCCTTTGTCCCCAAATTTAACTTACAACATATCTTTAATATAGTGGTTCCCAACATTCCTCATGCTCTGAAACTTTATATAGTTCCTCATGTTGTGGTAATACCCAACCACAAAATAATTTTATTGCTACTTTATAATTGTTTTTTTTTTAGTGTTATGACTCATAAGATAAATATCTTATATACCACTCTCAAAGAGGTTGTGACCTACAAGTTGAAAAACACTGCTTTAATATTCACAATTCTTGTTTTCAATGACTATTGTCTCTCTCCTTTTTATTTTACTTCCTTTCTTTTTCTTTATTTTCTTCCATCCTTCCTTCCTTTCTTGCTTTCTTTTCTTTTCCTTCTTTTCTTTTGTTTTCCTTCTTTTTTTTTTCTTTTCTAAAACATGGATTCATATATCCCAGGCTAGTCTTAAAAGTTGTGGACCATTTTGAACACCAGGCCTTCCAGCCACCACCTCCCAAGCACTGGGCTTACAGGTACACACCACCCTACCAAGCCCAGATTAATCATTTCTATCATCTGAACTTGGTGCATAGTGCATACTATGCAAACCCTCTACCTGCTGAGCAGCATTTCCACCCCACAGAATCTTCCTGTTGGTGCTGCAATTTGGTATTGTAGGCAATGTTAATGTCTCTTGAATATTGTGAAGTTGGGGAGTGGGTCAAGGCTTCATGAAATATTTATGATATTTTACTATTGAAGCATAGGTAAAATCTAATTAGATTTCACTAACTGTATGAGAGGGCAATTTAAATAAATAAATGTACTTATATAAAATTAGTTACTACTTCCATAAATCTGTACATTCAAATCTTACACAGATTTTTAAAATATATGATTGATCAACGAGAGCACCAGAACTACAATTAGAATTCTAGTTCATGAGAGGACATTGCTACACCAGCTACTTGGTTAGTAATTGTCAACATCTATTGATTGTGTTTATTGGTGTTCCCAGGCAGAGTCTTTAGTCAGAGAAGGCACAATTATTCCAAGACCTGAAAAAATCCTTCCATAAAATGCTTACTTTGGGCCGAGGTAGCTCAGTGGTGGACTGCTTGCAAAGCAAGCACTAATAAACAAAAGGTTGCTTTGGTAGAACATAGGACTGAAACTAATGGCTTGAAATGTGTATAGAAATGGGGTAAATCAAGGCACATTTAGGGGTGTCCTATAAACAGCTTGCAGTGCCTTCTCAGTGGCTATAGTTTCATAACCTCTTAAGCCCAATGGAAAATCTCAGTTCAACTCACCCTTTTTTCCTTTCTAGTGAATTTATTATAATTGTCGTTATTGAAAATTGTTTTGCCTCCTGAAGTGCAGAGTTACTGACTATGTGTATTCATCAAATTTTTACTGCATTATTTTGTAACCTTCTAAACTAATCAAAATAAAAACAATCAAAATAAAAATGGATATTAATTGTGATATGAATGTTGCCTCATTTTCAACTTAATGTTTTCCTCCCCAAATTCAAACAACTGTCTATAAATCTGAGGAGCTAAAGTGAAGAAGAAAATGAAAGGTATAAATTCATTCATACTGATGTATTTTTCTCATCATTAGATGGAAATGAAAAAAATTAATATGTAAACCATTAAGCTATACCCAAATGTATTGTATTCTGCAAAGGAAATAGATATTTGATGAGGTTATAATCAACATTTTATTTCAATCTCAAATAAAAATGTTTTGTAAAAATTACCTGATCATATTAAAATATTTTCATTAAAATATTATACATCTAAAAGATGTAACTTTTGTTATGCTGTTTCTATATTCTTTGAAAATTATATATAAATTTTTACATCTATTATCTACAGACATTTCTTAGAATACTTCCATTTACATTTTTCAAAGGTGTGTAAGTAGGCTTATTAACCAGAAATATTTTTATTATTGCCATAGTCTTCTGTCTCCACATCATATCTCCACATCATAAGCATGCTCTGTTGTTAACATACCAAAAATCATCTAAAACCATTTATGTGAATAATTTTTTTCAACTTGACACAAACATCTACGTATCTAAGAAAAAGGAATCCCTGCTGAAGAACTGCCTCCATTATATTGACCCGTGAGCAAGTCTATCAGGCATTTTCTTGATTGATGGCTGATGTGAAAGAGTTTCAGCCCATTGTGGGTGGTGCTATCCCCTGAGAATGTGGCCCAGATTTATATAAGAAAGCAGGCTGAGCAAGCCAAGAGTGCAAACTAGTATGCATGGACTCTGCTTTAGTTTCTGCCTCCAGGTTCCTGCCTGGAATTATTTTTCTGGCTTCCCTCAGTGATGAAATGTAACCTATAAGATGAAATAAACTGTTTGCTTGTGCTTCTTACACGGATGATGTAACATAGGCAGAGGGACTGGAGATTCCTACATCCAACTAACAATGAAACTAATAGGCAGAGAAAAGACCCACCCAAAAAATGGGAAAATCCACAGTATAGACTCTTTTATACCCTTTTAGTGGATAGCAGAAATAAGCTCCATACCTTGTGAGTTAGTCCGAGATAGTCTACATCACACAGAGCATGAAAGGAGTACCGAATAGGATCATAACTTAGGGGCTGTTGGTAGGCTACAGTAAAGCACAGCTTCTCAACTCTGCCTCATTGACTGAGGTGAGGTGAGACAAGGCCTGATTTCTTACACAGTGGAACCAGGATTCTTGGCCTGACATGAACTGTAAAAGACCAGCCTGTACATAACAGAGTACTTTTCCTTTGAAAATTCTATTTCTAATTACATGTGTCACTGGTCTAATGTGAACCTGGATATTTCATCAGATGTTCTAGAAGATAAATTTAAACTGGGAACATGGCTATTATTCTCCTCAGAAGATGAGGGCAATTTACACAAAAGGGGAAAAATCAAATAGAATATGTGAATTCACTACCACCCACAAAGCCAGGCACAAAGCACTGCCTCCAATCCTTTCTAAAACCAAATGTCAGTTTTCCATTGACTTCCGTTGGCTTTTTTTCTGCATTATTCATCATTACTTGTCTATAACGCTAATTCTTTTTCTAATGTTTTTAAAATTCCACATGGGTTTAGATTGTATGCTGAGCATGTTCTCCCACAGCTCCTATTTTCTCTTTCCTCCCATCTCCTGATCACATTTGTTTTCTTTGTGGCACAAGGACTTTCACCTCTACTTTTTTTTTTTTTTTAATTGATTTTTGATACTTTATTTACATTTCCAATGTTTCCGTTTTTCTGGGTCTCCTCTTTGGAAACCCCCTATCCCCTCCCCC
>CM052711.1:81821984-81844085 GCA_028551405.1 Uromys caudimaculatus | reverse complement strand
TGAGAAATGATTTTAAATCAGCGTCTTGCTTTTCTGGTGTGTTGGGGTATCCAGGGCTTGCTGTGGTGGGAGAGCTGAGTTCTGAGGGTGTGGAGTACTCTTGGTTTCTGTTCTTTATGTTCTTACCCTTGCCTTTTGCCATCTTGCTGACTCTGATGTTAGCTGATCTTACTCTGTCTGGTTGTGGCTTGCCCCTCCTGCAGATCTCTGTGTCAGTACTCCTTGAAGACCAGCTCTCTCTGAGAGGTGTTTGGGTTTGGAGAGCTGTCCCTCAGGGTCCGCTCTGGGGTGCAGAATGGAATCAGAAGGATCTTGTCCTCAGCTGTCCCTTGGTTCCTATGCCCCAAAGGTTCTGTAAAGGTCTCTCTTGATCCAGAAGTGGTGGTTTTGCCTGTGCTTAAAGGTGTGTCAGCAGTTCTGGGATTCCCTGTTCACGTGGAGCCTTGTGGCCCAGCCTGAGGTCCCCAGGCACCAGTGTAAATCGGAAAGTTCACAGTTTTTCTGTCCCTGGGTTCTTGGGCCCCAGATCCCGGCAGATCCGGGCGGGTCTGGGTGAGAGGTGCTGCTCCCCTCAACCCCACTCACAGCCCTTCCAAGCTCCTGGGAGGTTACCTTTCTATGGCGCTCGTTGGCTACCGACTCCTGGTGTCCCAGGCAGAGGTTTCCGCCTGCAAGTGAAATCCAGAAGTTTCGGAGTATTTCTGTCCCCGGGTTCTCAGGCCTCGGATCCCTGCAGATCCGGGCGGGTCTGGGTGAGAGGTGCTGCTCCCCTCAACCCCACTCACGGCCTTTCCAGGCTCCTGGGGGGGCACCCCTCTCCGGTGCTCGTTGGCTACTGACTCCTGGAGGCGCAGGCAGAGGTTTCCACCCGTAAGTGAAATCCCAATTCTAACTTTTGAACATGTAAGTTCTAGGTATTGAATTAATATAATTTCCTTGGCAACAAGCCCTTTTACCCAATGAGCCATTTCACCAGCCCTTTGCTGGTATATCAATGACTAATACAGAAATTATTTTTTTCTCTGCCTTTACATGTACATGCTTTCCTGACAATGTATACACATAATGCATATCTTTATGTTTTAGTACTGACTGTAATTTCAATGTTCAAGTCTGAACAAGGTGATGGATTACTAGGTATGCATTAGACCAAATGTTTCTGCCACATGGAAGCAATATCTTAAGTCTTTCCTTTACCCTTTTCATGGGTGCTTATTTTTCTACATTATTATTATTATTATTATTATTATTATTATTATTATCACTATCATTATTTTGGTTTTTATTATATTATAGTATTGTTGTTCAGAAGGAAACATTATGTTAAAGGAGAGACTAAGAACAATGTTGTCTGAAATTATTTGATTCTTTACATGTTTCTTTGAACTTTTGGAGGTCACCTGTTTAGTTTTGCCAGTTATTTTTTAAACTTAAGCCAGACCTGCTATAATCTTTGCATGAGTGTAGATAAGCTTGACCAATGCTTTGAAGACTGTACCAAGTAACCTTTGACTTTAGTGAAAGGTGATAGAAGTACAGTTAAAAAAAAGAAAAGCTAGTTCATTGAAGGTAGGTACTTTGATGACTTATCTAGACACACTCCCCTCCTCTCTATTTTTTATTCCTTTGTAGCAGGTGAATAGACTTTTCCATGTGTTCTTTCCAGGAATCTCAGCTTCATTACAAGTCCAAAACCTTTGGAGAAAAATAAACACGGAGTAAACATTGACCATGAAGTAAAAACAACCTGTCTTTTAAAAAAAATTAATTAACCTATGCGTATGTTACAGTAACAGCAATGTAATACTTTATAGTAGTTATTTGATATGTGTATCTGTCAGAAACCTTTCTATATGTGTGTATATAAAAGAAAAAAGCACTAACAAGAAAGTAGGGATAAATAAAATTACCTTCTTATCAAAAATAGAAGGAACAAAAATTAAATAGTATATACTTCAGGTTCAATTCATTCAGATACTCAAAATATGTCAACAGAATCTAAATATGTACTGTCAAATTTACTTTTAGATAAATTTCCTTTTGTTTTATTTTAGACAAAATATTTTAGACAAAAATGTACTGCAGTTCCAGTCTATCTTCTCAGCTTGAGATTGATAATAA
Source organism: Uromys caudimaculatus (assembly GCA_028551405.1). Lineage (NCBI taxonomy): Eukaryota > Metazoa > Chordata > Mammalia > Rodentia > Muridae > Uromys > Uromys caudimaculatus. The sequence continues at coordinate 81,841,964 of CM052711.1, read as the reverse complement.
AACTGAATACACACCAGCTGCAAAAGTTAATAAAAGCATCTCTAGTGTGACTCTCATTTGCTGGAAATGGGCTATAGTATCATTGTTGATCATTTATTTCCTGGAGGATAGGATATGTAGATTGGCTTAGAATGAGGTCTGTTGTATATCCTGGGAAAAAAACCTGCCCTCTAATTCAGTCTTCAGTAATGAAAAGGATATGGCCACATGATTTCACTTGGTCTCAAGAAGAAAACAATGTCCATTGTTATTACAAAACTCTGTGTTTTGTTGCTGTTTTTATGTTATTGGTATGTGTGTGTGTGTGTGTGTGTGTGTGTGTGTGTGTGTGTGTGTGTGTGTTTCTGTGTGTCTGTGTGTTGTGAGGCACACAGTACATGTTGGCTTGTACATATGAAAGCCTGTGGTCAATATAGGTATCTTTCCTCAGAAACTGCCACTGTATTTTAATCAGGATCAGTCTCTCACTTGGATATGGGGCCCACAATTTTAGCTAAATTGCTTAGCTGTAAAGCTTTAGGTATATTCTTCTCTGCCTCTGCAACACTGGGATCACACTTGTGCTTCTGTTCCTCACTTTTTACCTATGTGCTTAGTATAGAATTCAGAACTTCATGCCTAGATAGCAAACATTACATCAACTGAGCTATCTTGCTAGTAATTTCTTCTGCTTTTGATTAACCCATTGATTTGAAATAATTATTCATTGTGTGAAATCTACTTACAAGCAAAAATATTCAAAGAGAATTGTCAGTGTTTCTTCAGTGGCCTAATCCAGGATAGGTCGTCCAGGCACCATCAAATGGCCCTCAATTTATGCCCATATAAGAAAAACAAATGGACTCATTGTGCATAATAAATAAATATAAATAAATAATAAAAAAGAGGGTGTGCATGAAGTCGATAGAAAAGAATTGTAATCAATGTGCATGTCCAGATGGAATTAGAGGGGGATCTACTGAGTAGATGTGATGTAAATACCTTGTATGCATATATAAAATTACCAAAGAATATTTTTTAAAATCAAACAAATGAATTATTTGGAAATAAGAAAGCTCAGGAAGCAAATGAAACAACATAGGTAGCACCCCAGATTTCTCTTGGGTAGCATAGATTCACCCCTGTAAAGACAATCCCCAGTCCTCATATTAATTCTCATCTCTTTGTGCATGCTGGCTTCATCTTTTAACTGGGTCTCCCCAGTGGAATAACATGAGTCACATATGCTTCTGTGGCCTGGGACTTCTTGAGGAAGAGTTTATACTTTCTTTACTCTCAGTCCTTTAGATATCATCTTAATGAAGAAAATTCTGAAACACAAAAAAAGAAAAAAATATTCAAGCCATTAAATGGGACAAAAGTGTGTCTCTGAATCACAATATGGAGGCATTCATTAGGAACACCTGAAATGGACTATGACATAAGGAACAAATAATCTACAGAAAACCTAGGTTTAGTTATTTAGTAATTTCTGGTGCTCTAATAACTATAAACACAAGTGGAAATAGGATAATTTCTACTCTAGCTGTTTATCTTTCTCTACCTATTATTATCACATGATTGAAAGAGTAAAGAAATTGAAGTGCTTATTTATTTCTTTTGATATGGAAATAAACCTGATATTTCAAATGAAGAACTCAGAGAACAAAACCCTTTCATTTTTAAAAATACAGTATTACGAATAGAAATTACTACTCATAAAATTATCTCAATATTCAACCAACTAACAATTTCAAATTGTCTTGACTCACTAAAAGAAATTCCAGACAGATACCCAAAGAATAGGAATGAACATGCTTTAATATGTGCAAGGAATAGTGAGTGGTTATAATACAGACAGTCTCAAGTCCAATGTATGAAAGGAGAGCTGTGAGTGAGGAAGAATGGAAAGTTGGCAGGAATTAGATTGCAAAAGGCATTGCAGGCAAGAGAGTGAGTGTGTGTATATATATATATATTATTCTTAATATACTACTTCACCAAATTTTTCATCCATCACACTACCCTTATAATCTCCATCAAGCATACACACACACACACACACACACACACACACCATTTCTATGAACTTCTGTGATAGTTCTATATGTTTCTCTGCCCATCCGATGATGACATGAAGGAAGTGACTCTATATACCTCTTTCAATCCCTAAGTCATGATGTTTAACAGATGAACATTGCTGAGGAAATCACAAACACAAGGATGAGTTAATAGATAAGTTAAAGAATATACTTTTAAAAAATGGTTTTCTACAAATATTTTGAATTTTTCTAAGATTTTGACTCACACAGTTTCAGTTATCCATATCAACTCTAGTCTGAAAATATTGAGTGGAAATTTTCAGGAAGATGCAACCCATGTACTGTAAATAACTTTCACCAAGAATATTGTTAAAGTTTTGTTTGTTTTTTTTACTTGATATTTGCTGTTTTATTCTTACTGTGTCTCACTTTTATATTTCATTTTGCCTTTGAGAAGCATCCATATGAAAGACACAGTATATATAGGGCTGGGGGGTGTGTTAATTAACTTTTCTGTTGCTATGATAAAATACTCTGATGTAACAACTTAACTAAGGAAGTGTTTGTTTTGGCTCACACTGTGGGGGAACATGGGTAGTATGGCACAGTTGTAGGAGGGTTGAGGGACCTGGTGACATTTCACACATAGTCAAGAAGCACAGAGGTACATGCTGATGTCCCTTTAGCTTTCTTTATCGTTATTATTCAGGTCAATGCCATAGCCCATGGAATGGCACTACTCATATTTAGGACCCATTTGACAACTTATTTAGCCTAATATATACCCCTACTAAAGGGAAGCCAGAAACTAGTTGAGTTGCTAGATTCTAGTATGTCTCTGCTATTGCCTAGTAACACTGTAACATTCCCAGAGTTACTGACGCATTTAGCCAATGCTAATTACCAAAACTTACAAGAGACTTACCAATAGTTGCTTGCTGTTAGTGTTCAGCATTTATACTAGCAAGTCTTCAAACCACGCATCCATTTGTATTTTTATGTAAATGACTGTCTTGTAGAAGTGACATCTGTGAGATAGAAGGAAAGCTGGAGTTAGTGCCAGTTGCCACCTGAAGCCATCAGCCATACCTAGAAGTTCATTTATCTCTTCTAGGGCTCTTTAAAACTACTGTCTTTTAAATGCATAATACTTTAAATAATAAAGCTTTAATTTCAATAGAGTTCTCCAAAAATACACTCCACAGAACTTAGACAATAGGAATTGCTTACAAGCACTTATGAGTCATTGCTTTGACTTGTTCTACTCTCAGAAAGATGTTACCTCATTTACTGAAGGGTGACCAGAATATTTGCTCATGGACTATGTGCAAAAATTAAAATACACTACATTTTTCTTTGCTCTGTCTTTGGTGAAGGATAAAGCTAAGCTTTGTCTTGTTAGCTGTCACTAGAACCTATGCTGGCACTAGAATAATACTGCTAAAGGGAGACAGTTCAGATCACAAAGGTGGACTCTGTTCCCTGTTTATCTAAAATACCAAGAAACTTCCTTAGTGACTGCCTTAGGGTTTTACTGCTGTGAGCAGACATCATTACCATGGCAACTTCTATATGGACAACATTTGATTGGGGCTAGCTTACAGATTCAGAGATTCTGTCCAATAGCTTCAAGGTGGGAGCATGGCAGCATCCAGGCAGGCACAATACAGGAGGAGCTGAGAGGTCTACATCTTCACCTGCAGGGTTCTAAGAGAAGACTGACTTCCAACTAGGACTAGGGTATGAAAGCCCACACCCACAGAGACACACTTACTCCAACAAGGCCACACCTCCTAATAGTGCCACTCCCTGACCCAAGCATATACAAACTATCACAATGACTAAAACTCTCCTTGCCCCCTCCTTTTTTTACCCCTTCCACTTTTTCTATATTCCAAGGGCATTCTTGATCTCTTAGTATTTTCCAGTATGGAACAACTGTGATTTAAAAGTTGGTTTGTGATTTATAATAGGTTATTTTAAAAAATAGAATAATCCTATCTGCTTTGCCTGATTTGTTGATAATTGAGCATGACACTTCTCAAACAGAAAGTGTTAAGATGAGTGTCTTCAATCTCCTCTTCCTGAATTTACCAAATGGAACCTGAAAGCTTTATATATCTTTTCTATCTGAGAAAATACATTATTCAGACTTGCCAATGTTCCTCTAATTAGCATTTTAGTGGAGATAACTGATGACTTGGTAGAGAAAGAGTACCTGAATTAAACATAATGATTTGGTATCAAACACAGGTTTAGTGTTTCTAGACATTTAGTTTTCCTTAGTACATTAGAAATTAAAGATTCATTTTATCAGATCTCAAAATGGGATGGATTTTACAGGATTTCACAAATGAAGAACCCATGACCTACATTCAATGGTTGGAAAAGAGAGAAGGAAACCGGAGCATAGCTATTCATGGACAGACAGAGACTGCCTGCTCCTTGACCAACACCTCTAGATTCTATTGTGTCATCTGAATATCAAAAAGATGAATCAATATAGTAAAGGACACATGTGCAGGGAATATCTTCTAGCAGAAACTTGACACTTGCAGGTAAGAATACATAAGGCAATCACCAGCTAGTGGGTGGTGTTTTAGAGAACACTGACTTCAGAACGAGATCGTCCAGCTCTTTAATTATTACGTTATTTGGATATTTTAAATCTTCTCCTCAGAGAATTTATTAGCCTGGGAGAATCCAGAATCAAAGAAATGGTTTCCACAACCTCAACAATTACATATTTCTAATAGTAAACTACAAAAATTTTAAATATTTTTATTAGAGTATATCAAATACGCATAATCAGTTTGCTGTAAATTTTCATATATACACATAATGGATTTGAGTAGTAATCACCACTATCATCCTCTCTTGCTCCCCTTCTCAGATCCACTTATTCCTCTCTCCTTAACTTCCAATGTGAAGTCTGTCATGGAATCAGCCTATCTCATCCCTCTCATGACTCAGAAATAAGCTAAGAGTGAAGACAGGAAATAGGACAAAGGCAAGGGTATATTGCTCCAGCAAGGCTGTACTTCCTAAACATTCCATAATCAACCAACTGGGGATCAAGGATGAAAATACATAAGCCTAATGGGAACATGCCTCATTCAAAACAACACAGGGCTTTATTTTTCATTACATATGTTTGTATAATTTCATGGTAAGGAAAATTTCCTTTGGATGATTATCATGCATTTATATTATAAATTATAATTGAGTGCCCTGAAAATTACAGAATTTAAGAAAAATCTTAAAACTTTGTGTACATATATACAGTTTTATCTATGGATAAATGTCATAGTTTTAAGACTAGCCCAAATATGCCCTAAATATGCCACTATCTCAGAGTCTTTCTCTTCTCTATAGTTCAGAGGATAATAGATGCATATTCTTGCTTTTACTCATATTACAATGCAAGATAAATGGATCTGCACCTCACAATTTGTTTGGAATAACCAACATATTCATATGTATTCACCAGTAAATGCTTTCAGAACAAACCAAAAAAAACCACTTATGATCACTCCTCCAAAAAAACAAAGGTTGAGTGCATGCTGGAAGGATCCATATTTATGAAGTGACCTGTAAAGAATTAGCATTTGTACCCATCTGGAAGCCACTCAGAAGGCTCTCTGCCTAAGCATTCCTATTCCTTTCCACTTCTGTGTGGATCTGGTACTTGCCATAATGGCCCCAGGCAAGTTGCCATAGTGACCTTAACATATGGTATATGAAGAGGGTCAACACTGGCAAGGCAATAGTATTCACATGGGCCAGAGAAGAAAGGAGCAAATGCTTAGGCTAACAAGTAGGAACCAGTTCAAAAGTAGTGAAAATCAATTTCTGTATTCTGTCAAACTTACACTTCTGGCATTGCTTCCTTCATAAACTTCTGCCTTTTCTACTTTACTTTTAAACAGATCTTTTGCCTTTAAAACAGGATATGAGTTTTGCCCAGGGGAGTTATCTGACATAGTATAATTTTAGTAAACTGATCTGATGAGATATAAAGGAAGACTTAAAGGTTCCACAAGTTGTTTACACATAGTGAACACAGTGGAGACAAACAAGTAATAAATGTTCGATGCTATAGAAGTAAACTATTGCTGCTAATAATGAGAAAAAATGTGATACTTTTGTGAAAATTTTTTTAATTATTTTTATTTTCATTTACTTAAACCCCCTATAATATTTTAAATGTTTAAAAAACTAGTGTAGATACAGAGGGATCAAAGGAAATGTTGACAAGGACCCTGTAAGCCTTGTATAACTCTTTGTGTTTTTTGTTTTTTGTTTTTGTTTTTTTAATTTTCTGATACTTTATTTACATTTCCAGCGTTTCCCCCTTTCTAGGTCTCCTCTTTGGAAACCCCCTATCTCCTCCCCCACCCCCACTTCTGTGAGGGTATTCGCCCTCCTACTCACCCGACGACCCACTCTAGTCTTCCCCCCTTGACATTCCCCTTTACAGGGGCCTCTAACACCCTCAGGCCCAAGGACCTCTCCTTACTCTTAAAATAAGTTACTGCTTTGTTATATATGGAAGAAATGTCCCAATTCAAGATCTTGTTTTTTCTTTCAATTTTTCACTCTTGGCAATTTCATGTATCTGTACATTGTGTTTTATCATATCCATATACTACTACCTCCTCTAACTACACTTACTTACTCTGTTTCATCTCCCTCCCAACTTCATGCTTTTTCTGTTTATTCAATATATTCTACTCATGATTTCTTGCCAAGAAACAGCCTGTCGAAGGAGAGGGGTTCTGAGAGAAGAGATATCTGAGTGTGGCAAACAAAATGACTGGAAGTCAAATCATGGACCCAAGCTGACAATCTGTGCTCTGCTTTCTATTCTAAGAGATCTCTCTGTCCATGTCCTGCTTGTGTGTGTGTGTGTGTGTGTGTGTGTGTGTGTGTGTGTGTGTGTGTGTGTGTCTATTCTCCAAGCAGTTTTCTCTTTTTGTTCTAAAAAATTATCTGGATAGCTCATCTTCTACAGAAGGCAAGTCCAGTCTTTTGGTTTACGTATCAATCCTGTTATTTACTCCAGGTTTTCCTTTTGATTATCTTATGAATAATCATCCCATGACCCCAGGCCTATGATTCTTAAGAGACAGCAAGCATACATTTTTTTTTTTAACATTGCAAAACAAATTAGAGATCTGTGTTCCTTTGTTAAGAAAAGACAATAAGCTAGTGGGGTGGGACCCTGCCCTAAAATTACCATTTCTACCACACCTGGCTCTAAAGTTGACCTGTCCTAGGCTCTCAGTAATCTGCCTGTCTTTATATCTTTCTGACAAACTGGCTCATAGTGTAGCTGCCTTTGTTCCTTTAGATTTGTGAAGCTCTCATAATTCATACTGCATCCTTATATTTTGCATAGTTGAGAAATTATATATATATTGAACTCATGTATTTAGAGTTCCTTTCCATAGCTTTAAGGATTGTCCTGAAGGTCCCAGCATGTACTATTTTGCAGAGACATAGCCACACCCTGTACTCCTGGTTTCCTGCTGTTTCTAATTCTTATGGAGTCATTAACCTTAACAGGAAAGACTTTCCTCAGAAAATTGTGAAATATGTACATTATTATACAAACAAGCCTTATGCCTACAGCAGTCATTCACACTCTTGGAGGCTTTCACCAGGGCCTTGTCTCCGGGGCAGGAACCTTGTCATTCTGTCCCCTCCAAGGCCACACCAGGCTCAGCAGTTTCTCTTTTCCAAACTTTTTCTAGGTCCTCCCCACCTCTCCCTAAACCCAACTCTAGGCTCTTTCTTACTCTCTCTTAAAAGTACATGGGAAAAATCCCAGCATACTTCAAATATATACAAAGAACTACAGGCAACTGAATAAATCTGGGAGCAGGAGATGTCATCCTCCCCAAGGAAGAGCACATTAATTGGTTATCCACTGATAACATGCCATGATCTAGCTCTCTACTAGAGGTGTCTGAAGTATTACCAGCAGGCTTCTCAGAGGAGGCAGAAGGAAGTCTGAAATGGGGGTCCACAAGCTCTGTTTTCCTTTAGCGGACCGGAAGTGGAAACAGGAGAATGCTATTTAGTTCCTGATCGCCTCTCTGGGTACCCTGGTGCTGCTGGTATGCCACTGGGAGTCAGAAACAGGAGTTCATGGTCTGCCTTTCCACTACTGGATTCTGTGGGCCGGGCAGTAAGGGGAGGCAGAGCCCAGTAGAAGTGGAACGATCTGATTGGGATTGAGGACCAAGTGTACCAGAGGGACTGAGGGGAGAAAGTGTTCCTCTGGAGTCTTAGGCACAGCTATTAAGTCAAAGTTCTTCCCAGAGGCAAGCCCTAATGAAGCAGCTCTCTGAGACTGTCCTTGTTGTTCATCCTGTGTTATTTGATGTTAGATACAAATGCATACACTTTTTTCGGGGTGAACCAGGCATTAAATGGAAAGAACACCCAGGAGGGGAAGCTCATTGGCTGAAGACTCAGAGTTATCTAAAATACCTCATTAGCATGGAGAAAAACTCCAGGTGTTATGCTATATAATGCAATGCCCATGGTCCTCAGTGGAGTGTTGTGGTTATGTGTTCCAGAGCAGAAACACAGACAGATAGGGATCAGTTCCACTCCTACCGGTCTCAGATCTGTAAGATTCCTTGGATCTGAGTTCACTCAACCTTTCCAGTTCTTATGTCTGTCTGGTAACATGGCCCCACATGCCTTACACACTGCCATATGGTCAGCCTTGAGTATATTATGGTCTCAACATCTGTATTTAAGAATATATATATATATATATATATATATATATATATATATATATATATATATATATGTGTGTGTGTGTGTGTGTGTGTGTGTGTGTGTGTGTGTGTGTGTATCCAACTACATATATACATAAAAAATAAGGAAGGTTTGGAGGGAGAAAAGGGATTGGAGAAACATTATAATTAAATTACAATAAAATAATCTTTTAAAACATTCATAAAATTGAGTTTACATATAAAAATTGGATAATCCAAATAGAACAAGAAAGAATCTCTCCCTCTCTCTCTCTCTCTCTCTCTCTCTCTCTCTCTCTCTCTCTCTCTCTCTCTTTCTCTCTCTCTCTCTCTCTTCTCTTTTCTTTACACACACACACTCACACCATAAAAAAAATCCAGAAAATCAGAAACCATACAAGCAAAATGCCAGTAAGAACAAAACTCTTCAATTTTTCCCCCCTTCTAATTTATGTTAGTCAGTGATAGTTCCTGTCCCAGTAGGCAGTGGTGAAGCAGAAATTCCCCAATTTTTTAAAACCCCAAGTAGAGGACTTAGGGGTACTCAGCTGTGGGTGGATAATCTACATCATGACCTCACTTCTTTTTGTAAAGGAAAATTTCAGATTAGTCAAATTTGGAGAATACATTTCCTCAAAAATCTCATTAGATATATCTAAGAGGTCTAAGCACAACAAGATTGTGATTTAAAAATAAATTAAAAGTGTTAGACAGAGGAATCTGTCTAAAAGCTCTGGGAATCTTCTAAGCTGCTCATGTAGTTGTTGACCGAGGAGTGAACTGAGTTCAGTAACTGCATACTTTTACTCTAGTGAAGAGAAACATTGTTGTACATTTACAGGACTCATTATCTGGATATACAAACTTGAGATAATTTTAGTTTAATAAAAATTAGGGAAAAAAGCAAAAACTTTAGACAGTTTTAAGATATTAAGAGAAGCAATAACTATGTGCTCTTGATGTACCAGGTTGGTACTATTCCTCATGCAGACATTTAATTCATAGAGGTATAAGAAGGATAGAGAGATGACTCTGAGGTTTTGAACACTAGCTGCTCTTGTAGAGGATCCAGGTTCAATTCCCAGTATCCATATGGTAACTCATAACCATCTACAATTCTAGCTTTAGTCACTTCTTGTGGCATTTCTGGGCACTAGACATTTGTGTTCCACATATATATACATGCAGGTAAGCACTCACATGAAGGTCTAAATATAATAATTGTGGAATGATATTAGTCTTAGAACTTTAACTGTAAGATTGAAAATAGTCAATAACTTGATTCATTATTAACATTTTTATCATCCTTTGCAATCAATGAATATAATGGTAAATACATAAAGTATCTTGCACAATCGGAGCACTGAAGGATATCAAATATTTCCAGTAGTATACAGTGTCTTTGAACACACAGCTGGCATCAACCTGTTGCTTTGCACAGTCTTACCTTTACCTGTATTGCTACCTTATTTTCCAAGCCTACACTATTTATTGAGTCCTCTTGGATGTGCTAATAGTAATATTGTAAGTAGCTCAACTGTTGACTGTGATATTGCTAATAGAAGTTAAAAGAATATACATAAATGGAATCTATTGACTGTGACCTAATTATCCTCATAATATCTTGTATTGCAAACACTCATAGGACCTATTTCAGAAGAAATGATTAAACAGTTCCTATAAATGTAAAAATTAATAAAATTTGAATATTTATGCTCAGAAGATAATTTAAAGGTATTTAAAAATATTGCATTGAAGAGGAAGTATGTAAATGGAACAACTGGATCAAAGTAGCCTTGCATTGAATGTTTGGGGTTGGAATGGGAAGAATTGCAGAATGGGTAGAGATGATATAAAGACAGTGATTTGAAACAATTATAAAGAATTATAAATAACATAATTAGGAATATTACTTTGAAGAAGGCAGTAATTGGCCACTGTAAATTTGTATTATGTGTTTCTATACATACATAGAAAGGTGAAAAGATGGATGCATGTGCATGTAAAGGTTAGAGGGCAACCCGGAATGTACTCTTGTGGGCCTTGTGTTTTAGTTTTTGTTTTACACTTGACTTTTGGTTATTTTTGACACAGAAACTTTCCCTTGATAAGAATAATGATACATAAATAGCAGGTATATGATAGATAGATAGATAGATAGATAGATAGATAGATAGATAGATAGATAGATAGAAGTGATTCATATAGATGTAAAGTATATAAGTATATGTTTTTATTATCTACATTATTGTCTTAGTCATGGTTTCTATTCCTGCACAAACATCATGACCAAGATGCAAGTTGGGGAGGAAAGGGTTTATTCGGCTTACACTTCCATGCTGCTCTTCATCAGGAAAGGAAGTCAGTGCTGGGAATCAAGCAGGTCGGGAAGCAGGAGCTGATGCAGAGGCCATAGAGGGATGTTACTTACTGGCTTGCTTGCTTCTCCTGGCTTGCTCAGCTGGCTTTCTTATAGAAACTAAGACTACCAGCCCACTGATGGTACCACTCACAAGGGGCCCTCCCCACTTGATCACTAATTGAGAAAATGCCTTACCTCTGGATCTCATGTAGGCATTTTCTCAACTGAAACTCCTTTCTCTGTAATAACTTCAGCTTGTGTCAAGTTGAAACACAAAACTAGCCAGTACAATTATTTTCATGAAAAAATAATATTATTTTGCATCTACTTCTTGTAAAAAGCAACAAAGTTTGTTTTTTGCAATTCATATAGAGAATGTGCCTATTCAAATCCTCCTCACAACCCAAAAGACCTGAGCAAGATGTCCAGTTGTGCTGACAGATGTGAGTATAGTAAGCCCCCATCCAGTGCTGATTTGTTAGCTTTAAACTGCTGTAACAAATAATAAATATTCCTACAAAAAACAGTCATGAATATACAGGAGCTAAATATGCATGAGATCATTTTGTTTCAAGAAGCACAATTCATGGCAACATCCTTCATCGAGATTGCCTTTCATTTGTGAAAAACTTGTGTCTCAGAGCTTAAAGTGTCCAGTTCTATTTATAACAAATAAATATTTCATCTGAGATGTAAAATACTCAATCTTGAAGACATTAAAATTAATTTAAAACATTAATGCATGATAATAAAATACAGATTCATGTCAAGGTTAAAGTCATGAGGAAAGCCATGCTCAGGTCTGGGTTCCTATCACCAAGAATATAACCCTATCTGGGAATGCTCTACCCAAACTCAAAGGTTTTCAGATCCAGTATACATAAATGTAAAAAAGGAAATTTTCCTTGAGATTCTGAACTATTTAGGAATGTATTTCAGAGAAAGAGAAAAGATGTCTTGTTGGGAAAGTGCTGTGAGAAGTGAGAATCTTCTCAGTTAATTATTTTGATGTCTTCTGAATTTAGTTAAGAAAATCGTTACTGAGGAAAACGGTTACATTAGCTTCCAGGTAATGCTATCCTGTATTGAACATTTAGTGTGAGCAACATGAATATTTCATTCATTGGCCCTCTTTGTAGATATCAGAAGGATGTTCAGTTTCACTCAGAGTTAGACTTCTACAAATAGTTAAATGTCAGTGTACAAAACCGAGGCATTGTGATCCTGAAGGGACAGCTGTGGACTTCACAAGTTCTGTGCTATCACGCTCATAGCATTACTTCATTTTAACATTTTTTTATGAACTATCATTAGATTGGTTTCCCAAAGGTTTTTAAGCACACTGATTTTTAAACCATGGACCTTTATACTGTGAATACATATTTTATGTCTTCTTTGGTGGAAACACATAAGGCCTGAAAATTTGCTTTCCTGTCCTGTTCTCAAGTACGATTTTTCCCTCAGACACACTTTCAGGAAACACTGTCTTGTACATGGTCTTCCTCCTAGACTGTGTGTATGTGTGTGTGTGTGTGTGTGTGTGTGTGTGTGTGTGTGTGTGTGTGTGTGTTGAGTGCATGAGTAAGCAGGAGTGTGTGCATGTGTTGAGTTTAGATGTCAATATTAAATAGCTTCCTAAATTATTCTCCACAATAATTCTTTTTGAAACAAAGTCTTTCCCTGAACCCATACTCATCAGTTTGGCCAGATCAGAAAACCAGTGAGCCACAGACTTCCTCCTGTCTCTGCCTCCTCAGTGGTAGTAGTACTACAGGTACTCATCAGCACAACTTGCATTAATGTGTTTTCTGTGAATGGAAATATGGTTTCCCATTCTTATCTAGAAATCCCTTTACTTACTGAGCTCCTCCCAGTACCAGAATCTCTCCCTTGACTTGTGAAAACAAGAGACTGAGCATCCACATTTTATTCTTAATAGATACTTTCTGTGTTACATTTTGCCTTATTTTTACCACTTGCATATAGATAAAATGTTCCTCATGATATAATATTTGGATTATTTGTTCAAAGTAGAAGATCTCACATTAGTAAAATTTGTGTTGAAGAACTAGATGCTAAGTGTTTGAAACTGTGTAGTGAGCATACTGTCTCAATATTCATATAGTGAACAATGTCTAAGAAACAGTCCATTGATGTTATTAGAAATATTGTTATATTTTAATAAATCCTACTTAGACACTGAGGATTAAATGACATAAAAATATTCTTGTTATTAAAATTAATTCTTTTTGTGCTGATACACATTAAAATATAAGAATAGTTTAGCCCATAGAATATAAGAGTGTCAGTTGTGTCAGGCTTGATTTCTAAGCTCTCTGTCTTACCTGGAGGGTAGATCCTTTTTCCTAGTACCTCAGATAGTTTCTGCAGACTTCTAGTCCTTCAGTGTCCACTGGAACCTCAGAATTTACAAGCCTATACCAGGAGAAAAACTACTGGCATGAAAGCCCCAGACTCCCAGGAAACTTAAGCAAACTGGAGCTGAAGATCAGGGTTTGAGCTGATCCATGAGTTCTTTTGGACTTGTATGCCTAGTTGCAGTGTATAAAGAAAATATTCAAAATCATTTATAGAAAAGAGGGTAAGCAAATAAGCATTCAGATTCCATCCTTCAAATACAATACTAAAAGTAAAAAGATTAAAAAGATGGATTCTGGTTCTGAAGTTACAAGATGCTATATTAAGTTCAGAGAAAGTGAGGGTTTTTTTGGTTTTGGGTTTTTTTGTTTGTTTGTTTGTTTTTGTTTTTTGTTTCTTTGTTTTGTCTTGAGTTTCTTGGTGTGTTTGGTAGTGCCTTAGGTCAGTAGCCATTATCTTTCATTATTCCTTAAATTTGGGCTATACCTTTTAAGATCTCTTCCTTTCTATCCACCATATGCCATCTTCATTAGTCTTTTCTGTTATAGCACACCTTTCTTGTAATCTGGAAAGATTTTGCTCTCCCCCATCTTGATATCCTAGTGGAGATTTTGTTGTACATACTGTACCAGGTTAACCTCTTGTATGTCTTTGGAAAGTTTGCTGGAATGAACTGTAAATTGATAAATTAAGAAGATATAAAGTATTCATACTCATTTAAAAGAAACTGAACATCTGAAACATATAGAGAGGTGATGGTCAAAGCTTCAATACTCCCTCCAGATTGGAGAAGGGCATGGGAAGGGAACTTTGCAGCTGAGTTTAAAGAAAATGGCTGAGAAAAAAATCTCATAAAAGCCTAAGACAAGAGTCCAATAGTACACAGCCAAACATTGGACTGAGCATGGGGACCTCAATGTGGAAGTTAGGGCAAGGACTGTAGGAGTTGAAGGGGTTTCCAACCTCATAGGAAGAACAACAGTATCAACCAACCAGACCACCCAAATCTGCCAGGGACTAAACCACGAATCAAAGAGTACACAGGGGATACCTGTGACTACACCTGGATATGTAGCAGAGGATTGTCTTGTCTGGCATCACTGGGAGGGGAGCCTCTTGGTCCTGTGGAGGCTTGATGATCCACGATAAGGGAACGCTAGGTCATTGAGGCAGGAGTGGGTGGATGGGTGAGGAAACACCCTCATGGAGGCAGAGGGAGAGAAGAAGGAATAGGGCTCTTGTGGAGGGAAAACTGAGAAGGGGGATAACATTTGAAATGTAAATAAATAAAATAACCAATAAAAACAGAGTCCTTTCTGATCTTGATTAGAAATAACCAGTTGTAGAAAGGTAAGCCCTAGACATTCACTGTGAACAAGGGTGGCATATGCATGGACAGACATCATGATATAAGATGCAATAAGCCAGATTCAGAGTGTCAAATCATTGATTGTCTTTGCATGTATAATCTAGATGATTAAATATATTTTATGTATATGTGTGAAAGGACAGTCACATGTATGTGTTCAAGTGCATGTGGTATATGTATGTGTGCATGTCAGCATGTGCCTTTAAAAACCAGATAGTAGTGGTTTGAATGAGCCATATATGACTCTGATAAGTTCATACGTTTCAATGCTTGAGCCTTAGTTGTTGAACTGTTTAGGAAAGATTTGATGGTTTAGACTTGTTGAATGAGGTATATCACTGAGGTAGGCTTTTAGGTTTCAAGAGCCCACACCATATCTCTTTTCTTCCTGCTGTTTGTGAGTTAGGAAGTAAGCACATCATTACTGTTGTTATCACATGCTTACTTGCTTGCCACCAAACACCCAACCTTATGGTCACTGAATAACCCTGTGAAATGGTAAGCCAGACCCAAATGATAACATATATATATATATATATATATATATATATATATAAATTGCCTTGGTTATGGTGTTTCTTCACAGCAATAGAATAGTAACTAAAATAAAGAGTTTTTCTCTGAGTGTTGCTGCTAGTCACTTCTCCACCTTAATTTAATCCACTGTGTCTTATTATACTTAGACCTTACCAGTTAACTAGACAGACTGGTCGGTGACCCCAGACATTAGCCAGTCCCTGCTATGCCTTCCCTTCAGTTGCAGACTTCCATTCACCCACAGTTGTATAGGGCTTTTGTGTACTGTGTATCTGAACCCCTTCCAATCAGCCGTAGACTTAACAGGCTCCCACCGTTGTACTGCGCATTTATGCACTGGTCATCTGAATCATGGTTCTCGTGCTTGTGCTGAAACTTCTTGCCAACTAAGCCATCTTCCCAAACCCTGGATCTCAGGTTTTATATATAGTCTAAAAAAAAGATAAAGAACCAAAGATGGTGAATATGTCAGGTAGGTGGGGGAACTTACAGAAAAGGTCAGATTGAAATGGTTTCTGAGACTATTTTTCTAGCTCAGCAGGTCAGAGTACCTTATTTTGAGTATCCTATTCCAAGCCACAATAACTACTGCATTATTTATCAGTTGTCTCCAGACACTAGCTAGATCAGAAGAATTCATTTGTGTTTTATGATAAATATGGAGGATAATCTTATTTTTAAAAAGACAGTGTATTCAAAACATCTCAGGTCTGCAACCAGCAGGGTTCTCTTACATTTCAATAAATTACGGTGGAGTTTATATTGGGGACTGGAAAATTCCATGTTCATTACATTTTCTGGCATGACTATGCAGCCAGATTTGAGGTGCCTTATATGAGCATGTGTTTTATGCCTATTCTATTAGTTTGTTGGACACAATGTGAGTTTCCCTCCTTTTCCTGCACCTCCCTCCTATTTTATAGCTTCCTAATGCTACATCCTCTCTCTAGATCAATGTTCAGTTGGGAATATCCTAGCCAACAACAGCTCATGGGCTCCATGTGGAACATCTAACAACTGAGGTAGAGGCTATATGGGAGGGTGGAGATGGGAAAGGGATTACTAAGTAATCCCAGAATACACTCATGGTTGATGGACTAAGCAATACATATGGATTGTTTTATTAATTAGGAGAAAGATGCCAAGAAATTGATGAGCATTGAGTAGTTCATAGAGAGAGAAGAATAAACCATTTACATAATGTGCAAAATAGAAAAAAATATCCCTGCTAGAAAGTGATATATCTTCTCAGGCTCTCTCTGTATATTCCATGAAAAAATAAGTATTCTTATAAACCTTATGTGAGTTTTGGAAATCATCTCAAGATTCAATGTCAAAGTAAAACATGGTTTGGACTATATGTAAACAATTAGAACTTGCAATAAGTAATTAGATACTTTGAAAAATAATAGCATCTTAGTAAATTCTGTTCATTATTTTTTGAATTTAAGTTGTAATTTGTTCAAGACCATAATGAAAAGAATGTGTTGAGAATCTGTATGTTGAAAGCTATAAGAGAAGCCAAAAATGATCTGAAAATGAAGTGGATATGTGCATGCTTTTGAACAATCTCTATCTCTTAAAAGTGTCATATTATAGAAATGTTCCTGCAAGTTTACTAAACTTTATAACAAAATTTCCCAAGAAGTTATTACAGATATGTTGTTTCTAAAATATATATTGAAAATAAAGCAAGAAAACAAACAAAAAAAACCCCAAAACTACATATCCTATAAGCATCAGTTTTCTGTTGCCGCTCATGTTTCCACAAAATTATTGGCTTAAGATGACCCATATAACCTACAGTTTCTATTGGAATAGCGTGTGGGAACAGTTTAGCTGCATTTTTGCTCTGGTTCTGATAGACTGAAATCCACATATCAGACCATTTTTCCTCACAATTCATAGCTATGAATGTACATTCTTTGATGGAGAATCACAAATATCATTGACTAGGAGTCAGAGAGATGATTCAGTAAATAAAGACTGTGACCAAAATTAATGACTTTAACTGATTTCCAGTCCTCACTTGGTAGAAGGAGGGGATTGACTGACTTTCATATATAAACATGTGAGTGCACCCTTGTACACACACACTAAAAAATTGTAAATTTAAAATGTTGACTTCTGACATCTATATACATGCTCAGGCACTCATATTCACATACAGAGACAAATAAATGTTGGTCTGAATTCTACTCACCTAAGACCAGGGAGTTTGACTACAGTTATCCAACAAAGCCACTTGGCAGGTTCTGGGCTTCATGGAAGTGCTGAGACACTGCTCTGGGTGGAAAGCACAGTTTGAAATGTGGGAAAACTGGAGCTGGTTAGAGGGTCCCAGGGCCTGCAACAAAGCTGGGATCGAGGGGATTCTCTGTCTCATGTGCATCCAGGCACTGACGGGAAACCAACAAAAGCCAAGGATGGAGTTGGGGCAAACCAGGCTGAAAGGCTGGCATCTAGCCCAGAGGAGAGGGAAAGAGGAGCTCTGACTTAGCTTGGTGGTGATTATCCTTAACTATAGGAGATTTAGATTCGTCCCGGTAGGCAAAGGCCCTTTCCATGCTCCCCACAGCAGATCTTGATGAAAGAGATAGTTCAAGACTCTAAACTGTTTATTGACTGTTCATCATGGGAAATAGATACATACCCATATCGTACCATACGGAACCCTAACAACTTCTCACGGTAGGCCAGAGATTAAATACCTCTTGCCGGGAGGAATGTCTGGGAAGGGAAGCTCATTGGCTTACATCATGCGCACAAAGAACTCTGTTCGGGGGGCCTATGTGACCGCAGGTCCCATTTTCATATATAGCGAGTGTAGCACATGTTCCAGGCCAAAAATTTCAGAGGGAGCAGGGAGTTGCCTAAGTCTTAGGTGTGTACCCACCAAGTCTCTGGGTCTCAGACCTGCTCTACCTTGCAAACTTTCTTGGCATGGTTTACTGTCATATAAATAAATAAATAAATAAATAAATAAATAAATAAATAAATGCAATTACGAAAGCATATAAAATAAAAATACTCATTGGGCTGGGCCACCAGGGGTCCATAGTCAACTAGTGCCAGGAGAAAGCTACCCTCCCAGGAATATGGAAAGCCATGAGTGGGGTTAAGGTGAGCACCACTGTTCAATGGGACCCACCCGGAACCTTCTGGACACAGGAACTAAGGTAAAATCAGGGACCGGACCCTGCCGATCTCCATCTGTGGCTGGAGACCTCTGCCTGGGACACCAGGGGTCCATAGCCAACTTGCATCAGGAGAAAGCTACCCTCCCAGGGGCATGGAAAAGCCATGAGGGAGGTTAAGGCAAGAACCACTGCTCACCAGGACAAGCCCGGAACCCTTGGGAAACAGGGACTCAGGTAAAGTCAGGGACAAGAACTCTTCTGTTTCCATCGTGCCTGGGGACCTCAGCTTGGGGCACAGGGCTCCAGGAGAGAGCTGGTACACCAGGAGTGTTGAGACACTTTTGAGCACAGGAAAATCCACCACTTCTGTTCAAATTCACTGGATCAAGAGGGACTTTTGCAGAGCCATCAGGACACAGGAACCAAGGGAGCTGGGGACAAGATCCTTCTGGTTTCCGTCTGCACCCTACAGCTGACCCTGTGGCACAGATCTCCAAACCCAAATACCTCTCAGAGAGAGCTGGTCTTCAAGGAGTATTATCACAGAGGCCTGCAGAAGGGACAAGCCACTGTCAGAAAGAGTAAGTCCAGCTAACATCAGAGTTAACAAGATAGCAAAAGGCAAGAGTAAGAACATAAGGAACAGAAACCAAGGCTACTTGGCACCATCAGAACCCAGCTCTCCCACCACAGCAAGCACTGGATACCCCAACAAACCAGAAAAGCAAGACTCAGATTTAAAATCAGTTCTCATGATGATGATAGAAGACTTTAAGAAAGACATTAACGGGATCCCAAAAGCGGGCGGCAGTGGCAGGAAACTTTTGCCTGGGACACTAGGATTCCATAGACAAGCAGCTCCTGGAGAAAATTCTCTCTCCCAGGAATGCAGAAAAGCCCTTAGCAGGGGCAACACGAGCCCCAGAGCTCACTGACTCTGCCCGCTTTCCGCAGGCCACAGAGACTGATGGTCAGTAACTTCCAGCGGTGGCCGGGAACCTCACCTTGGGCCACAGGGCTCCACAGCTAATCAGCGCCGGGACAAAGATCCCTCTCAGGAGATCGCAAGACCCCTGCAGGAGAGGGCCAAAGACACGCCCCACAGCTCATCAGGTACTGCCCAGAACCCGCGAGACACAGGGACCGAGATCAGACCTGGTGCCACAGCTCTCCAAACCCAAACAACTCTCAGAGAGAGCTGGTCTTCAAGGAGTACTGACACCACAGAGACCTGCAGGAGGGGCAAGCAACAACCAGACAGAGTAAGATCAGCTAACAACAGAGTCAACAAGATGGCAAAAGGCAAGGGCAAGAACATAAAGAACAGAAACCAGGAGTACTCTGCACCATCAGAACCCAGCTCTCCTACCACAGCAAGCCCTGGATACCCCAACAC
>CM052711.1:81798231-81821484 GCA_028551405.1 Uromys caudimaculatus | reverse complement strand
TAAACATAGTAAAAGCAATATACAGCAAACCAGTAGCCAACATCAAACTAAATGGAGAGAAACTCGAAGCAATCCCACTAAAATCAGGGACTAGGCAAGGCTGCCCTCTCTCTCCCTATCTATTCAATATAGTAATTGAAGTTCTAGCTAGAGCAATTAGACAACAAAAGGAGGTCAAAGGGATACAAATTGGTAAGGAAGAAATCAAAATATCACTCTTTGCAGATGATATGATCATATAATTAAGTGACCCGAAAACCTCCATAAGAGAAATTCTGCAGCTGATAAACAACTTCAGCAAAGTGGCTGGATATAAAATTAACTCAAACAAATCAGTAGCCTTCCTATACTTGAAGGATAAACAGGCTGAGAAAGAAATTAGGGAAATGACACCCTTCACAATAGTCACAAACAAAATAAAGTTTCTTGGTGTGACTCTAACCAAACAAGTAAAAGATCTTTCTGACAAGAACTTCAAGTCTCTGAAGAAAGAAATCGAAGAAGACCTCAGAAGGTGGGCAGCTCTCCCCTGCTCATGGATTGGCAGGATAAATATAGTAAAAATAGCTATACTGCCAAAAGCAATCTACAGGTTCAATACAACCCCCATCAAAATTCCAACTCAGTTCTTCATAGACTTAGAAAGAGCAATTCTCAAATTCATTTGGAACAACAAACAACCCAGGATAGCAAAAGCTATGCTCAACAACAAAAAACTTCTTGGGGAACCAGCATTCCTGAACTCAAGCTGTACTACAGAGTAGTAGTGCTAAAAAGTGCATGGTATTGGTACAGCGACAGGCAGGTAGATCAATGGAATAGAATTGAACACCCAGAAATGAACCCACACACCTACAGTCACTTGATTTTCGACAACGAAGCCAAACCCATCCAGTGGAAAAAAGACAGCATTTTCAAAAATGGTGCTGGTTCAACTGGAGGTCTACATGCAGAAGAATGCAAATTGATCCATTCCTTCTCCCTGAACAAGGCTCAAATCCAAGTGGATCAAGGACCTCCACATAAAACCAGATACACTGAATCTAATAGAAGAGAAAGTGGGGGAAATCTTGAACACATGGGTACAGGGGAAAAGTTCCTGAACAGAACACCAATAGCTTATGCTCTAAGATCAAGAATTGACAAATAGGATCTCATAAAATTACAAAGCTTCTGTAAGGCAAAGGACACTGTCAATGGGACAAAAGGGCAACCAACAGACTGGGAAAAGATCTTAACCAATCCTACATTTGATAGAGGTCTAATATTCAATATATACGAACTCAAGAAGTTAGACTCCAGAAAACCAAATAACCTTATCAAAAAATGGGGAACAGAGCTAAACAGAGAATTCTCAACTGAGGAAATCTGCAGGGCTGAGAAGCACCTAAAGAAATGTTCAACATCCTTAGCCATCAGAGAAATGCAAATCAAAACAAGTCTGAAATTCTACCTCACACCAGTCAGAATGGCTAAGATCAAAAACTCAGGTGACAGCAGGTGCTGGCAAGGATGTGGAGAAAGAGGAACACTCTTCCATTGTAGGTGGGATTGTAAGCTGGTACAACCACTCTGGAAATCAGTTTGGCAGACCCTCAGAAAAAATTGACATAATACTACCTGAGGACCCAGCTATACCACTTCTGGGCAAATACCCAGAAGATGCTCCATCATGTAATAAAGACACATGCTCCACTATGTTCGTAGCAGCCATATTTATAATAGCCAGAAGCTGGAAACAACCCAGATGTCCCTCATCAGAGGAATGGATACAGAAAATGTGGTACATTTACACAATGGAGTACTACTATTCAGCTATTAAAAACGATGACTTAATGAACTTTGCAGGCAAATGGATGGAACTTGAAAATATCATCCTGAGCGAGGTAACTCAGTCACAAAAGAATGAACATCGTATGTACTCACTGATAAGTGGATATTAGCCCAAAAGTCTGGAAGACCCAAGTTTCACTTTACAGTAACCACTGGACTGAGAGTGAGGTCCCAGATGGAGGAGTTGGAGAAGGGACTGAAGGAGCTGAGGGAGTTTGCAGCCCCATGGAGGGAGCAACAGTGTCATCTGGCCTGACCCCCCTGGTCCTCCTGAAGGCTGGACCACCAACCAAAGAACACACATCGAGTGACCCCTGGTTTGGACCACATATGTGGCAGAGGAGGGTCTTGTTTGCCATCAGGGGGTGGAGAAGCCCTTGAGCCTGTGGGTGTTAGAGGCCCCAGTAAAGGGAAAGTCAAGGTGGGAATATGGAAATGGGTGGGCAGGTGGGTGGGAGGAGGAATTCCCTGATAGAGGCGGGGAGGGGGAAGGGAGATGTGCTTTCCAAAGTGGAGACCTAGAAAGTGGGAAACATTGGAAATGTAAATAAAGTATCAAAATATAAAAATAAGAAAAAATAGTCATTGGAAGACAAGTTGCTTGGGTGAGAAAATGATTTATTTGAAAAACATGTGAAGATGCAGTCATTGGCTCTTTCTACAGACTGTTTAGTTCCTTCATCAAGTCACCAAAGAAAATAATATATAGAGAAATTACATATCCCTGTATATACTTAGCTTGTTAGATACAGATCAGAAAGCTTTTTTAATACAAGAAAATTTCCCAGAATTTGAAGATGCCATCTCTCAACAGTCTGAAGACATTCCAGTTCTGAACTGAATTGTAGTTTTTGCTATTACTTCTGAACCTTGGTAAAGTTTAATAATCCTAAATTGAGCCCATTTCAAGCTAGAACCATCGCTACATCGCAGCTTTATTCATATCTGTCCAAACTGGAGATCACCCAATATCCTTCTGTAGGTGAGTTGACCAGCAAACTGAAGAACCTCTGTGGAAAAGAATGCCATTCAGAAACAAAAAGGAACACAGGATATCAGAGGTATTTGGATGCCCCTCAAAAGATATTTTCAGTAGCATTATACTGTGTGAATGCAGACAGTCTCAAAGGTTTTACAGTATATGATGCCATTCATCTTTCTCAAATATAAGTCAAGTCACAAGAAATTAGAGCACATTAGTGCTGCCAGTGTTAGAAGTCAAGATTAAAGAGAGCATGCAAACCTTTGTGGAGTCGTAGTACTCTTAATACTAAATACAAGGATGCCTGTCAAATCTATACATTTGTAAAAATTTATAGGACGACATACTAAAATAACTGATATTGTTTTGTTTCCTTTAGCTTATAAAAATAAACTTAAATTGTCAGGAAATCTGAAATATACTTTTATAATTTATATGTGGGTATAAACTGCTAATTAACCAACATTTAAAGAATAAGTGATGGAAAACAGGTCACAGCCAAACACAAGGAATATTGTGCTTCAGGAGGTAGAAGGGATGTAAAAGCCAAAGGATAGGATTTGTGCAGAGAAAAGAAGCCCATGTGCACTGCACCTGTGAAGTCATTGAAGCTTTTGGTTATCAGCACAGGATCTGCACAACATAAGGGGATCAACATCTCATGACGAGGAGAGAGTCATAAGGACCCACCCCTCTATAAGGGACTTTTCCAAATTATATAGCTATTGGGGGAATGGCTTCATTTTATTCTGTAGTGTGACCAACAGTATGTTTTCTTTGATCTAGTAAATAACTTACCCTCCACATTTAGGCAAGAAATATTTATCACATTTCATGGGTCACATGCAAAAAGAAGACATGAAAGTTGGATGGAGACTCTTAAGAAGAGTTTCAACTAGAATAGTGGGGGAGTAAGAGACACAAATGATGATGCTGAAGGCCACTGACATTCATTATATAAGTGATGGACTGTCAAATAATGCATTTTTGTTTGTTTGTTTGTTTGTTTGTTTAATGTTATACTGGTTCCTGGATTAAGGAATCATATACAAAATTTAGGGCTGAGAGTGTCATAGTTTCTGTTGGGAGAGATAATAGAAGAAAAGTGCTAGGAATTGAAAGGTAAAAGATCACACGGGTTTATTCTATAAAAACTGTTCCCACTCCCATTCCCTTGGCAAGAGCCATCCATTTGACTCGCTTAGTAATTGACTCTGAGCTCCCTTTTCATGGCCTTTGGAGGGAAATAGCTTTGCGATGAAATATTATCATTTTGGATATATTTATATGCATTTATTAGGTATTGGGAAGAAGAGAGGTGAGAGATGTTTTTCTTAATTCATCTATTTATACTAAATGAATTAGCTATAAAGATCTGTTTAATATGATCTGCCTAAAGTCACCAAGACAGAGCAAATGCATGTAATGTAAAGAGATGGAACCTGTAATAAGGTTTGAATAAAACAATACAAAAAAAATCAAACAAAAGTAAAAAGGAAACTTTAGAAGTGGTGGATATATTGGTTGCCTTCACTGAAGAAATGATTTCATGAATGTATACGTATGTTCAAATTTATCCATGTGTACACATAACACAGATACAGTCAGTTATAGCTATATAAAATTATTGGAAAAATAAACTAACACCATTTTGGAGCTGCTAGTTCTTTAAGATCACTATGGTCCATTTCTGTTACCTCTTCGTGTGGGGAGTTGTTTGATAATGATGCTACTGCCTTTGCCCAGGAGCTGCTGCACTACCAGCCCTTCCTTGCTGCCTTTTGCTCCACCTGGCTTACCTTCAAGATAGTCTGGAGCCAGCCCCAATGTGGCTTAATATTCTACCTGCCTTTCCTCCAGGAGGGATCACATTACCAGCCCACTCCCAAGGCCCTTAGATTCACAGATAAAAGACACTCAGACAGCTTTATTACTTTAACTTACCTGCTAGCACAATTGCTAGGTACAGATACTCCCACCTGGAAACGTGTGCCCCTCATTTATTATCAATTTATTATCTCCTTCTCTCCCTCCACCCTAATCTTAGAGGCTTGTATCAGCTAGCCCCTGCCAACATCATTGGCCATCTGCATGTAGCAGAGGCTATAGGCCCTAGCTTCCCTGAGACCTTACATGATTGCTGCCTTTTCTATTCTAAATCATGGCAGAAAAGGGCCCTTTCCTCCCTTGCATCTGCCTTTTCCTCCTGAGACACAGAAGTCCCACCTGTACCTTCCACCCAGCAATTGTCTCCCTGTCTTCATTATTGACATATCAATAACAAATTAGAGAACTAGGCCTTATTATCAGAACCTCCCCTTACATCATTGAGATGGACAAGTATCTTCATTAATATGTCAATTATTTAAATGCTAGGAAGAAAGAGTTAAATTATACAGTTTGACAAAATTCCATTATAAAGAAAATCTAGCATTCCAATTGTGTGGGGACATCATGCAAGATATTCTAAATCTGAGAAAGTTATGATTCCATCATTGTGTGGCAGTTCTAGTTCAAGGTATATCCAGAATATAAACACAACTATATCCAGAATAAAGCATAAATAATGATTACTAAATATATTTAAATAAGATAAACATTTGTTTCATCATGCAAAGGGATACTATAGAAATCATCTTCAGCATTGTATTGGTCCTAGTTCTGTACTTTCCTCATTCACTAGTAAATCAAACAGATGAGTATGGCCATTATGTGGGATCCCTACTAATAGTTAAATGTTAATAACTAAACTACTACTAAATGTTAAGCTCTGGCATAGGACCTGGAGGTAAGGTACAAGCAAAACCAGTGTCTTCTCTTTTAGGGAGCTAAAACATGAGGCAGTCTTATAAAGTGTTTGCAAAATAATGCATGACAAAGTCTTAAATTCTCAGAAGAGTAAAGAGAAATCTGTGAATTTTATGGCACTCCCTAATATTCACGAACAGTGGATGATAATTTTATTCCTCCTTGTAAAGAAGTCCATTACATTAGAATGTAGAGAGATGTCCTAAGTATATTACATGAATGAAACCATGTTTACCACTTTCTTAATTCAGCACCTTCTACACTTATGTCAATATAACCAGTTAAGATAAGATGCAATGAAGGTCAACTGAGGAAATTCGCAGGGCTGAGAAGCACCTAAAGAAATGCTCAACATCCTTAGTCATCAGAGAAATGCAAATCAAAACATGTCTGAGATTCCACCTCACACCAGTCAGAATGGCTAAGATCAAGAACTCAGGTGAGATCAAAAACTCAGGTGACAGCAGATGCTGGCGAGGATGTGGAGAAAGAGGAACACTCCTCCATTGTTGGTGGGATTGTAAACTGGTACAACCACTCTGGAAATCAGTTTGGCGGCCCTCAGAAAAATGGACATAATACTACCTGAGGACTCAGCTAGACCTCTCCTGGGCATATACCCAGAAGATGCTCCAACATGTAATAAAGACACATGCTCCACTATGTTCATAGCAGCCATATTTATAATAGCCAGAAGCTAGAAACAATCCAGATGTCCCTCATCAGAGGAATGGATACAGAAAATGTGGTACATCTACACAGTGAGTACTACTCAGCTATTAAAAACAATGACTTAATGAAATTTGCAGGCAAATGGAGGGAACTTGAAAATATCATCCTGAGCAAGGTAACTCAGTCACAAAAGAATGAACATGGTATGTAGTCACTGATAAGCAGATATTAGCCCAGAAGTTCAGAATGCCCAAGTTTCACTTTACAGTAACCACTGGACTGAGAGTGAAGTCCCAGATGGAAGAGTTGGAGAAAGGACTGAAGGAGCTGAGGAAGTTGGCAGCCCCTTGGAGGGAGCAACAGCGTCAACGGGCCTGACACCTCCTCGGTCTCCCTGGAGTTTGGACCACCAACCAAAGAATACACATCGAGGGACCCATGGTTCGGACCAGATATGTGGCAGAGGATGGCCTCGTTGGCCATCAGGGAGAGGAGAGGCCCTTGGGCCTGAGGGTGTTAGAGGCCCCAGTAAAGGGGAATGTCAAGGTGGGAATACGGGAATGGGTGGGCAGGTGGGTGGTAGGTGGAATTCCCTCATAGAGGCGGGGAAGGGGAAGGGATAGGGGGTTTCCAAAGAGGAGACCTAGAAAAGGGGAAACATTGGAAATGTAAATAAAGTATCAAAAAAATAAATTGATTAATTTTAAAAAAAGATGCAATGAAGGTTCATCCATCTCATGAAAGGAACATGATAGTGAATTACATTTAATACTGAGTCAATGTCAAATATGCACAATGTTGAAAATGTAAAACAAAGTGACATGAAAATGGGATTGAGGCAGTTCATTCTAAATATGTTCTTTGTGAGGTGGGTAAAGAAGAGATAGACATGATATATACATGATACACATACATACACACAGAAGAAAATTATATTTTTTACAAAAATACAGTGTACTCCAATTACAGTGATCATTTTCATTCCTACTTTCAGAATAGAAGGACAAGACCACTTAATACCAAGTCAGTGTACTCATATTATAAAGCATTTAGAATGCTCCAATATATTAAAGCTGATAGTATTCCTAAAGAGTATAAGAGTTTTATAACTGCATTCTAAATAAATATTGATAATTTCCATCATCGTTATATATGCCTTTTTCTCCCTATCAAAGAAGTTAATACAATATGACATATATACTTAATGTCAGTACAAATACTCTAACCTTAAGAGGCTTATTCACTACAAAACTCTATTTGTCTACAAATGATGATATATCCTCATAAAATAGCATGAGAATAAGCTTCTATAATTGAAATAAATGTATATAAATTCTGTGTTTCAACACTTCTAGTATATTGCAGTAATTCAATTTTAAGAAGAGGATTAAGGTAGGCTCCTTTCTGCGATAGTTCCTGCAAATAATGAGATCTTTAATAACTCACAGCTTACCCTATAACCTGTGCAGACAGACTCCAAGCAGACTGACCCATATTCTCTGTATATATAATTGTCAAGCATGATAGTATATGTGTATATCTCTGTGAGGTTTAATGTCTCTGTGTGTGTCTATGATGTGTATACGGTGTGTGTGTGTGTGTGTGTGTGTGTGTGTGTGTGTGTCTGTCTGTCTGTCTGTCTGTCTCTGTGTGTGTGTGTGTGTGTGTGTGTGTGTGTGTGTGTGTGTGTGTGTGTGTGTGTGTAAATTCAACTGGTTAGGATCCAGAATTGTTTCTTATTTATAGGATCATTCTTCCTGGAATATCTGAAAGTGAGTTTATAGATTGGATTAAGTAAGGTGGGAGGACCCATCCTCAACCTCAATGTGAGCAATATGCCATGGGCTGGGGTCCTGAACTGAAAAAAGGATAGAAAAGTGTACTAGCATCTCTCTCTCTCTCTCTCTCTCTCTCTCTCTCTCTCTCTCTCTCTCTCTCTCTCTCTCTGTATGTGTGTGTGTATGTGTGTGTCTGTGTCTGTGTGTAATTAACTTGAGCCGGTTGGAATGATAACATTCTCTATAAGAGCTGTAGACAACCAACAAGTTTCTCAATACCAGACACAGGAAGTCACCTTTTGACATTTTGCTCAGCAGAAATCAACAGACTCCTAAAGCAATATAGGATAGGATATTGATAGTTGCCTTCCTTGCTTTCCAGAACATGAAGGGAAGGCTTTTTTTTTTTTTTACAATTTTCTTTTCTTTTATTAATATTAATCATCCCATTCATTTACATCTCTAATGATATACCATTTTCCAGTTACCTCCTCCACCAACCACCACATCCCATGATATCCCACTTCCCGGTTACCCTTCTACCATCACCCCATCCCACATCTGCCCTCCCCCATCCCTTTTGCCTATATGGGAATGCTCTCCCATCCACCCACACTCTCCCACTCCACCGCTCCAGCATCCCCCTACTCTGAGGCATCAAACCTCCCCTGCACCAAGGGCCTCCCCTTCCATTGCTGTCTGGAAAGACCATCCTCTGCTATATATGTATCTGGAGCCAAAGATCCCTTTAGGTACACTCCTTTGTTGGTGGTCTAGTCTCTGGGAGAACTGGGTGGTCAGGCCAGCCTATATTGTTCTTCCAATGGAGTTGCAATCCACCTCCACTCCTCCAGTCCTTCTGTCAGCTCCCCCACCAGGTTTTCCAAGTTCAGCCGGATGGTTGGCTCCAAGCATCCAACTTGGCATTGGTGAGATGCTGGCCTGACCTCCCCAGTTACAGTCACACATGGTTCCTCTCCACAAGCACCTCTTCACCATGGTGTTGTTTGGTGTCTGAAGACATGATATATCCCTCAGGTGGGGCTGTTCCCTGGTTGGCCCCTCCTTCAGTCTCTGTTCCATTTTTTGTCCCTATTCTTCCTTTGAAGAGGAACATTTTTGGCTGGATTAAAAAAAAAGAAAAAGAAAAAGAAAACTTTGAGATGGGTGTGTGACTCCATCCCTCTGCTAGGGGCTGTGTTTATCCACTGGAGGTGGTCTCCACATGTTCTATTTCCCCCTTCTCCGTGTGTTACAACTAAAGTCAATCCCATTGGGTCCTATGAACTTCATATTTCTCTGGTGTCTGGGACCCTCCAGTGGCTATCCCCAGTTCATCATCCCCACTGCTACCTATTTTTATTTTATTTCCTGACCTCCTAAACCTCTCTCACGTCTCCTCCAGATTCTGATACTTCCACCCTTATTTCCTCCTCCTTCCTTCTCCCTCCTTTGTTTCCCTCTCCTTCCAACTCCTACAATAATCCTGTTTCCCCCTCCATGCAGAGCTGAAGCATCCACCCCTTGATCTTCCTTCCTTATGTGCTCCATATGGTTTGTAGGTTGTATCATATGTACTGTGAGCTTTTGGGTTTGTATTCACTTATTATTGAGTACATACTATGTGTGTTCTTTTGTGTCTGGGTTACCTCACTCAGGATGATATATTTTAGTTCTACCGATTTGCCTGTGAATTTCATGATGTCATTGTTTTTAATCACTGCATAGTACTCATTGTGTATATGTACCGCTTTTTCTCTATCCATTCTTCTGTTGAGGGACATCTGGGTTGTTTTCAACTTCTGGCTATTATAAATATGGCTTCTATAAAGATAGTGGAGCATGTGTCCCTGTATATGTTGGAGCATCTTTTGGGTATATGTCCAGGAGTGGTATAGCTGGGTCCTCAGGTAATACTATGTCCAATTTTCTGAAGCACTGCCAGACTGTTTTCCAGAGTTCAACTGGCAGTCTGCATGTAGAAGAATGCAAATTGATCCATACCTCTCTCCTTGCACAAAGATCAAGTCCAAGTGGATCAAGGACCTCTATATAAAACCAGATCCACAGAATGTAATAGAAGAGAAAATGGGGAAGAGCCTCAAATACTTGGGCACAGGGGAAAACTTCCTGAACAGAACACCAATGACTTATGCTTTAAGAGCAACAGTCAACAAATGGGATCTCATAAAATTGAAAAGCTTCTGTAAAGCAAGGGACTCTGTCAATAAGACAAAACAGCAACCAATAGATTGGGAAAATATATTTATCAAAGCCTTATTTTTTAATACACAGCACACTTCAGACATAGCATTTGGTAGACTAAAGTTGTATCTGACATGGAAGATTCTTCTCTGAGAAAGGCATTTAAAGTACCTGAAGGTGCTATGCAAGCTGCTGAGGGAGAAAAGTAATCAACAGTGCTCCCCAACTGTAATACATATGAACCTCAACAATGATGTGACATCTACAAAGGTGCACAACTAGGATTTAGACTTGTAGACTTTTTATGAGGGCTACTTAATGGCAGGAAACTAATGCCTGCTACTGTAATCATAGCCAACAACTTTTGTACACTGAGGAGGAAAACCTATCCTTACCACTTCAATACACCAGTAGAGTTCTAAAATGCATTATAAATACTTATCTTTATATCAACACATAAGTTGTGCTCTCACCACTCACACAAGCAGCAATATTTTTTCAGAAGACACATACCATTACAGAAAGCCATGACTGGTCAAAATGCAAATAACAACTATTACCTGCCCAATCACAACTAATAGACATACAACACTGCCCTTACATCTAAGGTTCAGGGAACATCATGACAAAGAAGATGGAAACATATTAAGAGCCAAGGCACCAGGACATCTGCAGTAACATTGTGTCTCTTATGTATCACAGAGAGTTTGCACCCATGAAATCACAATAATATGGCTGCTGCATAAATAAAAATTGAACAGTGCCAACACCAGTTGACATGGAAATTAAGACAGGTGAAATCTCACAGTGCCCTTGCCTAGAAAAACTACAGTAAGTTAATGACTAAAGAGGAAGGGGTAATCTTTATGGGACTGAAGCATCCTTACTTGGGTCCTTCTACTTGTTAACTTTCTTGAGTTCTGTGGAATGTATGCAGGGTATTCGGTAATTTTTTTTTTTTTTTTTTTTGGCTAATATGCAATTATTTATGAGTATATACCATGCATATTCTTTTGGGTCTAAATTACCTCACTCAGGATGATATTTTCTAATTTCATCCATTTGCCTGCGAAACTCATGATGTCCTCATTCGTAAAAGCTGAAGAGTATTCTATTGTGTAAATGAACCACATTTCCTGTGTTCATTCTTTTGTAGTTGGACAGCTGGGTTGTTTCCAGCTTCTGCTATCACCTATAAGGCTGATATGAACATAGTGGAGCTTGTGCCCCTATGGTACGGTGGGAAATCTTTTGGTTATATTCTCAAGAGTGGTATTGCTGGGTATTTGGGTAGATCTATTTCCAATTTTGCAAGGAACCTCCAGATTGATTTCCAGAGTGGTTGTAACAATTTGCAATCACACCAACAATGGAGGAGTGTTCCTCTTTCTCCACTCCTTGCTAACCTATGCTGTCACCTGAGTTTTTGACCTTTGCCATGTTGATTGGTGTAAGATGGAATCTCAGGGTTGTTTTGATTTGCATTTCCCTGATCACTAAGGACTTTGAAGATTCCTTTAAGTGTTTCTTAGTCATTTGAGTTTTCTCTGTTGTGAATTCTCTTTTTAGCTCTTTACCCCATTTTTGTAAGTGGGTTGTTTGGGGTTTTTTGGAGTTTAGCTTCTTGAGTTCTTTGTATCTTTCAGATATTAGCACTTCCCGAAGAGACAGTATCCAAATTAACAAAATTAGAAAATTAAAGGGAGACATAACAACAGAAACTGAGGAAATTCAAAAAATCATCAGATCCTACTACAAAATCCTATACTCAACAAAATTGGAAAATCTAGATGAAATGGATGATTTTCTAGGTAGATATCACAAACCAAAGATAAATTAAGAGCTAGGAACTATCTAAATAGGCCCATATCTCATAAGAAAATAGAAGAAGTCATTAAAACCTCCCAACCAAAAAAAGCCCAGGGTCACATTGTTTTAGTGCAGAATTCTACCATACCTTCAAAGAAGAGCTAATACTAAGACTCCTCAAAATATTCCATAAAATTAAAACAGAAGGAGCACTACCTAATTCATTCTATGAAGCCACAATTACTCTGATACCTAAACCACACAAAGACCCAACAAAGAGAACTTCAGAGCAATTTTGCTTATGAATATAGATGCAAAAATACTCACTAAAATTCTAGCAAACTGAATCAAAGAACACATCAAAACCATCATTCAGCACCATCAAGTAAGCTTCATCCCAGTGATACAAGGATCATTCAATATATGAAAATCCATTAACATAATCCACTATATAAACAAACTCAAAAAATAATCACATGATCATTTCCTTAGATGCTGGAAAAGCATTTGACAAAATATAACACCCCTTAAGTATTGTAAAGAGCAGGAATTTAAGGCCCATATTTAAATATAATAAAGGCATTATATAGCAAACCAACAGCCAATATCAAGTTGAATGTTCCACATGATCTTATGTAGTTAAATACTTGGTACCTGGATGGTGACACTGGATAAAAAAGTTTGAATCATTGGTAGGTAGAGTCTTACAGGAAGACGTAAAATATTAAATGGGCCTTAAGGTTTATATCCCCTCTGGAACTGTAAAATGAAACAAGCTTATTCTTTCTTAATTTGATTTTGACTGGGTATTCTATTACAGCAAGAGAAATGTAACAAATACACCATTTAAGTTACAATGTAAATATTATTTTGGTTTTTCTACTGCCTCAGATCTTCATATATCTTAATACTACCCCTGATCATTGTCATTCTCAAAATATCAACTTTCATTATTTGATGTAAAGTGAGGAAGACATATAACAATGAAATGCTTAAATGTTGTCTTAGTCAGTGTTTCTATTCCTATAGAAAACGTCATGACAAAGAAGCAAGTTGGGGAGGAAAGAGTTTATTCAGCTTGCACTTCCACACCAAAGGAAGTCAGGACTGTAACTAAGCAGGTCAGGAAGCAGGAGCTCTTTCAGAGGCCATAAAGGGATGTTACTTACTGGCTTGCTTCCCTTGGCTTGCTCAGCTTGCTCTCTTATAGAACACAAGACTATCAGCCCAGGGATGGCACCACCCGGAAGGGATTCTCCCCCCTTGAACACTAATTGAGAAAATGCCTTACAGCTGGATCTCATGAAGGCATTTCCTCACCTGAAGCTCCTTTCTCTGGGATTACTCCATCTGTGTCAAATTGACACACAAAACCAGCCAGTACAAATGTGATTCAAAATCTTCAGACTTAGTCTCCCTAGTAAAGCCAAAAGAACTGTAAATAAGCCAAAAAATGGGTGCTTCTCTGTGTCATTTCAGTAATCAGGATTCAGGATATTTAACATGTTATCAACATCCAATAAACTGACTATATTTTATATCAATAATGCAGAACCTGAGCATAAGTATAAAAATTCCTTAGAAAGCTAATGATTTTACCCCTTTAGCGAGCAAAAGCAGCAACTTCAATGTACTTCATAAATTTCTTTGGAAGTTATGGAGAGTTTTAATCTGCTTGGCATTTCTCTTTTAGAATCTGAAATATTTCTGTATCTCCTACTTAGAACTTGTTAGACCAGCAATTCCAAAAAGGGTGATTTATAAAAGAGCATCATTTGTTACCCCACAGTTAGAAGATGAGATTTCTCTTCTTTGATTCTTAATCATTCTAAAATGTTCATGATTCGTTATGGATTTTTCTGTCCTTATCATTTAATACCTCTACTGTGTCTTTTTTTTTTTTAAATAGAGGTTTCATTGTATCACTGGATATGACATGATTTAATAAAGTATTAATAGTTGTCAAATATCTTGGTCAATGAATGATTTGAGGTAAGTCAGCATAATATCAACTATCCTGTGTCTTTAACTTAGACTACAGTAGTAAAATATTGAATTATTAATATTATGCTGAAATCAAATATTTTTATTCATCTGTGACTATTATCATGTGAAAACTTAAAGCAATAAAATCATCATAAAGTTTAAAAAGTTTGTTTCCTTTGCTAGAAAATTAAAATACCGAGTAATGTAGGAAAAAGTACCGGTACCTAGGCATGAGGCTGTAGACTTCCACTGGTGAAAGGCCAGTTAATCACCTCCTTGGACCTAGCAGTGAAGTTCAATGCTGAGATTAATTCCATGTAAAAAACGTCTTTCAGGAGCAATGTTGGCAATGAGCTTAGCCTCTCAGAGAGCCAGCAATAGGCAAATGAGCTTGCTGTCCAAGTAAAGTATATGAGGGAGGCCCTGATATAATGCATCCTCCACTTTGCCCAGTACAAGAGGCAGGTGTTGATGGCTCCACTCTCTCTGAGTTGAATACCCTGGTTCACTTGTGGTAGTTGTCCTCTGAACCAATCAAATCAATAAGGTAGAGTTTTTCCTCCCGCTGGCGAAACAGAGTCAAATGTTCACTCTGATCCACCTGGACCAATAACATTGACTGACTGACTATAGGAAGAGCACTGCTTAAGCAGGATAGTTCCTACAACTTATTTCTACAGGCTGGCAGGAAGTGCTGCTCAAAGTCAGGGAAGCAAGTAATGAGCTTCCGTGTGAGACCTGGAATCAAGATGTTCCCTCGCCAGTCTTCTCTTATCACTAGGTGTCCTGATGCAGGATCCAAGAAGTCTAATACCTTTTCCTGGTAGACCTCCAAATAAGACACTGTGACAGAAAGTCCCATGCCCGGCCTTCAGCACTTTCTGCCCTTGTTATCTGCAGGAGGTCCATGAGAGCCTAAGGAATCACTCCATGTTGTTATGGGCTAACCAGCATTGCATGTGTTCTCAGTAGTGCCCTATATGAGCACACTTGTAATTCTGCCCTTCCAGCAAGCGCTGTAAGATAAGCTGTACTGAACTTACATAGATGTCCTGCTGAGTGCTCTTCTCTCCATAAAAGACATCAAACTGATATTTGAGAGTCTTCTAGCATTTTCTTCAAGTGGCCACCTCAAAAGAGCAGTTTTCTATGTCTCATACACAAGGGGGTCACTTTGCTTCCGTTTCTTCATCTATAAATGGGCACAGTCATACAGCCACTCGAGTTGAATGTGGGGGCTGGCTAACCCCTATCTTGTTTAGACATCTTTCAGCTCCTGGCGTGGCCACCACCATCTCTGGTAGCTGCGGCCTTACCTTAGCCACAACGTCCTTATTGATCCCTTCGTTGGACCACATCTCTCTTTTGAATTTTTTATTCCTTTAAATATTTATTGATTTGTTTTATATGTATGTGTCAGTGTCTGTATACATATGTGTGCACCTTCTGTGTGCCCAGTGGGTGTGGTTGTGAGCTGCCTCACATTAGTGCTGGGAACCAAGGACGAGTCATCTACAAAAACAGCCAACGTGCTTGCTTTCTGAGTCATCTCTTTAGTCTCATCCATTTGACTTTTTAAAATTTAAAACAGTGTCTTTCACTGAACCAGAAGCCCAGTAATTCATCTAGACAGGCTGACTCGTAAACACCAAGAAACTCTGTTTCTGCCACCTCAGCACTCAAATTATAAGTGTTTCCCACTATGCTCATTGTCTACATGTATTCTGAGAGACTGAATTCATATCCTCATGTTTGCACAGCAAGCCCTTACCAAGTGATTCATCTCCTCAAACCTTTCATTCAATTTTAGACTTTACATTCTTGAATAAACTTTACCATTTTTTAAAAAATAAATAATTTGGTTCAAATTACAAGAAAGACCAAGAAATATCAATGTGAATAAATTGGAAGAATATGTACTTAAGAATAAAAAATGTACACAGTGCAAAATATTTTTCATGTATATACATTTAAGCTAAATACAATAAAAATAAAACAAAGTGAGTTACCTTAGATCATGATGTGTGTGTGTGTGTGTGTGTGTGTGTGTGTGTGTGTGTGTGTGTGTGTGATAAAGGTGTGGCTTGATGTTTAAGAGCAATAGCTGTTCTTACAGAGGACATGGGCTCATTTTCTAATACACACAGTCACAACCATCTGTAACTCCAGTTGCAAGGCATCTGAATTCCTCTTTTGACATTCCAAGCCCAAATATAGTACACCTATGTACAGAAAGGTGAAACTCACATACAGACACAATAATTAAATCTAAGAAAGTAGATATATTGACTTGGTTTATGTAGAAGAAATTATTCACAAACTTCTGCACACATCTGGTATATTTCTCTAGAATGGGTATGTACTACACACTTTTATAATCACCCAGTCTACTGCTTCTTCCACATGTCTGTGCTCAGGTAGATGTGTTTTGTCTTTTGGGTTGTTCTGCAACTTCCTATCACTTAATAAATCATCAATGCTCCAGTAGATAAAGGAAAATTTAGAGATACATAAAAGGAATACCATGCAGCTGCAAAGCTGTTACAATTCTGTCATTTGCAGCAAGAGTTGAAACTGAATAAATTATTGTAAATAAAATATGCTCAATTATTTACTTTTCCTATTGCTGGTATCAAAGGACTGAAATGAAGCAATTTATCAAAGGAAGGTTATTTTTCAGATTCTAGTTCCAGGCTTATACCGTCCAGCAGAGATGTATGGCAGTTTGAGCTTGAGGCAGCTTCTCACATCTCAGTGTCAGAAAAAAAGACAACAGAAATGCTGTTGCTCAGCTTAAGTTTCCTTTTCGTTGAATTCAGGACCCTGATCCTTGGAATGAAATCACATACTTTAAGGAAAAATTTGCTACCTCAGTTGAAATAATCTAGATACTCCCTCCAAGATTGCCTAGAGGCTTGTCTTCTATGTAATTCTAGATATTGCCAAGGTGACAATCAGTATTAACCACACAATCACAAATATATAATTTGGCCCATCTCCCATCAGAAGGGAATCCATCTATCTGCTATCCCTAAGTAAGATTCTTTTGTGTTTATGACAAATGCCATTCTTTTCCCTTAAGCTGATTTCAAAAATAAAATTACAACCATTTTCTCAATACATTGTCTTAAATTACACCACCTGAATGGACTTGCCTGAAGAAAGGACAACAGAAAACAAGAAACGACAGTTTAATTTTAAAAAATGATCAGTGTGCCTGAAATATACCTTACTAAGTGGATGCTTAATTGATTAAGCCATATATGGAAAAACAATTAGGAGCAAGGGTGATTCATCTATAGGAAAAAGTGATAATGATCTCACAGACCCGATATGTGACATTGACCTGTGTGATATTGCTTCCTTTTACCATCAAAATAGCAAACAGTGTCAGTGACTAAGTGTAAAGTGGGAGAAGGTATTGAGGTTTGTGGAGAAGACAGGATGAAATATAGCTCTCACTGGAGTGGACAACACAGTAAGAACTATAGATTGTTGTCATTTGTGGCTACACCAAGCACAATGTTAGCTAAATTCACATAATTTTAAGCATTAAACATTGAGCTGCACTTCACCTGGATTGAAAGTTTATCAGTAGGTGAGTATTGAACAAGGAGTTTATTTATAGACAAGGGAGTTTAGGTTATGTGACAGACCATACAACCGAAAAATAAGGAAAAGAAGAATAAGATATAAAAGACAATGAAGCTCAGGAAAATTACTGTTCCTTGTGATATCCAAGGATTAAAGGATTAGAGAACCAGAATGAGGGGGTGACTTACATTGTGTACAGTGCTACTATCATGCAAAAAGCCGTGGGTTTGACCAGATCAGCCACAGTGATAAACTGGCCAAGGTGTTACATTCCTATAATCCCTAAACTTAGGAGTTGGAGGAAGGAGGATCAGAAAAAAATCATGGTCATTCTTTACTATGTAAAAAATTAGAGACTACCCTAGTACCACATGAGACTTATGGAAAATGGAGTGTGGAGGCAAAAAAGAAGAGATAGAGGAAATTATGAACTTAAATGGGTTAGTTGAACATTTGGAAATGTTGGTTTTAGGTGAACTTTCATTAAGGATGTATTTATTAACCAGGATAAATTTATGTATAAATAAATAATAAAAACTACTCAGCTGAGACAAAAAGCTAAGGAAATTTTCAGCAGTATTACATACACATACACACACCTTCTTTCCTTCCCTCTTGGTTCTCCTCAGCCCCAAAGCCTGGGAAACAAAACCCTACCTACTTCTCTTCTGCTCAGCTATAGGCTATTGGCATATTTATTCAACCACTTATTTTAATTTAAGGAGCAAGTCACATAGAATTACTTGATGTTTGTGAGAATTCTCTCATCCCTGGGAGCAACCAGAACTTGGGGGCTAGTATATAGCATTACAATACATGGCAACAGAATAAACCTCAACAGAGCAACACTGTCTGGAGACAAAATTGGCTTGCTAGTTTATTATTCTAATTTTGCATTTGAGGGTACAAATGCATCTTAAATAACATAAACTTGTTTTGCATAGTATAAAAAGAGGCATGCATAGAGTCATACTGGATGCATGCAACTAGATCTTATTTCCTTCATACTGATGAGTTTCTACCCATATTGCTATTTATAAGTGTTTACTTCATTTCTTTTTCTCAGTATAACATTCTATGGTTCATGATTTTGGAAGGGACACTCAGCAAGGTTGGCAATATGTTCGTGTTGCCATACTCAGAAATTAGAATTGCTAATGTAAACTTTACAGTTCGTGTGTGTGTATGTGTGTGTGTGTGTGTGTGTGTGTGTGTGTGTGTGTGTGTGTGTGTGTGCTTGTGTGTGTGTGTATGTCCCAGTCCTGTTTGGGTCTACCCTTACTCATTTGAATACGCAGTTCCTGGCTATCCAAACAGTGTAGGGCATGGGACCCCTATCATAGTATGGGCCTCAAATAAAAACCAACACTGGCTGCCTACTCCTACAAATTGCCTACTCTCACTTCCCTAGCACAATTTACAGCCAGGAAAGATCATAGGTCAAGTGGTTATTTGACTGGAGTGGTGTCAAGGTTTCTGTTTCTGCATGTTGTGGAATACCTTCTTACACAAAAGCCTAGAATGTATGTGTCAATTTTCCATGCAGGCACCATCTCCGCCTCAGTAGAGCTGTGTGGATGTCATCCTCTGCAATGGGGCCTTGCTGTCAATTTTCCAAAGTGACCTTCTGACCTTGTTGTTCAGGGATTTCTATGGAACCCTCTCGGCCAACAACTCAACCAAATGAAACCATGTCCCACCACTACTAAATAATGCCAGTTTAGACTCAGTATCCTCCATTACTATGAGTACTCACTTTGGTCACTCTCCAGATTCCAGGAAGTTTCCACTGCACTAGGTTTCTGCACTACCACCTGAATGTTCCCCAGTTCCATCTGTCTCTACCTGCATTTTCCTCCCATCCCTGTCCCTCCCCCATGATCCTTCCTGCTCCAGTCCAAAAATATTCTCATTCTATAAGTAAAATTTATTCAACTTCACATTCCAGTAGAATTCCATGCCTCCTCCATTCCTTGATCCCTTCTCTTTACCTAATCTCAATGGACCTGTGGATTGCAGCTTGAACATAGCTTACTTAGCAACTAATATCCATTTATAAGTGAGTATATACCATGTTTGTCTTTCTGGGTCTGGGCTATCTCACTCAGAATGATTTTTCTATTTGCATCTACTTGCCTGCAAATCTCATAAGTTATTTCTAATGACATTCTACTATACAACTAGATTGTTGACCTATCCAGTCATCATCAGAGAGTCTTCCTCTTGTAATAGATGGGAATAGGTACAGAGACCCACAGCCAGATCTTATGCAGAGAGAGAGAGAGAGAGAGAGAGAGAGAGAGAGAGAGAGAGAGAAAGTTATCTACCTGCTCCCTCTCCTTGGAGATCAGGAAACCCTGCAGAAGAGGAGGAATGGTGGTAGTAGTCAAGGGAGATGGAGGATACCAGGAAAATATGGCCCAATAAATCAATGAAGCAAGGCTTACCTAGGTTCACAGAGACTGAGGCCAAACAGGAGGCCTGTATAAGTCTGTAGAGGACCTCTGCATATATGTTATGACTGTTAGCTTGGTGTTTTTTGTGTGTGAGATTGTTAACAGTGGGAGTGGGTTCTGACTCTTTTGTTTGCGCTTGTAACTCCTTGCCAGCAGGTCCAGGTAAGAGGAGAGAACCCAGTTCACCTGAGCCTATCCAGGGCTGAGCAGGATGGTGAGTGTCAGTGGTCCAAAAGAAACATACCAGGCTAGGAAACTTGTTGAAGCAGGAACTCAACTTTATTGCATCAATATACAGAGAAGACTCTCACTTATACAGAGAAGACAAAGGGGGTGGGCACTTAGGTATGGGGAGAGATGACATAGGAGGCAGGAAAGGGTAAGGGGCAAACTGACAGGGACAATAGCAAAGCTCCACATCAGCAGCAGCAGACAGAGAGAGGGCCAAAATGGGTCTTCCTGAGTCACCCCTATATGGAAGTGACTGAGACAGGTCTCAAAACTCAAGCCAGGCTCGGGTTTGTCCTCAAGGCCCAAAACAGGGTCAAAATGGGGCCCAACACTACCACTGCCCAGGGCCCCACCCTCTCAGCCTAGGGACAGCGGGAGGGGGAGAACACCCCCAGTACTGCACTGTCCAAGCAAGCATAGGCCCAGAATTGCAGCAGCCCCAGCTTGGCACAGTCAAGTCAGTGAGAAACTGGGGCCACTGACATCAAAGCCACTCTTTTTTTTTTTTTTTTTTTGATACTTTATTTACATTTCCGATGATTCCCCTTTTCTTTGGAAACCCCGTGTCCCCTCCCCCTCCCCGCCTCTGTGAGGGAATTCCTCCTCCCACCTACCCGCCCACCCATTCCCACCACTCTTGCTGCCTGCTGCGAACTGGGGCTCCTGCTTCCTGCCCCTATGACCTGACCACAGGCATTGTGTAGTGCTTTCTGTCCATGTGCCAGTCAGTGTCCCCTGCAGAGCAGGGGCTGCTCTAAGGAGGAAGCCGGAGCTCTCTCCTCCCTGTGCCAGCACCAGCGCTGCACTCGCAACCAGGCCACGAACAGGCTGCCTCAGGCCGTGCCTCCCCTGGATGAGGCGAAGAGGGCCGTCACCATGGAGTGGTCATGGCTCCAGGCCCAAGCTGGGCACTCGAAGGGGAGCTGCAATGAAGATGCCCAGGCAGTGATGTGCCCTGGGGCTTGTTGCTGCTGGTGGGGGGTGGGGGGGGGCGTGGGACAGGCAGGCCCAACACTTTTCTCCAATTGGGTTGCCTTTTTCACCTTAGGTGTGAGATCTTTTATCTTATTGTATCTTTTTGTGGGGTTTGGATGTTGTCTGTGGAAGTCTGCTCATTTGTGTAGAGGAAATGGAAGGGTAGTGGATCTGGAGAGAAGGGAGGTAGAGGGAAGCTGGAAGGAGTGGAGGGAGGTAGAAATTGTGGTCAGGTATATTGTATGAGACATAAATCTGTTTTCCCTAAAAATTTAAAAAGTAAAAAGTAATTACTATAATTACTCAATTAAATATTGTAGTCCTGCTTCCCGTATCTCTAATAGAGGTGCTACCCTTCCAAAAAGCAACTAAGAGAGAATTTATTTTCACTACAGTTCCATATCATAGTCTATCACTGTCAGGAAGATATAGCATGACCTTTACACAGGCTGTCACAACATTTCCTTTGGACAGAACAAAGAGAAATCGAGGCACACATTTTCACTTAGTTGTTTGCTTATGGTCAGCTAGACTTTTCTCTTACACAGTTCAGAAAGTCCAGCCTGGGAAATGGTGGTACCCTTCAGTGGGCCAGGTCCTCTCATGTCAATTATAATTAAGACAATTTAGGACAGACATGCAAGCAGTTCAACTCATTGTATATAGTCACTCTTAGAGTCTCTTCCAAGGTGATTCTAGTTTATGTCAAGTTAACAATCAAAGTATTTTTCTGTTATGTAACAGTTTCTTCTGAGATTGAAACATTCTCTCCTTCAAGGAGCTCTTTAAATGAAGAGGTATACAACTCAAAATAGCTTCAGGTATTTCCTGAAACTGACCAGATTCATTACCTCACCTTTCCAGAGTAAACCATAAAGACTGTTGTGA
The DNA here is from genome assembly GCA_028551405.1 of Uromys caudimaculatus. Classification (NCBI taxonomy): domain Eukaryota; kingdom Metazoa; phylum Chordata; class Mammalia; order Rodentia; family Muridae; genus Uromys; species Uromys caudimaculatus. The sequence continues at coordinate 81,799,267 of CM052711.1, read as the reverse complement.
GAGTTGCACTAGAGAAGCCAAACTGCAAAGGAGACTATAATAAGACCAAGCCAGAATCATAGAAGAAACAGAAACCAGCCAAGCTTCCTGGAAGTTTAAATCAGAGTCACGTATTTAACATTTAACTTTAAGTCAGTCTCCAACCTGTTGAAGTACCTTCTGACTATGCAATGTGTCCCAGGTTTCCCAGCTTCTCAACCATACTTGTGTAAGTGACCCCAACAGAACTCACCATTTCCCCAAATTTGTTTGATTATATCTGCTTTTATGCTGTCCTGGAATTCCTATCTGGAGTGAGTAGATGTGTGTGGATTGTGAATCCCTAGGAAAAGTTTTGTCACACAGCACCCTTACAGGTATATAAACTCAGCAACAATTCTTAAGAACTCTCCTTGCTGTGAAAATTTAAACTTTTCAAATCAGGTGTAACTTTTTGTAGTTTTACTTATACATTTCCTTAGCTTTACACAAAAGCAGATGTATCTTCAAACTAATGAAGGATTTATGGTTCCTGGTTGATAATGGTCCTTGTGATGAGAGTGTCTCTCTTCTGTGGGAACGGTGATAGACTAAAAGGAAGGTTTACCCTGATTGTAAATCTGCTCCATACTAGCTTTCTATCTTAGCACAATAAGCTCATGACACATGAAAATTTTCAGAGTCCTAATTGCAGAATTTTCTACAAAGGGCTCAATAATTGGTAGCCAACGAGCGCCGTAGAAAGGGGGAAACCTCTGCCTGGGATGCCAGGAGTCGGTAGCCAACGAGTGCCATAGAAAGGCGGAAACCTCTGTCTGCGCCGCCAGGAGTCGGTAGCCATCGAGAACCGGAGAGGGGTACCCACCCAGGAGCCTGGAAAGGTCATGAGTGGGGTTGAGGGGAGCAGCACCTCTCGCCCAGACCTGCCCTGATCTGCCAGGTTCCGGGGACTGAGAACCCGGGGACAGAAAGACTCCGAAACTTCAGGATCTCACTTGCAGGGGGAAACCTCTGCCTGGGATGCCAGGAGTCGGTAGCCAACGAGTGCCATAGAAAG
>CM052711.1:81783016-81797731 GCA_028551405.1 Uromys caudimaculatus | reverse complement strand
GGGGGGGGGGTGGTGGGACGTGGAATTCCCTCCTAGAGGCGGGTTGGGGAGGGGATGGGGGGTATACAAAGAGGAGACTCAGAAAAGGGGAAACATTGGAAATGTATATAAAGTATCAAAAATAAAAAAGGAGGAAAAAAAAAAGGGCTCAATAATTGCTAGTATATATTTAGGAATTCTATGTAACCATTATTAGGAATTAAGAAATCATCTATTTTTCTACATAGCATCACTGCAATATAGTATATCTTCATTGATCTATAGAAAATCTGTCCAAAAGGGTGGGCTAGTGCCCAGGGAGTATTATACCAACTTAATAATTATTTAAAAAGGCATGTCAGCTGCAAGAATCAGTCCTGACATGAGATTCCTGAAAACCTTACGATTCAGAATTATTGAGTACAGGTCATACAGTACAATGTGTTATCTCTAGAATGCCACTTGTATGCCTTTAGCCCTTCTCATCAATAAAAATCTTATTGACTAAAATGTCTTTCTTTAGTGTTTCTCACTGTGTGCTGCACCCATGGAGAAAAGAAGTGGGAGCTGGATCCCCTGCAGCAGAGTTATTCTTGTCTGAGCCATGCCTGATGTACATTCTGGCAAATACACTCAAATCCTAAGAAAGAAAAGCAAGCATTTATTATTGAGCAATCTCTAGTCCCACTGAGATGGTGAGATTCCTTCTAGGACCATTTACTTTCTGTATTATAAGTATGTGAAAATGCCTGAAACATTGCAAAATAGTGTTATATATGGTCATTTCAAGCTAGTATTTCTATTCTTAGAGTGCAATTACAATCATTTGTTTGGGGTTTTTACACATATATGGGCTATTTACGTCTTTTGGCACCATAAATTAATAAAGTTAAGGTACTGGATTATACTGGATTAATCTACAAATAAATTTCTAGAAAGATAATGCCACATTAAGCATTCTAGTTCATTTACTGCCAGATGCCTTCTGAGAATATCTATGGCGATTCCATGTGGTTTAATGCATTTTTAAAGATAATCATCACATAATTTTTTTAAAACTTTTTTTCAAACATTTATTCATGTTGTGTGTGTATGTATCTATGTGTCTATGTCTGTGTATGTATGTGTCTGTTTTTCTTTCTCCGTGTGTGTGTGCATGTGTGTGTAAGAGAGAGAGAGAGAGAGAAAGAGAGAGAGAGAAAGAGAGAGAGAGAGAGAGAAGAGAGAGAGAGGGGAAAAGAGAGACAGAGAGACAGAAAGACCCCACATGTGTGGGAGAAGGTGACGGTTTACTACAGTCAGTCCTCTTTTTCTGCCATAAGGAAAAAGGGTCAGCTAGGGTAAGCAAGCTTGGTGGCCAACACGTTTACCCTTGAGCAATCCTGCCAGCTCCTGTTGCACATTTTCAATATCATCATGCATTGATTACATATCTTCCTAGATTGAATCTAAACACATGCTACTTGTAATGCTACGTTAGAGGATATATTCTTTAATTTTTATTTGTTAACATCTAGTGTATGGAAATGAAAGAGGTTTTTATGTTCACTTTTAATTACATTCCTGTGGCTCACACATTAATATTTATAAGAAGAAAATACCATCCTTGGCATTTCTATATACATAATGAAATCATTCAAGACTAAGATGTTAACTTATGTTTTGCAGTCTTCTATCTTTTGTTATTTTTTTCCATTGTCCTACTGTATTATTAAATAGCTGGAGGAACAACAGCCTTGCAGTTTCCTGATCTCAAAATAAGAAAATTTTGTATTTTATACAAATTATCTCAATTCTAGTTACACAAGGGTTTTGTGAGATAAAAATGATATATTTTTCTATTAATTATAGAAAATCCCATTATAAGATTTTAGTTTGAATTACATCAGGATTCAGTTAGCATAACATAAAAATTTTCTCTCTTACGGTGACACTGTGACAACTGTATTAAAATAACTGTGAAGTTATAAAGCATGCTTCAGTTTCTAAAAATAACCTCAAAAATTTGAAAATGCAAACAGTATTCCTGACTTTAACAATACTTTAACTGAAAAAATTACAATCCAGTGACACTGTCAAAAATGGTGGAATGGATAAATAGAAAAAAAAAGTCATCCTGATGAGACAGTGGATAGAAAAATGACAAAGCTGTCAGAACTGACTATGCAACCTGGAAACCAACCATCACCAAAGAAACCCTGAAATGCTTACTGTAAATAAGGAACTAGTTAATTAAGTAAAACACAATAAGAGCTCCTAATGGAATTCAAATTCACCCACTGAGGAAAGCAGAGGCCTTGGGGACATGGATTATGGTCTTAAATAGTTAATATTCGAAATAACAAAATATTTTAAAGATTCACTTTATTTTTAGCAATGTGTATTTTGGTGTGTCAAGGATAAGGATGTAAAAGTATGTGAACATAAGTATGTGCCCCTGATGAGTCCAGCAGATGCCATTAGATATCGAAGAGCTCAAGTTAAAGATGGTTATGTACCATATACATAGGTGTTAGGAAATGAACTCTGTTATTATTAAGAACAATAAACCCTCAACCACTGAATTACCTCTTCATTCCCAAAGATGAACTTTAGTCTAAAGGAATTATAGCTTCCTAACTTACCTAAAGATTCTCTGAAGAGATGTGTCAAAGTGATTGCCACTATATTTCCCAACATGGAACCCATAAAGTGCTCAGGTAGCTATACCATCTGTGTCTGTCAGACCACTTATAGGCAATTCATTGATAATACAATGAAAAGAAATCACAGCAGGAAAAAAGGGGAGGGGCAAAATATACCAAAAACTTGGAAAGAAACTGTAAATCATGATTGTTAGAAGCAGGGTTTCAGAACATTTTTGAGTGTTGCTAGAAACATGAACTACCTATAAAAGCACAGAGATTTTTCTCTATTTTGTTTGTTTGCTTCAGTTCTTTAAAGACACTTCCATCAAATTATGTGTGTATTCTCATATGTGTGTGTTCATGTTTGGGGCACATACACATATCTGTGAGTGCCTGTGGCTGCCTGTGATGCTATTCCTTGGATGCCATCTTGTTTTCTTGAGCATTTCACTTGCTCTGACATTTGGCTATGCTGGCTAAACAGGGAGCTTTCAGGATCTACCAATCTTCACCTCCCCTGGCCTTGAATTATAATGGAGGCTATTCTGCCTGGTTATACATATTAACTTTGATTCTGAGGATCAAAATAGTTTGTATTCTTGCAGAGCAAACATATTACTTACAGACTAGAACCCAGTCCTCTCAACCTCATTAGCTGATTGTCTTATCATGAAACAGAGGGTTTTGATTTTTTTCTTTTTGTTTTTTGGTTTTAGTTTTTTGTTTTGTTTTGTTTGTCTCATTGATTGTTTGTAGACACATAGGACAAGCAATAGAGACTTTATGGAAGGATCTCACAGAAATCACTTAACAAATAACTACACAAACAACATGTGCATTCCTGAAAGGAGAAGGCCTTATTTCATTATTGTATTATTGAATTAGAAGTTGGAAGTTTTCATAAAATATCAAAAGACATTTCAATATTAGAAATAGAATTCAAAGGATAAAAAAATATCATTCAAACCCTTTTCAGTGCCCAGATTTTTACTAACATTGCAGGAATTGTATATTAACTATTTTAAGTGTATTCAAAGAGCTAAATATTATTTAACAACAAAATTCAACTGAACATAGGTCCCTAGGATGGCTCAGTGGATAAAGGCATTTACTATCAAGTTTGCTGACATGAATTCAATCCCCACAAGTGATGGATAGAACCAATTTCCACAAATTCTCCTTTGATTGTGGTAGGCGTTCTGTGGCAGAAATGGCGGCAATTGCTTGCTGTCTCTCTTTTTTGTCTGCCTACCTTTGTATCTCTGTGCCTTTCTTACACACTAAATTGTCATTTTTTTTATTAAGTTTAAAAAAAAATAACAGTAGTGTATCACCAAATAAGAAAAAGAATTAAAGTAACAAAAGATTACAATAAGCAATCAAGTAGAAATTTGTCAGTTTTTACAATACTTGGATTGAAAAGAGTTACCACAGGCTTCCAGATACAAACTTGAATAACTATAAGAGTCTGTTAAAGAAATAGAATAAAAGGCTGTGAAGGAGGAGGAAGGGAAAGAATAAAAACACATAATAGAGTCACAATCTGGGTGGTACCTTCAAATATATCAATACATATGGTGAAAATAAGTTCCTGAGAAGGAGAAATGACAGAACGAATATCTTAATATACAGTACTGTAACATTTACTAACTTAGAAAATCCTTAAAGTCAATCAGACCTAACTAAAATACATTGTAACTGGCCAGTTGAAAATTAAAAAAAGAAAAAGAAACCATAGAAAAAGCAAGATAGACAGCTGGACCTGTACAGGAGTCCTCAGGAACGCCATCACCTAGTTTCCCACAATAAAATATGAAGTTCAGATTTCCACAAAAAAATGTCAGAATGGAGGTTGCCTCTGTGTAGACCAGTAAAGTCGAGCATTCTGATAAGAGAACAAACAAACAAACTAACTAACTAACAAAAAACCACTATATCCCAAGGAGAAAATCAGAAGAGCCAAAGGACAATGGAAAAAAAATTGAAAGAAGAGACATGATTCACAGAGGAATCAGTTGACACAGCTTCCTCTATATAGTCTGCCAGTATGGCATGGAATGGAGCTTCTGGTGAATAGTCTACCAATATAGCAAGGGATAGAACCTCAGCTGTACAGTCTGCTGGTATGGTACTGGATAGAGCCTCAGCTGTAGTCTTCTGGTACGGCATGGGGTGGAGGCATAGACAGCATCAAGGGGTAATCAAGGTCAAACTTCTGTACTCAATCCAAGACAAAAGCCTTCACAATGGTGAAACTCAGTTGCAGATCCTGGTCTGACATGTAAGAGATCAACAGAAAGCTCATTTTGTCAAGCTAATGTAGCCCAGGTATCATGTTGAGAGAATATATATAGGGTTTAGGTAGACAAGGCTCTGGAGAAAGAGCTGAGAATTCTCCATCTTGATCTGACTGCAGCCAAGAACGACTGTCTTCCAGGTAGCTGGAAGGATAATGTCAAAACCCTTCACCACAATGACACACTTTCTCCATTAAGGTCACACCTATTTCAACAAGGCTGCACTTTTTAATAGTGCCACTCCCTGGGCCAAGGATATTCCAACCACCATATGTGCGTATTAATCTTATAGAGGATGTAAGCTTAGTTTCAATTACTCACATAGTGACCTACAACCTCCAATAACTCCATTTCCAGGAGATCCAGTGCAATGCTTTCCTCAGACCTCCATAGGTTTCCATATGCATGTGATACACATAAACTCCTATAAGAAAGCACAAGTTCTCATGAATAGAGAGATAGATAGATAGATAGATAGATAGATAGATAGATAGATAGATAGACAGATAGATCTTTTTTAAAACAAGCAATGGAAGTCAATACTAAAAACACTTGCTATGCAAACAAGAGTATCTAAGTCTAAATCCCCATCACCATAAAGTAAACTGTGCTTTTATGTTTACTTATAACTCTGGCATTGTGGAGTTGAGACAGGAGGATAACTGACTATTAGCCCAGATTCAGGTCCTGTGAGCAGCTGTGTCTCAAGAAAAGTAAAGTGGAAAATGAAAAAACAGGCTGTTTGACATTCATTTGTGGCCTCCACACTCAAACATGGTCATACACACCAATATACATAAGTGTGCATTTCACATACACAGAAACACAAGATAGTTTTTTTAGTCAGTCATAATGAATAAAGTTATATTATTTTCCGGAAAATAAAAGGACCTGAAGATTATCAAGTTAAGTGAAATAAATTGGATCAGAATAAATAAATGTCACATTTTTGGTATGTGTTCATAGTTGAATAAAAAAATATGTGTGTATGTGTGAGTATGTGGATCTGCGTGTATGTGTGTGTGTGCTTGTGTGTGTGTATGTGTGTGTGTGTGTGTGTGTGTTTGATGATGATAAGAAGATATAAGGGATCTTTTTGAAAGGCAAAGGTACAAGCAGTAGGAGGAAGAAGAGACCAGTGGGATGGATATGATTAAATTATGTTGCATAAATGTATGCAAGTTCCAGGAAAGTTTTCTAAATATTGACTTTGACATGTGCTTAATTTAAAATCATGTTTTAACAATTCTAAATAAATGAATCTTTCCAGTTATCATTTATGATTTTTAAAGTCTCTCTTAGTCACATACTTGTCTTTCAATATGTTTTATGTGATTTAAATAGTTTTAAACTATCTAAGACTTGATCTTTGCCTCACAATAAGAGGCATGTAAAGTGCCTATAAATGGAGAGCATGTGTTTTAAAATAAAACTTTGTTATAAAATATGAAAGTGTGCATCTACCAACTTCAAGTTAGATTCCTAGAAATAGGGAGCAGTAAAAACATAAATGTCCCATAGGGCAGTTCCCAGGGACACAGCAAGCATAAATGTCACAGGTCAACAAAGAATACGCAAACTTTGAGATTTTATGTTCCATGACTTATGAAGAAAAGGGCGTAAGCCTTCCTGGTACTTCTTATGAGGTAGCTTGACTGTGGTTACCAGTATTGTGCTACTCCTCCTCCTCCATTCCTCATTGTTAAGACTCTGAGATCATTCTGATGTGAGCAGGCAGGTGAGAATAAAGTGTCTCACTGAAACTCTGTGACATGCTGAATCTCCACATTAGAACGTGACCAGTTCCAGACCATGTATGCTCTTTGGTTGGTGGCTCAGTCTCTGAGAGCTGGCAAGGTTCTAGCTTAGTTTGGCTTTGTTGGTCTTCCTTTGGCAATCCTATCTCCTTCAGGACCTTCAATGATTCCCCGAACTCTTCCATAAGAGTCTCAACCTCCATCCAATGTATTTGTATTTATTTTAGTCAGCTGCTGGGTAGAGCTTCTCAGAGGACAGTTATGCTAGGTTCCTGTCTGGAAGCGTAACAGAGTAGAATTTTAGTGTCAGGGATTGGTGCTTAGTTGGGTGGGTCTTAAGCTGGGATGGTTATTGGTTGAATATTCCTTCATTCTCTTCTCAATCTTTATCCCTGCATTAGTTTTAGACAGGACAAATTTTGCTTCAAAAGTTTTGTAGGTGGGTTAGTGTCCTTATCCCTCCAGTGCTAGACAGAGGACCCTGGCACATAGAGCTACCTTGTCTGTCCGCAGTGATAGAGGAGTGCCTAACACTGCAGAATATTAGGAAACAGGGTGGGGGCATAAACGGGGGTGACCCACCCTCTCAGAGGAGAAGGGGAGAGGTGTAGAGACTCTGGGGGGGGGGGCTAAAAGGGGACAGCATCTGGAATATAAATACGCAAAAAATAATTAGTTAAAAAAGAATGCTACCAGGGCCAATGACTTTAACACTTCAATTATAACTTGTTTGAATGAGGTTCAGTAAAGATCAACCTGGTAGACCACCTTAAGAGACACCATTGTGAAATGTGTAACTCACATGTCTTCTAAACCTAGGTCAGATTTTACATTTTTCTTTTGTATATTGGCTTTTATCTACCTGTTGTCCTATATTACTAAAGAGGGGACTTTAAACATCCCAAATATGAAAATAGATTTTTCTATGATCAAGGATTTTTATTGTTTTTCTCATGAAGAGTGTAGGGCAAATTAACATTAGGATGGTTTATTTTATTACCCAACAAAAATAAAAATAATTTGTTTCATATTTTTATCCATTATATATAGAAAGAAAATTTCCCCTATTCTTCTTCAGATATTACCTCTGACCCATGCAGTTCTCTTTTGCTATTTTATTATCTTTCTGAGTATTTCTTTCTACCATCATTTTGTTTTCCTTTCCACATTTTGGAAGATTTTTGGATTTATCTTCACAGATTTTCTCTTCTCCTTATTATCTGTGTTTTCATATGTGTGTGTTGTATGTATGGGAGGGGATCAGTGTGACATAGCACATGTGCAGAGGTCAGAGAGCAGTTTTGTGGAACCAGTTCTCTCCTTCCACCTCCATGTGGGTTCAGGGCTCAACTATCTATCACTCACCCATATGACTGATCCTACAGATTATTTATTGAACATTTTACATTCTGTTGTTCAGTCTTCTCATCTGGGGTTTTAATATTGAATTAATATATAGCTTGAAAATGAATTTTGTTAATGAGGAGATCCATGGTACATGATCAAACATATGCATATGAGAGACCCTATTCCTGGGGGATGGGGAATCTGAAAGCTAGGATACAGGGCAACTTGCTTGGAATGAAAATGGCATCATGAAACCATACAGTTAACTTTTGCTAGCTGTAAAATATAACCTCCACGAATGGGAACCAGACAAGGATTCCTGTTTTTATTATATTGGTCAGCACTGAGCACATTTCATTTTATAAAGCCTCACATTATTATGCCCAAAGACCTGATGAAGGTGTCAGAACCCTAGAAACTAGAGTTACAGGCAATTATGAACCACCCACTGCTTGTGTAAGAATCAATGCTGGCTCTCAGCAAAAAACCAATGCATGTTCCCAACTGTGGAATCATCTCTCCAGCTCCAATAGGCGGACATGTTCTGACACCTGCTGCAGTGATTAAGGGATCAGCTTTATTTTCCAATAGTACAGTGTCAGCATTTACTAGCAATGAAGCACTATAATGAAGGTCTCTACTGCTTTATCTGTAATGTTATTTCACACTTAATAGACTAGAAAAAACCATGAATATAGAGACTTAAGGACTTAGAAACCAAAATGTGACTTTCCTTATTGTTATATATACTGTATTATTGGAGTATAAAACCAGAACAACAGAATCTTGGAGCTATGATGATAATGACAATCCTAATCAATAGAATTATGTAGCAAAGAGTCTATACTGGATCTCTCTCTCTCTCTCTCTCTCTCTCTCTCTCTATATATATATATATATATATATATATATATATATATATATATATATATATATATATGTATGTATATTGATCATCTCATATATGTGGTACTCAATGTAAAAAAAAAATCATTGTTTGAAATAACCACAAGAGCTGAGAGTTAGTTAGCTTCATCACATATCCAGGGTCTATGTACATTACACATTTGCTTCAGTTGCTATTTTATGAAAACATATGACGAAAATTTAAAAAGGTCTTGCTGATTGTTCTATTTATAATAGATTCCAGAAATATTCAATTCATAGCATTAAAAAAAAATCAAAGAAATTATTGACTTTTCAAGTAAAAATGAGAAAATGTTTCTGATAATAAGTGTTTTTAGAAGGAGTGAACCAAATAGCAGTTGAGTTGATTTCTTTTCTGTTGCTGTGATCAAATACCCTGACTAGAGCTACTTGCAAGGAATAGAGCTTCTTCTGGCTCTATGTTCAAGAGGGTTGAACTTGTCACTCCACTGGGATGAAAAACAATAGCAACATATGCCTGAGAGATCCAGACAGTCAGATAGCAGAGAGGGAACCTAAAATGAAGGCAGGCAAGGCCCAACCACAGCAGAGAATTTCCTCCAGCAACACTGTACTCACTAAAGGTTCCACAGCTGTTTCAAACCACCATCTGCAGAACTTGTCAAGCCATTCTCATTCCAACCACAGCAGCAGTTAATGTTGATGAAATGCAAGAGATGCTATACATAGGAGATTTTTGAAAACTGCAGTGTAACATGAACCATAATTGACTAATAGATAACATATTTCATTTGAATATAACAAGATCATTATATCCAACAGTTTTTGAAAAGAAATTTAATCAAGTGCTATACGATACTTTTATACATTAAATGTTATTGAAATTTTCATTTTAACATGCTAAATTTCTACAATTTATTACATTGTATTTGCAGAAATAGTTTCTCATGTTATTTATGTTTTAGGAGAAATAGACACAGTGTGAAGTATAGTAAAAATACTGCAAAAAATTATGAATAATGAAAATTACAGTTAAAGAACTGAAATCCACTCTAACTTATGAATATTAATGAAAAAGTACTAGTCCCTGAAAGTCCAGGAAAGTCTAAGAATATTTTAACTAATGCCACCATTTACTAAGTGAAAGCATCCTGATACTTTAAATATCAGGAAATATACAAAAATCATTACAATAACCAGCTAGACTACCATGTAGCATAGTACAGCAGCACACCTGAATATGAGACATAAGACCTGATTCTGTAGCACTGTAAAATTTGAACATTTCTTTCTTTATCATGCAATAAGAACATTTTATCTTTATCTGGGATTTTTGAGACAGTGAAACTTTACTTAAAAACAAAGTTGCCAGAAAAATATATTACAGGCTGTCTAGAGTAGATAATCAGTTGCATTACCATTTCAGTTGAGAAGCTGGCAAATGAAAGCATAATACTCATCAAAAAGAGAAAATGTCATGCTGGGACAATTTCTTAGAGCAAACCTGTGTGGGTTTCATGAAATACTAACCTGAACCAATTCATCTGTTGAAGGACATTTGGGTTGTTTCCAATTTTTGGCCATTGTGAATAGGGCAACTAAGAACATGGGTGAGCAAGTATGTGTGGAGCATGTCACTCAGCAGCTCATATATATATTTGTTCATACACATTCATATATATGTATGCATACGACAAACACAGTAAAAAAAAAAAAAAAATTGACCGTCAATTTGAGAGTAGGTGTGTATGTGACCAAGCCAGGGTTACAGGGAGAGGCTGGAGGGAAGCAAAGGAGGAAGGAAGTAATACAATACTATTCAGTTAATAATACATTTTAATAATGCTTTGAGTCCAACATTGCTCAGTGCCCACTGAACTAAGAGAGCCTCGCTGAGTTAATCCTATAGCAAATAAAAGGCTGGACAGTATGTAAGTGGGGCAAGGGAAGCTGTGACTCCTATAGAGCAAAGGACAGGAATGGGTCTCTGTCACTGGATACCATTGTTTCCTGAGGCCTTTATGCATAAATGTTTGGGTATCAGAGGAGATTAGGAATAATTAGAATAAATTTTCCATAGCATGATAACACTTTAGAAATGTTCAAGAAAAGCCATTAAAGAATTATTACAAGATAAACAATATATCCTTAGAAGTTCACATTCAAAAGAATTATAAGATGTTATGTAATCTTTTCATTTTCACCAGAAGTACAATGAAGAAAAATCTACATTTATGATCTTCAAATCATAATCTTTTAGAAGGGAAATAAAGATGTTAAACACAAAATTCTGGTCCTGACATGACTGTTGTGCACAACTCATAGTAGCTGGTGTTACCTAAACAAGAACAAACTGGTCAAGGTTCAAGCATGAATAGGGAGGGGCCCTGAACCCACACTTTTGGGAGCAGCTATTACAATTGATGGTTATTGTAGAGGAGAGAGTCATTCTCTACTTTTGCGACATAGCTACATGTTCAGTAGCTCATATGCCAGTGGATGGCTTTACACCCATGTACTTGTAGCTAAATTGGACCCAGGTATTATTATTGACAACATCAACAAAGAAGGACATGAAGGTGGCAGACTGAGGGGCACAGGAGCTAGGGGCAAGTGAGGGGACTTAATACTGGATGAATATGATCAAAATACAGTGCAAAAATTAAACATCTGAAGAGTAAGTTTAAAATATTAATAAATTAAATGCATATATGTATGTATGTATGTATGTATGTATGTATGTATGTATATTCAGAGTTCATTCTCAGTCTTGAAATTGTTAACTTTTAGCATGAGATAAAAAGAAATGACTCTAACAAATATAGCAAATATTTAAGAAAAATATACATATACTTTCTAATTCCATGTGGGCTCAGAAATCTGAAGCCAAACTCAGAGTTCCAGCAACTAGTCTATGTTCTCTATACAAATGATTGAAAAGACTAGCACATATTAATGGATAAATAAATATACTTGTATACTTGTAGAATTTTAGAAAAAATAAAAACTTTTGGAACTTTGAGGAATAGTAATTCTTTGTAAAAGTAATCAATGCATTTGGGGCTGAGTACTCCACTGTCGTGAATTCTCTCTCATGTCCAATCCTGACTACATTAACTCCGATCTACTTCAATGAAGAGCTTCTCTGATGAAGGATACACACAGCATTAATGTATGACTATAAACATGACTGTTTAGAGAGCAATGTGACAATCAATGCTGTTGCTGTACGTGAGCTGTCTTTTGTCCACTGAGAAACTTCCCAACCAAACTCTACAAAAGGAAACCATGTAAGTGAGAATGGGTTCATTAAGAAGAAGAACTTTGCAAATAATAGACAGAGATACATGAGAGAGAGAAAAATGGATAAAAATGATGACATCCATTGTATAAATGTATGAAACTGCCAAAAAACAAGAGTGAAAAATTGATACCTTTGCTCTGCCTATCTCCCTCCCACTTCTCTGTGTCTTTCACTTTTCAAGTGTGATGAACAGGGTTGTTGAAGCAGCTGATTTTGTGATGATATGGGATTGTGAAGGTATATGACCACTGAGCAAAATATCACCATTCTCATTAAAGAAAATTGGCTGTAATTCAGAGGAAAAATATCAGACAGTGAATGGTATGGGAGTTAGGAAAGATGAAAATGAATTTTTGATCAAAACCAGAAAGTAAAACCCAAATTTCAAAATGCAATCATATTTTGAGTTTTTGATGACATGACAGGTGTGTGATGTTAAAGAGTATTAAATTTATTTAGAAGTACAAGTTCAGTGGTGCAGCCAAGTCATGTGTTCAATATTTATATGTCATTTAATATCTTGTCATGTCTCTGTTATAAACTAGGACTTCAGTAAGGGCAAGTTCAAAGCCTTTTATATTTAGTAGTATCCACCAAGAAATGAAAGAGTCACTAAAAATGCACATCACAATTTTCTTGCTGTTGATGTTCTTCTTTCTCTTGAAGGATATTCAGGAAACACTTTGAGGACATTCATCTGAATCTTTAAGGAGAAAAGGAAATGCAAGCATTATACATTTATTCTGATCCAGCGTCCTCGTTAAAAATATAAAGTAGATTAAAATGAGTTTTACACTCTATATTTACTAAAACTGATTCCTTAAAGTCTTTATTATATGAAATACTTATATTTGATGTAATTTATTTTATTTCTTTGTGTGTATTGTTGCATGATCAGGTATGAACACATGAATATAAAGACCAGAGATCAATGTCAGAGTTCTTGTACAATTGCTTCTCCACCATCACCAACTTTTTTACCCCTTGACCTTTCATTTTCCTACATTGAGTCCAGTTTGTGTTGTCTAATACTCTTGGCAGTGAGACCTACTATGGCATGAATGGACCTATTGGTAGTCAAACCATTACAGAAAACTGACGCTCTCTCTCCCACCACCTATCAAATGCCAAGACTTCATCAGCTGGAGTTGTAATTTCGTACCCACTTTCCTTCTATGCTTTTTGTTGTTGTTTTATTTTCCTTTGAATAGATTGTATGCCTCGATGAGTCTTGTACATCTCATAATTGCTAAGATTTTATATACTCATAGTCACTGTTATATCCATAAAGCATTGTTTCCTTGATGTTATCTGTGTATGTCTCTTACAATCTTGCTGCTCCTTTTTCCTCAAAGATCTCTGAGCCTAAGTTGATGGATGAGACATTTATATCCCATTTAGGGATGAACACACAGAAACCTCTTATTCTCTGAGCACTGACAAGAGGAGGTCTCTGTGTTAACTTAATCTATTATAAGGAAAAGTTTAGAGATGTTATATTTACATAATGGAATATCATTTAGCTGAGAGATGCTGTGGTCTATGGATATAATTATGTCATTCGGAGTCCTTTTATACTATGTTCATTTATCAGAAAAATAGTGTTGGAGTTTGCTTTAGGGCCTATGATGTATCTAACCACAGGTTCTTGGTACCTTTAATAATGCTATGAGTTCCTTCATAAAACAGCCTTATATACAGTCAGCAAGTGGTTAATTACTCCAATAACATTCATACCACTGTTGCAGTGGGCATAGCTTGTCACACCATAGTTTGTTATTCGTTGCACACTTCAAAGCTGGGTGAAATTAATGGTTACTTTTATCTTTTGGTTTTTTTTTTTGTTTTTTTTTTTTTGTTTTTATTTACATTTCCAATGTTTCCCCTTTTCTGGGTCTCCTCTTTGGAAATCTCCCATAACCTACACATCCCCGCCTCTATGAGGGAATTTCACCTCCCACCTGCCTGCCCACCCATCCCCATATTCCCACCTTGACATTCCCCTTTACTGGGGCCTCTAACACCCTCAGACCCAAGGGCCTCTCCTCTCTCCCAAATGGCCATCAAGGTCATCCTCTGCCATATATGCGGTCCGAACCATAGGTCCATATGTGTATTCTTTGGTTGGTGGTCCAAACTCCAGGACGACCGGGGGGGGGGGGGTCAGGTCCATTGACGCTCTTGCTCCCTCCATGGGGCTGCAAATTCCCTCAGTTCCTTCAGACCTTTCTCCAACTCCTCCATCTGGGACCTCACTCTCAGTCCAGCGGTTACTGTTAAGTGAAACTTGGGCATTCTCAACTTTTGGGCTAATATCCGCTTATCAATGAGTACATACTATGTTCGTTCTTTTGTGACTGAGTTACCTCGCTCAGAATATTTTCAAGTTCCATCCATTTGCCTGCAAATTTCATTAAGTCATTGTTTTTAAAAGCTGAGTAGTACTCCATTGTGTACATGTACCACGTTTTCTGTATCCATTCCTCTGATGAGGGACATCTGGGTTGTTTCCAGCT
>CM052711.1:81753355-81782916 GCA_028551405.1 Uromys caudimaculatus | reverse complement strand
GTGGTTTTAGCTCCTTTGTTGAAAATCAAGTACTAGCTAGAGCAATTAGACAAAAAAGGAGGTCAAAGGGATACAAATTGGTAAGGAAGAAATCAAATTATCACTATTTGCAGATGATAAGATCATATACCTAAGTGACCCGAAAAACTCCACCAGAGAAATACTGCAGCTGATAAACAACTTCAGCAAAGTGGCCGGATATAAAATTAACTCAAACAAATCAGTAGCCTTCCTATATTCAAAGGATAAACAGGCTGAGAAAGAAATTAGGGAAATGACACCCTTCACAATTGTCACAAACAATATAAAATATCTTGGTGTGACTCTAACCAAGCAAGTGAAAGATCTGTATGACAAGAACTTCAAGTCTCTGAAGAAAGAAATTGAAGAAGACCTCAAAAGGTGGAAAGATCTGCCATGCTCATGGATTGGAAGGATTAATATAGTAAAAATGGCCATCCTGCCAAAAGCAATCTACCAATTCAATGCAATCCCCATCAAAATTCCAACTTAGTTCTTCATAGACTTAGAAAGAGCAATTCTCAAATTCATTTGGAACAACAAAAAACCCAGGATAGCAAAAGCTATCCTTAACAACAAAAGAACTTCTGGGGGAATTAGCATCCCTGATCTCAAACTGTACTACAGAGCAGTGGTGATAAAACCTGCATGGTATTGGTACAGTGACAGGCAGGTAGATCAGTGGAATAGAATTGAGGACCCAGAAATGAACCCACACACATATGGTTACTTTTACCTTTTAGTACCATGAAAACTAGATGCTAGCAATTTAACTTTCAGGCATATAACAGCTTGATTTCTCTGATTTATGACTCAACAATAAAGACTTACAAGTTTGGAGGGTAGTTGAAAGTATTGTTGATGGTCAGTAATACTTAGGGGTCTGTGTGACTCCCTACTCCAACAACAGAAAAACAGGTAACTCATTCATTTTGTAAATTATATATTTTATTGTATAATTAAAATATAATTACTTGCACTGGAGAGATGGCTTAGCAGTTAAAAGCACTGACTGCTCTTCCATAGGTCCTGACTTCAATTGCAAGCAACATAGTGGCTTACAACCATCTGATACCCTCTTCTGGTGAGTCTGAAGACAGCTACAGTGTTCTCATATACATAAAATAAATAAATCACAAATTTTTAACTAAATTTCTACTATTATTTATTCTTGGTACTGTTGCTTTGTTTTGTTTTGTTTTAATTTACTAGAGGAGGGATATTGTCTTTTCATTGTAGAGTAATTCCATTAATTTTATATATATATATATATATATATATATATATATATATGTGTGTGTGTGTGTGTGTGTGTGTGTGTGTGTGTGTGTGTGTGTGTCTATATATGTATGTGTGAAGCTACTATAGTGGTAGGTTTACATATAGCTTTCTAAAAACAAAACCTTTGATGTTAATTATCTCTCCATGAATTGCCTCTGATACTCTGTGGTCCATCCTCCATCTCAATCTAACCTTCCTCTTCTATTATCTCCCTGCAACTCCTTTTACCACTGTCTTATACCTCCCTTCCCTTGATAGCCGCTCTCGGTCATGATGTGGTGTTAAATTTACGACTTCTACAGGTATCACAAATAGAACTCACATTTTTAGGTCTTGGTTATCTTGCTGATAATGAGTGTTTCTAGATCCATATACTTGTATTAGCATAATTTTTTTTATCTTAACAGCTAAATAACATTCCATTGTATAAATATAACATATTTTCACTATCTGCTTATTAATAGATTGACAGCTAGACTATGTTCATTTCCTGGCTAATTTGAATATAACATCAGTAAACACAGATGAACAAGTATGTCTGTGGTAATATATAGAGTACATTGTATATATGATGGGACGATATATAGTTAGATTATGTGGTAGATTTATTTTTACTATTTTTATAAGGCTACAGACTGATTTCCATAGTGATTGTACAAGTTTTCACTCTATTCAACAAGGAACAGCTATTCCTTTTCCCCCATATTTAATGAGCATGTATTTTCACTTTTTCTTTGATCTTATTCATACTGACTATAGTACTATGATAACTTCTTAAAAGAGTTTTAATTTGCATTTACTAAAGGCTAAACATGTTGAACATTTTCAAAAATATCTCCTAGACTTTCTCTTTTGAGAGCTCTATGTTAAAATCCATTACCCCATGTTTTAGTTAGTTAGTTAGTTTCTTCATGATTAGTTTTTGAGTTCTTTATGTATTCTAGATAGTCCCACTGCCAGATGTATAGCTGGTAAGTACATTTTCCTATAACATATGTGTCACCTTTAAGTCAATGATGATATCTTTTGTTATATAAGAGATTATTCTTTCATATGGTCCCACTTGTCAATTTTTGATCTAAGAATATGTTATTCATATTCATATTCATATTCAGAAAGTTCTATTCTGCTGTAGGAAATTTGTTGTGGAGTCTTTGGAATGATTTAGGTATATGATTATGTCAATTGCAAATGAAGATATTTTGACTTCATCCTTGCTTATTTTTATCAACTACATCTCCTTCACTTGTCTTACTGCTCTAGCTAAGACAACTTTGCTTCTTTCACTTAATAGGTATCTAATAGATATAGAGATAGAGATAGATAGATAGATAGATAGATAGATAGATAGATAGATAGATAGATATCCCTAGACAGTACAATAGCTGGGCAGCTGCCTACACTCCATGCAGTTATAATCTACATTCCTATCAACAACCTCAAGTTATTACTTACTATTAACTATGTTCTGTCTGGGTTTCTCTTACCTCCAGTTAGGCAGCCCTCAGGGCCATGTATTTTTATGGCACAACTGACACATGGTGGCTTTTCCTTTCTCCTCTCCTGCATTTTCTTGCTTTATTCCATGGTGGTTTCTTCTTGTTCATTCCTTCCTCATTGTCCTCTCTACACTAAACCAGCAAAACCTCAATCCTTACCTGTCTCTTCTGCTGAGCTATTGACTATTGGTATCTTTATTTACCAATCACAATTAACTGGGAGCAAGGTCACTCCCTGTCTTATGTGAAGACTTCCTCATCTTTCGGATAACCATTCTTGGGGTCAAAGGAGATCTCAGAAAATAGAGAGATCTCCAATGGTCATGGACTGGCAGGATTAACATAGTAAAAATGGCCATCCTACCAAAAGCAATCTACAGATTCAACACATGCCACATCAAAATCCCAACACAATTCTTCAAAGACATGGAAGAGAAATTCTCAAATTCATCCAGAAAAGTACAAAACTCAGAATAACAAAAAAATCTTAACAATAAAATAACTTTTGGGGAAATTATCATCCCTGACTTAAAGTTATACTACAGAGAAATAGTGATAAAAACGCATAGTATACCAACATAGAGACAGACAGGTTGATCAACAGAATAATATTGGAGACCCAGAAATAAAACCACACACTTATGGACACTTGAAATTTGACAAACCAAAAATATACAATGGAAAAAAGAAAATATCTTCAATAAATGGTGCTGGTCTAACTGGCAATATGTACGTAGAAAAATGAAAATAGACCTATATTTGTCACCTTGCACAAAGTTCCAATCCAAGTGGATCAATGACCTCAACATAAAACCAGGTACACTAACTCTAATATAGAAGGGAAAGTGGGAAAGAGCCTCGAACTCATTGACACAGTTGGAAATTTCCTAAATAGAACTCCAATGGCTCAGGCTCTAAGAACAAGAATTGATAAATGGGACCTCATGAAACTGGAAAGCTTATATAAAGCAAATGACATAGTCAATACCACACATATGCAACCTACAGATTGGGGGGAAAATCTTCACTAACCACACAACCGATAGAAGACTAATATCCGAAATATATAAAAAACTCAAGAAGCTAACCTTCAAGAAACCAAATAACCTAATCAAAAAATCGGGTCGAGAAATAAACAGAGAATTAGAACAGAGAAATCTAGAATAGCTGACAAGAAATTTTAAAAATGTTCAAAGACCTTAGTGATCAGGGACATGCAAATCAAAACGACCCTGAGATTCCATCTTACACAAATAAGATAGTTGAGATCAAAAACTCAGGTGACAGCACATGTTATTGAGGAGTGGGGAAAGAAGAGTACTCCTCCATTGCTGGTAAGATTGCAAAGCCACTCTAGAAATCAATCTGGATGTTCCTCAAAAAAATGGAAATAGTTCTACCTGAAGACACAGGTAGACCACTCTTGGACATATACCTAAAAGACACCCAAACATGCCACAGGGGCACATGTTCCACTACGTTCATAGCAGCCTTTTTTGTGATATCCAGAAGCTGGAAACAATCCATGTGCCCCACAACAGAAGAATGAATACAGAAAATGTAGTTCACTTACAGTATGGAATACTACTCAGCTATTAAGAATGAGGACATCATGAGTTTTACAAGACAAATGAATGGAGCTAGAAAATATCATCCTGATTGAGGTAACTCAGACTCAGAAGGATATGCATGTTATATACTCACTAATAAGTGGATATTAGCCAAAAATGTACAGAATTCCCAGGATATAATCCATAGAACTCAAGAAGGCTAACAAGCCAAAGGGCACAAGTGAGGATGCTTCAGTCCCACTTGGGAGGGAGAAGAGAGAAACCACAGAAATGGGGAAGGAGGGAGGAACCAGGATGGAAAAGGTGACAGAGAGGGGAAGAGGAGAACATGATCAGGTATTGGGGGGGCAGGACTGATGACCTAAGGGCCAGCAGAAAAAATAGAAACAGCCAGCCTCAGGAGGTAGGAGTTGGGGGTATGCTTTAGAAATGTACCAGAGACCTGGGAGGTAAGAGACTCTCAGGACTCAAAGGGAAGGATCTTAGATGATATGCCCTGCAATGGGGAGAGGGAACTTATAGAGTCCACCTCTAGTAAAAAGACAGATCATTAAATGGAGGGATATGGTTTCCACCCCAAAGGCATCTATTATCTTAGAGATAAGAACAGTTCTTCAGCTGGGCGGTGGTGGTGCATACCTTTAATCCCAGCACTTGGGAGGCAGAGGCAGGTGGATTTCTGAGTTGGAGGCCAGCCTGGTCTACAGAGTGAGTTACAGGACAACCAGGGCTATACAGAGAAACCCTGTCATGAAAAAACAAAACAAAACAAAAAAAAACAAAAAACAAAACAAACAAAAAAAAAAGTACAGTTCTTCAGTGATTTAGTTAAAATATTTATATGCTTTTAACCTGGGATTCTTCTACTTGTAAGCAGGGGTTTTATATATTTCTTCCTTTACACTCTACCAGATTTCCTATAGCATGTTCCATTCCTGGTTTTGCTTCTGATCTTGTGACCATTTTAACAATTCACATGGTGAAGGGAGAAAATAGATTTTTGCAAGTTGTCCTCTGCCCTTGACACAAGGGTGGTGGCACACACACACACACACACACACACACACACACACACACACACACACACACACACACACAAATACACACACAATAAGTGTGAAAAAGTTTCAAAGAAAGAAATCTATTATATTTCCTCTAGGAATCTCTGACATTAAAATGTTTAATATTTATTCATTTAATTATATATGTGTGTGTTTGAAAGAAAAAGAGTGAGAGAGAAAGAGAGAGAAGAGAATATAAGAGAAGAGAAGAAAAAGAAAGAAAGAAAGAAAGATAGATAGATAGATAGATAGATAGATAGATAGATAGATAAACATTATAGATGCATATCACAGCATATGTGTAGAAAACAGACGATGTCTTCCCTGAGACAGAAGTTCTTTGTTTCTATCATGTGTTCTGTCTCGGTAGTCTGTGCCTTTACCCACTGATCCACCTTGACCATCCCCTCCAACATCCTAAGTTTAACTTAACAGCTGCATTCTGTGGTCTTTCATTAGTTTTGAATCTGTTCTCAATTCTGTGATAATATTCCCAGAGGATGGGAAAATGGCTCCATTGATAAAATGCTTGACACATAAATGTAAGGCTCTGAATGCACATCTTCGGGATGCACAAAAGACCTGTATGAGAAGAAATGTATTTGTAAACAGAGCACTGGGATGGAACAGAAATAAAAGGATACCTACAGATCACCAACCAGCCAGTCTAACTAAATTAGTGTGCTCCAAGTACACTGACAGACCCAGGGTCAGAAAATATGGTGGAAAGCAGTGGAGGAAGACACCTAATGTTGGCTTATGCCTTGTGCATATATGCAGAGTCAAACACTTATATGCATGTATATAACATACATTCACATATAGCACACATTCACACAAAAGAATAAAAACAGCTTTATCTTAAAATTTAATCAAGTGTGTATGAGGTATAGTGGATTAAACCTAAGATCTTCCCCTGAGAGGCAAGGACTTACAATGAATCACCAATCAGTCCAGTTTATATCATTTCATAGATGCAAGTCTTTCTTTTACTTTCTTAAAAATAATGTGGACACACCCTATGCTTTACACTGTGCATCTCTGTGCATACTTCTAGACAAGATCATTTTTCTCCCTTGAAAATGTTCATTTTGACTTTTACTACCATAGTATCAAACCAATCCTTTTGTCTGGGGAAAAAGAATCTATAGGTATGTGGTGCTCTGTTATTTCTACATTTTTGATATTAAAATGTTACCAAAATAACTATAAATTATATCATGGTGGAACCTAAAACATGCAGTTCTCCGGGGAGGCATTAAGTGCTATGTTTTTACAGGCTATCTTAGTTTGGATTTCAATTATTGCAATGAAACACTATGAGCAACAAGTAAGTTGGGGAGGAAAGGGTTTATTTGGTTTATATTTCCACATCACAGTTCATCATGGAAGGAAATCAGGATGGGAACTCAATCAAGGCAGAAACCTCTAGGCAGGATCTTTTTTTGTAAAAGCCATTGAGTGATGCTGCTCACTAGTTTGATCCACATGGCTAGTTCAGCCCATATTCTTATAAAACCCAGGAACACTAGTAGGGGAAAAAACACCCACAATGACCTGGGCCCTCCCACACCAGTCATTTATTAAGAAAATGTCTAACCTCCTTGCATACAGCACAATCTTATGGAAGCATTTCCTTAATGAAGGCTTTCTCCTTTCAGATTATCTTAGTTTGTGTCAAGATGACATAAAACTGTTCAGAACATGAGGCATCATGGACCCTGACCTTTCTTAACCTCTTTCTCTTGAGCTATAAAATGAGAAGTTTTGCTGCAGCATGAAGTGTTTTCTTATGAGAAGTCCAAATATGACTCAAGGGATTGTCGCTGTGAGTCAAACAAGCCTTTTCACTTTATAAACTAACAGGCCTAGATATCTCTTATAGTGACAGAAATCTAACTAGATAGATAGGTATCCCTGTGTTTGCCCTGGGCCACTTTTGAACAGAATTAAACATTAGAGATTGTGATGGAGTTACATGCAAATCCAATTAAGATATGTACTATTTGACATATAGATATCCCATTGTCTCTTTTTCCCAATTATAAATGTATACATAAAACAATTGCCAAAGAATTTTTTTATATTTTATCACAGAATTATTTACAGAGAGCATATATTCATTCTGACAATATATTTTATGAGGAACAAAGAATTTTTCTGTTTGCAATTTCTCTATTACCTAGTCACCACATAGAATTATAAAATGTAAAATGCAAGAAAAGGCTGTCTAGCTCAGAGCAGAACACACAGCAGTCTGGAAAGCCATCTCAGCTTGGACCCATGATTTGACTGAGTTGCTAGGGTTTTTTCCTTCACAGTTCCCAGACATCTATTCTCTCAGAGTCCCTCCTTGGCAAGACAACAGGGCTGCTCCTTTACAAAGGTTTTCTCTTATTTACAGCAAGTTTTGTTCTCATGCTCTAGTATAAAAGACTTCTTCCAGTGTCCTCCTGAATTCTAATTCTTCTTTTAAAGATAATGTCTTTCATTACTTGAAAACAGCCTAATTTACTGCTGTAATGTTTGATCAACCTGATGTTTGACTGTATACCATTGATTTAATGATAAAGAGAACCAAAGTATTTTGTTCCCATTTTAAAGCATTTGTCTCCTTTATTCTAATTGTCACCCCTGTCAACAATGTAACACTTCTGAATTGCATGGTGTTCCTGAGAACTTAATGGATTTTTCCTTGTTTTTCTATAGACACCGTCACATGTACTTGAAAACGCTTCCCTTTAGTTTAGCTCATACTTGCCTGGTGCATGGTGGCAAACTATGACACCATGTTTACAAAGTCTGCCTTTGCTTCCTCTTTCTTGCTTCAGCATCCAGTAGCTCTTTTGAAGAGCTTAGAGAAGAATGATCTGATGCTTTTATTCATTTCAAAATCAGCTATTAGTTACTTATTTACTTAGTAATTAATTCCTCTGCAGATAAATGTTACTTTGACATTATGTTTCAATGAGTGAACATGAGAAATATTTCTCTACTTATATTCTTAAACCCTGGATGTGCATATAGTCATAGCTGTACACAAGGCAAAAGGACTTATCGGGCTGCAATCATTCCCTGAGGATTGACAAAGAGTTAACAGTAGCTCAGGAGGAGCTCATATCCTGAATTTACTTCTAAGGCTGCAAAGGCAGAGATGGGTAGCTAGAGAATATTCTGTCATCATTTCCTCTAAAGTAATCTCTTACATATTACAAGGAAAGTCTTAAGTTCAGGAAATAAACAACTCAAAAGCCTTACAAATCTCTGAAACTGACAAGAGTCACTAGTCTCTCCTACCCTCATGAATCTATAATGAGTAATGACTGTTGAAAGACACTCTCAGAATAGGTGAACTGCTCAAAAGAAACAGTCTTCAACCTATCCAGTTCCTACAGTTTGTACAGTGAGATCTGGGGTTCCAGCTTTCATGAGGCATGAGCCATTCTAGGTCAGGTTTTGGTGGTACAGCAGTCTTTGACTTTTTTCTGCTCCCATAAAGAACCCCTCACCCATTCTCTTCTAAGTAACTCCTGTAAAACACATTCCCTCATCATGTTTGACTTGGTAGTATCCACACTTTTTTTTTTTCTTTTATGGGCTCTTTATCTGTGGCGAGTAAATATTTCTTCACAACTCCCCAGGAATAATGACATAAGGAAGGAAGGACACTTTCTATGTGAGTATATCTTGTGGTTAACTATTCATGTTTTTCTAAATCCTTTACACATGTTCCTGTAAAAACCTCTAATGAAACTGTGGGTACCATAAAACAAAAAAATAAGGGGGAAAGAGGCATAAAAGAAAAAAGAGATTAGATAAAAAAGACCTCCAAGAGTTACTGTGAAATAAGATAATGTGTAAGGGAAAATATACAGTCAAGACATATTATGCACATGAATGAAAGTGTCATGATGAAATTCAATATTGTGATTATTAAATAGATATTGACAAAGTATAAAGAGACTAGTGTTGACATCTGGTCTCCACATGAAAGCATTTCTATATGAATGTAATGTGAAATGCACATATACACATATATGCATATATTCACACATGCATATTTGCCAGTATGTGGTAACATGTAGTAGTTGTGGAATTATATTCACAAGCATAAAGGTGGAGGTATATTCTAAAGAACAAAATGACAATTATAAATAAATGCTTAATGTTTAATAAATCAATATCTAAAATCCTGTGGAAACTCAGAAATGGAGTATACAAACCAAGGTTTGAAAACATGATTCTAAAACAATGTGTAAAGACAAGGTAAAGGGACCAGAATTATTAACTCTACATATGTGAAAAGATGAGACACGTGAAACTGAGGTAAGAATGTTTCATGATCTTGCTTAAGAAAAGAAACTGAGAGGAACACAGAGGACAAACATAGAACATAGGCCAGAAAGATGACTCAATGTTAAAACCTCTTGCCATGAAGCATAAAGGCTTGATTTTTATCTCAGGGACTCACAGAGTGAAAGGGAAATTTTTCAGTCCTGCATGTT
Organism: Uromys caudimaculatus; assembly: GCA_028551405.1. NCBI lineage: Eukaryota > Metazoa > Chordata > Mammalia > Rodentia > Muridae > Uromys > Uromys caudimaculatus. The sequence continues at coordinate 81,772,978 of CM052711.1, read as the reverse complement.
TTCTCTGACTTCCACATATGTGTCATAGAACACAACACAGACATACACACACACACACACACACACACACACACACACACATACACACACACACACACACATACACTAAAAATAGATAGATAGAAAGAGAGAGAGAGGGAGAGAGAGAGAGAGAGAGAGAGAGAGATACATAGATATATACATAGATAGATGAGGAAAAAAACTTTTTATGGAATAGAACACATCCCTCCCTCCTGGCATTTAAGGAGAACTATGAACATATTTTATCCAGAATCATGAAGTGTATAGATTTTTTTCTTGAGAAACATTTCCATTCAGAAAAATCATTGTTTTAAAAAACTCTTAGAGAGAAGCTGAATACTATGCCTGTTTAGAGTCTAACAGTTGCAAGTAAGAAGAGCATAAATCTTAGAGTACAAGGTTATATTATTTTATTCCTACTGTATCTCTACAATATGGATAATTCTTATAATGTGAGATATGTGAATTTGAAAAGAAATGTAAAAAGTAGCACAAGAATACAAACACCATACAAAGTTCTGAAAACCAGAAACTACAACTCTTTTTTCCCTGTGCATTGCTGGAAAACATCATTATCTCAAGTCTGTATGTGTCTGTGTGTGTGAGAGAGAGACAGACAGACAGATAGGGAGAGAGAAAGAAAGACAGACAGACCGATGGACAGAAACAGAAACTGTGCACATATTAACATCTGTATGGACTCCGGGGACATCCTTGATGTCTATCTTTGCCTTTCACATTGATTCAGCCAGGTTCTTTTGTTTGCTGCTGCATACACTAGGATATCTGACCTGAGAGCTTTAGTAATTCTCTTACCTCCATCTGTCTTCTCAGCAAGGGAGTTCTGGGATTACACCTTTGTCTGGCTTTTTCTGAGTTCAGGGGTTCCAAACATAGGTCCATACACTTCCAAAGCAAGCATTTATCTCTTGACCCATTTCCTTAGCCCAGTATATTTTAGATTTCATTCTGAAAATGGCAATATTAAATAATATATTACCACATATGCACACATACATGTATAAACTGTATATTTTAATTTTGAAATGTTTTAATTTTGAATACAATAATACTATTCCAGTGCCACATAAGCTTAAGAATTTAATAGCACTGCCATTCAAATCAGAGATCAGAAGTAAGTGAAACTAACTAATTAAAAGCATTCCAAGCAGGGAAAATGAATTATTTATGCATACCTTGTATCCCAACACCCCAAATAACACCAACTTTTGGTCTTGTTGACAATACCAAATTGAGCCTAATGTTGTTAACCATCAAACAAATCTTTGACAAAACCATCTGACTATACAAGTCTGTTATGACTGCCTCCCCTCCTTAAAGGAGGATAAAAACAGAGTGCTGAGGGCATCATTGCATATGCTCAGGAGATTCTAAAAGCAAGTGCTAAGTAGAAGCCATCATAGCCCACATTATGCTCTAGCTATCTGTTCACCAATTGACACTCTGAGGTTTGCCAGCATGTTGTTTTATTAATTTAAAATATCTATGCATTCCCATATCATTTTAAAATGGTATAAAATGTCATTAAATAGAAAAGTAGGTGTAATATTTTTATGTGCACTCAAATTCACTTCAAATTTAAAAGGTCTCAGAAAAATGTATATATACTTCGTATTTTCTAGAACTCCCGGCTCAGTATTATCTAATGTGTAGCTTAAGCAAGCCTCCATGTTATGATTTCAGGTGAACTTCCAAGTTACATGAATTGTAGCTAAAGAAATGCAAGAATGTTATGATCATGCTCTTGCCAAGGACCAAAGATCCCTTTCTAGGATCTATACAGTGTGGCTCACAAATGCTTGTAACTACAGTTCCAGAGGATCTAACACTTCTTTCTGGCCATTGTGGGAACTGCATCCATGCATAAATACACATGTAAAGAGACATATACATACACATACAAATAATTGTGAAACAAATCTCAAAGAGTCTATAAACCTTATTTATAATATTTAATACTCACCTCATTTTTAGCTATGAAGCCACGAACAAACCATTTTTACAGTTTTCTAAGGCACCATGAAGTGAAGTGTCAATGAACCTCTCACCTGTTGATATGCCCATAGATTTATTCTTATCATAATTGTATATGATAATGATATCATATACCAAACTCAACACACACCCACACACATACATGTCCCCACAGGATCACTTGATTCTTATGGTAGTTGAAGTGGGCACTCACTTCCACACCCAGAATTAAGGTCAAACCACACCCACACACTATTTTCAGAGAGATCCTTTATTGAAAAAGAAATAAGGTAAACATGGTTGCTTTCTGACTCAGGCAGAATAACAGCAGCAAAAAACCTTGCAGGTGTAATTTTTAAGGAAAGAAAATGGGGAGGTCTGTGTGTAAGAGTGGGCGTGGTGTGTGGTGGTATATTCTGATTTGGCATGTTAATTAGGGAAATCCAAGCAGTGTTTTAGTTTGGATTTCTATTGCTGTGAAAGGACATCATGGTGATGGCAACTTCTAACAAGGAAACCATTTCATTGGCACTGGGTTTACAGATGCAGAGCTTTAGTCCATTATCATCACTCTGGGAAGCTTAGCAGCACTCAGGCAGACATGGTGCCACAAGAGGAACTAAGAGTTCTACATCAGGAACAAAAGGCAGCAGGGCAAGAGAACCACTGGGCCTGAGTTGATCCTTTGAAATCTTAAAGCCCACTACCATGGACACACTTCCTTCCACACCTACTCCAACAAGGCTATACCTACTCCAAAAAAGCACATCTCTACTCCAACAAGAACATAACTCCAACAACTTGTGACAATTTCTCTCAGTGCTACTCTCTATATGCCTTTGGGGGCCATTTTCATTCAAAGCAGCACATATACCATGCTTTTATTCTTCCTTATAAATCCCTTATTTCGTTATCTGGAATGAGTTGTGCTTATAATTCACAGATCAGAAAAATATACAGAGCAGTAGATGGGTGTGTTGCAAAGGACTTTGCTTTCTGAGAATGTCCTCATGTAACTTATTCATCTAAATGACAGCTTGTGTGTGGAGAAAGTTTTAGAGAGAGTTAATTTATATAAAAATTCACAAATGCATTAATTGCTTTCCTGAAAATGATGCTTATAATGTCACTAAAAGTTTTCTTCTGTGAGGTATTGTAATTGTTATGCCTGGTATCTCAAGATTTTAATTCATTTAAATATTATACTTCATTAATTGTTTGAGGATTTCATACTGTGTAGTTTGAATTTTTGAAATTATAATATAATTATATCATTAGTGCATTTTTAAAAAAATCTGTGTCAGAGTCTATATGATGGGGATGAGTGTGTGTGTGTGTATGTGTTTGTGTGTGTGTGTGTGTGTGTATGTCTGTGTGTATCTGTGTGTGTCTGTTTGCATTTAACCCAGAAAGCAATTGTTTCTGTCTACTCTCAAGATCTGCCTTGCATGTAAAACAGCCTATTGCTTTTCTCTGTGGTATAGTCAGGCAAGCTGACCAATAAGCTTCTGGAGGTCCTCCTGCCTCTGCCTACCCTATAGACATGGCAGCATTGGCTTGCAGATGTGTTCAATACTTGTGCCTAACTTTACATGAGCAGGCTCTTTACTCATCAAACCATCTCCTCAAACCAATAATTTAACATTAAACCTCAGAACTTGTGTTTGTGTATGTGTGTGTATGTGTGTATGTATGTGTTTTTGCAAAGACCTCTTTATTTTATTATTTGCTGATATATTTTGATGAAAGAACACACTTCAAAACTATACATAAAAATGGCTTTGTATACCAACGGTTTAGAAAATTTAATGTTATTCATGAACAATGATGAGAGTAGAATATCATAAGACTGGAGAAAAAGCTAGGCAGTCAAAAAAGAAACAGGGTTTGGTTTCTAGTATCCTCATCAATAGGCTCACAACAGCTTATCATTCCATATCCATGGAATCTGAAGTCCTCTTATTGTTTCTGAGGTCAATTGCTTGCACATGATATATATAAACTATGTATCTATGTATCTGTGTATCTATGTAATTATGTACCTATGTAATTATGTATCTATGTATCTATGAATCTATGTCTCTCTCTCTCTCTCTCTCTCTCTCTTTCTTAAACACACACACATAACACATGCATCTTGTTTTTAAAGCTAAGGTATGAGGATGCTTAGCAGATATACACTAAAGAAATTGGATGAATTGTAATTTATTTGAAGCTTTTCAACTTCATAGCATCCTACACACTACTTTTAATCACCTATGCCCACTATTACTGCTTGTATCCAGGCTAGAAACTTGTTTTCAAGATGTTTAAAAATTAAATTCTGGAGGCTAGAAAGAGTCGGCTAATCTGGTAAAATATTTCTCCTACAAGCATGAGGATCTGAGTGCAGTCCCCAGAACTTATGAAAAAATTCATGGGGCTGTGTTTCAAGCTGGCCATCCAGATTCCAGGGAGATGGAGAAGGAGGGATCATTGTGGCTCAAAGGCCAGCCAGTCTCACTGAATCTGTAACTCCGGGGTCAGTTTGAGACCTTGTTTCAAAATTAATATAGTAGACAGTGTCAGAGAAAAATATACAACATTGACCCTTGACCGCCCTATTCACACATGTTCATAGGCACCTGCAGACACATATACCTGAACACAAACATGTACACATAAAATACTGTGACCTTATAAATAGATGCCTCAGTACCTGATAACTGTCTTCTGTTTGTAAATTTCCATGTTGCTGTCTACCTTAGAAATGCTCGGGTACAGCATACTGTTACTTTTTTTTTTTTTTTTCATTTTAACCTTCCTTATTTTTATGTAAACATTTAATGCCCATTGTCTCTCTTGCATAATAGAATCACATCTTTGTATATTACTTTAAATTTATGAAAAGAAATCATCTCCAGAATCATTATATTCATTCTCCTTCCTTGGGTTTAGGCCACAGAAATTATTTTTTAAATTATTTTTACACTGCACTAGAGATGACTGAGCATTTAGGAACATATACTATTCTTGCAGAGAACCCAAATTAGATTGACAAAACAGGTAGCTCATAACTCCTGGCAATTTCAGTTTGGGGGATCCAATACCTTCTTCTAGCCTCCAGAGTCAACTTCACCATGTGCCCATTCTCCACAGTGGCAAATATTCATACATGTATTTTTTAAAATAATTGAATATATTAAAATTATTTTTACAGAAATGGGCAGGAAATACATTTGTACAATGCATACCCAGAAATTCCAATGATCCTTTGACTGGGTCATTGGGGTAAAGACCAGAAGAGCACTGGCAGGAACAAACAACCTGGATCACTTTCTGAGAACCACTACTAGTGAACATGCACCTGGGTCACACTGTCTCACTAACAGTCTCCTGACAATGTCCTGTAGGCTGTGCTCTTCAAAATCCTCATTGCATTAGTGATGAGTACTGCCTCCCCAGCCCTGAAATACCTTCCCAAATCCCATCATTATTCTGTGTGGCTTTGTCTACTGAAACAAATTATGTAATGCTATCTAGCATTCAACCTAGAATACTGAGACCCTACTTTTTTACAAGAACAAAGAGAGAAATATTATTCAACCTCCTTCAAATTTCTAAAGGGGAAATACACTTTGCCCTCTTTGTGGGTGACAACCCCCCCTTCAGATTTTGAAGCATTGAAATTCAAATGGACACAAATGTCCACCATATCATTTAATGTGCTTTTTGAATTGTCTTTTTCTTTTTCATAATGGGTACTGTTTATAATTGTGTTGGTACATACTTGGTTTTATTACAGGCTTCTTTTATGTTATCTAGAAGCTTTAGTTTTTTTTTTTAATTTTGGGTCTTTTTCAATTAGCTTCTCACCCCAAACTGTTATCCTATCTCATCTCCCATTTTATAGCACCCATGCTCCATAAATTTGAATAAGATAACAGCAGATGCTGCTTAAAGTTTACTACTCCTCCTTATAGTCAATCTGTTGAAAAATATAGACCTTTGTCTTTGATTGTTTTATTTTTTGGCACAAAACATTTCCTTGGGTTTAATAATATTCTTTTATTCCTTTTAATTTATCTTTTCAAAGTGAAACAATAGTATATTTGGGATTTTATTTCGGAAAGAAAATGAGGATGATTCTTCTTGCCTATAGTTTGATGTCTTCTCTTAAGTTTGAATATAGAGTGCTGATTCAGCAGCTCTACCCTTCACAGAGGATCACTGATTATGATCTATGACCACTAATGGTGCTGAATCTTACAGGATTCAAATGTTTCAATGTCTGTGTAAAAACTCCAGTTATTTTCACCTAATATCTGGCCCTAAACTGCTATGGATGGCTCTGTGCTGCCTGTAATTTGATGTTAATTCTGATCCCCCAGGAGGAGCTATCTAGAACAAGGAATGAGTCATGTACTCATATGACTTCTTGTGAACCTCCCAGAATAAAGGGGCCAATCACTGGGTAAGTAGGCATGACTTCTGGGTTGGATGGAGGAAGAGAGGGAGCAGAAGAGAGTTAGGGGCTTTTTGAACAAAGATAGTGGAAGGACAAGATATAGCTGCTAGTGTCTCCTGGTTTCATGGTGGATCCACCAGGATTTACCACCAGAGAAATTAGATTGAATATGGCTTACAAGATTAGGACTCTAGTTGTTGTGCCCAGAGATTGAGTTACCATTGTTTCAGAAATAAATTTGTGTGGTGTTTTCCTCATGGAGACTCGACTGGGTTCCAGAGAGAAATGTACAGTGGCAAAGTATGAGTTTGCCTGATGTGCACCACAGAGATAATGGGGCTGGCATTGTAGTGACTAGCTAGTGGGAACTTAGCAAGCTGAGGGAGAGATTTTGGAGCACTGAGTCAGAAAGTTTCCATGAGATAAAACAGGTTGGCCATTACCTGCCAGTGCATAGCTGGGCAGCCTGCCAGGGAAGAAAGAACCAGGGCATAGCATAGGAGGTTGCTGTACTCCCTTTTAATACTTCCTGCAACACTAAACTAACAATGCTGGTGCTTTTTCCAGATCTGCCTATTGTCTCAGCAAGAATGAAGAGTATCATGTTGTAACAAGTTTAAATGATTCTATTCATGGTGTGACTCCTGCAACTGGTATCACTCAGGATATGGGCAAATATTCATAGTGGTATTTTTGACCTGGCCACCAGGTTATAAAGGAAAACATTTCATTTTATTTCTCTCAAGAGCTATATCTAGTACCTTTCAGTACAGCCATCTAGTATTTGGGCATACAAGGAAAGGTGCATGCGAATGTAATTGACACAGATCTAAATGCTGCTGTCTGCTCATCCTGGTTACACAGTTCCATTGTGTAACAGTCTCCAGGATCTACATGCATCATATTTAAACTGTTTGACTGACTAATCATAGAAATACATTTTCCTGAATCTTAAGCTTTTCCTTCAATATCAAATTTTAGAGAATTTATGGTACCTAGGAGCTTTTTAGCTGATAGCTCCAAGACCAAGTGACCTTTATAAAAATAACATATACACACATTCTTCCTCAAAACTTCTCAGTAATATGTTCCTTTGCTCTCTAATTCTAGTCACAACTTTATTGCTTCAGGGATTATAAAGACGAAAAACATATTGTATATCTACACATTTTCCAAGTATGGGTACATGTCAGTTTTTTAGAATCCTTACTATATCTCTTTCTAATTCATTCACTTCTTTTACTTGATGCATATATTTCAATTTTATTTCCTTTAGTTATAGAATATTAATTTTATTTATGTTTGTGTTGAATATTTATTACTATCTGCATGTGATGTCACACATGTAGATATCAGAGTACAATGTCATTTCCTCCTTCCACCATATGGGTCCCAGGAATCAAACTCAGGTTATCAGGCTTGCCAGCATAGCAGAGCCATCACCGTTTCCAGTATATTTCATAATTTACTGTTGTAAGCCCAAATGCTACCCTGTGGCAAAAATAAAATAAAATAAAATAAAATAAATAAAAGTCTTTCTGGTGTGTGTTATAATCTAAAGCAATTCTTTGGATTGAGTTAGTGTCCTCTCTTATAACTTATTATGATATTTTCACTCTATTTTTTTTTATCCTGAGAACTCTATTTTATGTATGTATGTGTGTATGTATGTATTTATTCAACTCTTATAAATTACATCTCAACAACAATTTATCCTCCCTGAACACCTCCCAATCACTCCAAACAACTCCCTTGTCCCCCAGAAGCATTCTTCCTCCATTTTCCTTCAGAAAAGATCAGGTATTCCAGAGATATCAACCAAATACAGCATAAAAAACCTCATGTCAAGACTGAATGAAGCAACCCAGTAGAAGGGAAACAGTCCAAAGAGCAGGAAATAGTGTCAGTCCTATTGTTAGGAGCTCCACAAGAACATCAAGCTACACAACCACAACTTATATGCAGAGAAACTGAGAACTTTCCAAGATAATTTAACTCCCAATCTTTAGTTTTGAAGTATTATGAATATCCTCCTAGATCATTAATGAAAATTCTGAAGAAGTGGCTGGAAGTGGCTCACTGAGTAAAGAGATTAAGACAAAACCATCAGGACCTTAAATCCGACTGCAGAACTCCTATAAAATAAAAAACAGACATGGTAGCTTATATCTGTCACCTGTAACTCAAGCACAGTAGTAAGCAGTGGATCTCCAGGTTTTTCCAGCCATCTGTTTTATGTTTTAAAAAAGTGTCCAGATACAATGAATTATCCTGTTTCAAATATACAAAAAAGAAGAGAGAGAATGGTACCACACATTAAACTCTGGATTCTATGTAAGGATACATGGATGAACACACTCACATACACAAACAAACACACACACACACACACACACAGAGACTTATATGCATGCAATAACACATATACACACATAGTTGCACAGACATATGTACAAGTATCTACACATACACCAACACCTTCACACACACATACTCTGTAGGTAGGTTTTTATCAAACTAATATAAAGTTGGACATATCTAGGAAAAAGAAACTTAACTGAAGAAAATCTCCATAAAATGTTCCTGTGTGCAAGCATAACACAGTGTCATTAATGGTGTCAAGGATTAGTGCTTGCCCAAGAGATAGGTCTCTGAGTGGGCTGGTTATTGTTTGGATAATTCCTTCAGTCTCTGCTCCATCCACCTTCTCGGCATTTCATTTAGGCAGGATAAACTGGCTGACTTGACTGGTCTCAGTGGAAGTAGAAGTATCTAATCTTGCTGAGACTTGATGCTCCATGGTAGGGGTATACCCAGGGAGGTCCTCCACTTCCTCAGAGGAGAAAAGGAGGGGTAGTAGAAGGGACTGTAGGATGAGAGGGGGGACTGGAAGGAGGGACAGTTATCAGGACACAAAGTCAATGAAAAAATTTCCTCTGAGAAAGTTTGTGAGGCATTTCCTGATTATTAATTTATGTGCAAGGGCCCAGTTCACTGTGTGTACTCCCACTCCTGGGCTGATGGTTCTTGGTTTTATAAGAAAGCAGGCTTAGCCAACCATAAAAAGCAGACTATTAAGCAATCTTCCTCCATGGCTCTCTATCAGTTCCTGCCTGCTTAACTACTGAACAATCTTCTCACACAACTAATTGTTGTCATTTAACAGAGTCCGGTCTATACAAATTTTACTGTGCAAAAATAAGTTGGAAAAATTAGATTCCTTTTTGTTTGACAAAGCAACAATGACAATGGTGGAAAATAATTTCAGTTCCTTTTTCTTATAATTTGATTTTTTATTTTATGATTCTGTGTTTTGGCCTAATGGCTGTTAATATGATTATAGAATAAGAATTCAGTTCAGAATATTTTGACATTTAAGAAAATGTATGAGATGTTATTGTTCTAACACCCTTATCTTTGAGACATAGAACATCATTTATGACCATACAGAAGGCTTCCACTATGAATATAAGCATCCTGAAAGATTAACCATTCACAACAAATAGTTAAGACTAGGTCACATGATAATAAGGAGATCATCTGGTTGTCTCTTCTGAGGACACCACAGTTGGAACATCTCCCAGGAGGCCCAGTGCACACAGGACAACTGGTAAGGGACCTTCCCTAACAGCCACAGCTGCTGGGATTCCTGAGCAGCCAAGTGGACTTAGGACCCATCATCCTCCAATACCTCTGCCTCCAAAGCTCACACCAATTCTGGCCTATGCCTTCTGCCTTGGTAATCACCAGCTGGTCTGCTACTCTGAAGACACCACAGAGATAATCCATCCCAGGAGGTCTACTGAAGGGCAACTGCCACAGCTCATGGAAATCCCAAGCAGCCCAGTGGACTCAGAAACCATCAACCCCCCCCCCCAAACAGTTTTTCTGTCCCTCTAAAGACCCCACAATTTGAAGGCCTCCAAGAAGTGCCACAGCAGTGAGGATAACAGGTCACTGGCTTACATACTCCTCTGAAGACACAACAGCCTGAAGGCCTTATTTATAGGTGGTCTCCTACAGCCAGGGCTACAGGCCTACCAGGAGACCTGCAGCAACCCAGGTAAAAAAATAGGCAGGCACCAAACAGAGATATCTATACAAGCTTACATTGGGGATAACCAAACGGTGAGAGGCAAGCACAAGACCATAAGCAACAGAAGCCAATATATTTTGGTATCATCAGATCCAAGTTGTCCCATCACAGCAAGCCCTGGATACACCAACACACCTGAAAAAACAGGAAGCTGACCTAAAATCCTATCTCATGAAGATAATAGAGTCCTTTGAGAAGGATATAAATAATTCACTGAAAAAAAAATACAGAAACACACAGGTAAATAGTTAGAAGCCCTTAAAGATGAAACAAGTAAATCACTTAAAGAAATACAGAAAACTACAATGGAACAGATGAAGAAATTGAACAAAGCTGTCCAAGACCTAAAAACGGAAGTAGAAACAATAAAGAAAACACAAATGGAGGCAATGCTTGAAATGGAAAACCTAGGAAATAGATCAGAAACTATAGATGCAAGCATCAGCAACAGAATAAGATAGAAGAGAGAATCTCAGGTATAGAAGATACCATCAAAGATATTGGAATGAGGACATCATGACTTTTGCAGGCAAATGGATGGAACTAGAAAATATCATCCTGAGTGAGGTAACTCAGATCGAAAAGGACATGCAAGATATTTACTCACCAATAAGTGGGTATTAACAAAAAAAATTACAGAATACCCAGAACACAATCCATAGAACTGATGGTTAACAAACCAAATTACCCAAGTGAGGATGCCTCAATCCCACTTGGGAGGGAGAAGAAAGCAATCATGCAGGGCAGGGTGAGGGAGGGACCTGAGTAGGAGGGGAAGAACACGATCAGGTATGTGGGGGGGGGGTCATGACTGAAGCCCTGAGGGTTATCTGAAAGAATGGAAACAGGCAACCTTGGGAGATAGGAGGTGTGGGGGACCCTCTAAAATGTACCAGAGACCTGGGAGGTAAGAGACTCTCAGAACTCAAAGGGAGGAACTATGGATGAAGTGCTCCACAGTAGGGAGGGAGAACATGTAGAGCCCACTTCTAGTGAAGGGACACGACATCAAGTAGAAGAATGTAGTTGTCATCTGACCCAAAATTGTTCCTGTCTGAAGGAATTTCTGGGACAAAATTGGAGAAGAGCCTGAGAGAAATGAGGTCCAGTGACAGTCCCATATTGAGATATTGCTCAAGAGGAGGACCCTGGGCCTGACACTGTTACTGATGCTGCGATGTGCTTATAGACAGGAGTCTAGCATGGCTGCCCTCCCAAGAGACCCAACAAACAGCTGAAAGAGTCAGATGCAGATAGTAGCACCCAACCAATGGACAGCATCCGGGGTCTCTGTGGCTGAATTGGGCATAAGCTGGAAGAAACTGAGGAGGACGGTGGGCCCCATGGGAAGACTAGCAGTCTCAACTCACTTGGACCCCCGAGATTGCTCAGACACTGAACCACCAACCAGGCAGCATACACCAGCTGATATGAGGCCTGAGTACAGCAGAGGACTGCCTAATTTGGCCTCAGTGAGAGATGATATACCTAAACCTCTAGAGACTTGAGACCCTAGGGAATGAGAAGGTCTGGCGATATGGGGACATTCTCTTGGAGATGAGGAAAGGAGGAGAAGTTATGTGATGGGGAGTGGTTGGGGGGCAGATCAGGAGGGGGATGAAGACTGGACTCTAAAAAGGAATTAAAGAATTAAAAAAAAATAAGTCTGATAGACATTAACACAATGGTTGGAAAAGATTTAAAAGCTCATATAATAGGATTTAAAAGAAAGTAAGTTGAGCTCCCCAAATGACTCTGCCCTTAGAGGTGCTTGCTGCAAAGTCTGATTATTTAACTCTTATATAGAATACACACATATGGAAAGATAGAACCGACTCAAGCAAGTAGTACTTTGACCTCCCCAAGTGACTTTATATTCCTGTTCTAACATGTGCATGCATGAACACACACACACACACACACACACACACACACACACACACACTGGAATTTTAATCCAGCAACATAGCTAATCTCTCAAAGGATCACACCTAAAGATCTTCTAGGTCAATATTATTCAGCCAGAATGCAGACACACCCTAGATTAGAATATGATCTGGCTGAATACAGACACACCCTTAGTGCACACTTTAACCCCTAAAAAATGAACTTAAAATTATAGAGGGAAGAAGCCATGTTTAAAAATAAACATCTAGTTGAGGGGCAGACAAAGTGATGAATCAGAGATTTGACACAACGTTTCAGAGATAGAACATACCCATATCACAGCAGAACAGTACAAGAAAGAAAAACTACTTAAGAACAGAGGAGGGGCAGTAGGGGTGTATGGCAGTTTTAACAGCATAGTTATAAAGAGAGAGATGGCAGAAAGAACAAGCAGGTAAAGACAGAATGGAGCCACATAATGAAAAGAATCCAGAAGATTAGAATACAATGTCAAAGTTATAATGAGGCCAAGCAGAGCAATTCCTGTAAAAAGAATGGCTGAATCAGTCAGCTTGGAAAATTGGATTGAGTCTAGAAGCTTCCAGAAAGAACAGAAAAAGAAAGGATCTGGACTCAGCCCAATTAGTGTATTCACACAGCTTGAGTATGGCTTTAATCTCATTCATTCATATGAGCAAATGATAGCAATATTTGTACCCCCCACACAAACACACACAATGGAGAAGGAGTTTAAAAATGTAAAATACAGGAGCATGTTTATATGCTACTTATTAGGCTGATAATTTTTGTTAATTTTAGTTTGGGCAGGTACATATTTGTAAGGCTCATTGTAAACTGTAGAGGAGTTTCCCTATACTCTGGTATGCACTGCTTAGAAAATCATTATTAATTTTAAAAGATTAGTTTTGTTTATATTTATATGTCTGTGTACAAACACCCATGTACATGGATGTATCTCTAGCAAACTGAAATATTTGTTGTATTGCCTGTATCTAGTTACAGGCAGGCAGTTATGAGCTATTGGATATGTGTGTTGGGAATTGAACTTGAGTTCAGCCATGCTTTCAGCTGGTGAGCATCTCTCTTGCTCATGCATTATCTTCATTGTGTTTTGCATGTAAAAAACCTTGAAGATGGCAGAAGGTGGGGCTTTGAACATCTCTCAGCTTGATTTCGTAGGGATTTTCTATAAGTAATCACAGAATTGTTTTCCGTGATTTCTGTACTATTTCCATAATAATACTGATGTACCTTCAAAATTTAAAGAAGATAGGACCTTTCAAGTTCTCCTTCTTGAACAAAACCAAAATAGACATGTTTTCTACTACATAGCCAGTTCTTCTTTCAGATGAAGAACATTTGAGAAAATAGTTCTATTATCTTTAATCTAAAGAGCTCTGTGGTACAGTCAGAGCTCAGAGAATTCCATACACTATGAGTTGTTAGAAAGTAATTATTGAATATAAAAAATGTCAAAACATCTACAAAATATTTGAAAAAATAAGATTGAAAATGTCTTGAGGGTAAATTAGTGAAAAAGTTCTTTGGCTGTAAGAGTGGAAACAGGGATTCTCTAGCCAAGTAGTGCCGGGAGAAAGCTACCCTCCCAGGATTGTGGAAAATCAGTGAGTGGGGTTATGTTGAGCACTACTACTCAGCAGGACCCACCCAGAATCCTCCGGACACAGGGACTGAGGAAAAGCCAGGGACAGGAAACCTTATGGATTCCATCTGTGACAGGTGATCTCTGCCTGGCCCACCAGGACTCCATAGACAAATAATGCCAGGAGAAAGCTAACCTCCCAGGCCCTCAGACACAGGGACTGAGGAAAAGCCAGGGACAGGAACCTTCCAGTTTCCATCTGTAGCAGGAAACCTGTGCCTGGGCCACCAAGGTTCCATAGCCAAATAGTGCCAGGAGGAAGCTAGTATCCCAGGAGTGTGGAAAAGCCGTGAGTGGGGTTAAGATGACAAGCACCACTGCTCAGCAGGACCCGCCCAGAATACTCAGGACACAGGGACTAAGGAAAAGCTGGGGACTGGAACCTTCCTGTTTCCATCTGTGACTGGGAACCTCAGGCTGTGTCACAGGCTCCATAGCCAAATAGTGCTGGGAGAAGTTAGACTCCCAAGAGTGTAGACAAAACTGTCTGCTCAGAGGGACCCACCTGGAATCCCAGTGCACTGTGACTGAGGAATGGTCTTCTGCTTTCTTCCAGTGGCCAGAGAGCTGATCCTGTAACACAGGGCTCCATACTCAAATAGTGCCAAGGAGAGAGCTGGTATCCCAGGAGTGCTGACACACCTTCGAGCACAGGCAAGACCACCACTTCTGTTCAAGTTCACTGGATCAAGAGGGACTCTTGCAGAGCCATCAGGACACAGGAACCGTGGGACAGCTGGGAACAAGATCATTCTGGTTTCTGTCTGTACCCCAGAGCTGACCCTGTGCCACAGCTTTCCAAGTCCAAATACCTCTCAGAGAGACCTGGTCTTCAAGGAGTACTTACACAGAGGCTTGCAGGAGGGACAAGCCACAGTCAGAGAGAGTAAGACCAGATAACATCAGAGTTAACCAGATGGTGAAAGACAAGGGCAAGAACATAAGAAACAGAAACCAAAGCTACTTGGCATCATCAGAACCAAGATCTCCCACCACAGCAAGCCCTCAATACCCCAACACACTAGAAAAGCAAGACTCAGATTTAAAATCATTTCTCATGATGATGACAGAAGACTTTAAGAAGGAAATAAATAACTCCCTTAAAGAAATACAAGAGAACACAGTTAAACAACTAGAATCCCTTAAAGAGGAAACACAACAATCCATTAAAGAATTAAAGGAAAAACAGTTCAACAGACAAAGGAAAGGAACAAAACCACGCAGGAACTAAAAATTGAAATAGAAACAATAAAGAAATCAAAAAGGGAAACAACCCTGGAGTTAGAAAACCTAGGAAAGAGATCAGGAGTCATTGACGCAAGCATCACCGAAAAAATACAAGAGATAGAAGAGAGAATCTCAGGTGCGGGAGATACCATAGAAAACATTGACACAACAGTAAAAGAAAATGAAAAATGCAAAGAGCCCTTAACCCAAAAATTTCATGAAATCCAGGATACAATGAAAAGACAGAACCTAAGGAAAAATAGGTATAGGATAGGATAGTGTGAAGATTCCCACCATAAAGTACCAGTAAATATCTTCAACAAAATTATAGATGAAAATTTCCCTAACCTAAAGAAAGAGATGAACATATATATATATATAAAAAAGAAGCCTACAGAACTCTAAATACATTGGACCAGAAAAGAAATTCATCCTGTCACATTATAGTGAAAACACCAAATACACAAAACAAGGAAAGAATATTAAGAGCAGTAAGGGAAAAAGTATAAATAACTTATAAAAGCAAACCTATCAAAATTACACCACACTTCTCACCAGAGATTATGAAAGCTAAAAGATCCTGGGCAGAACTCATATAGACCCTAAGAGAATACAACCGCCAGCCCAGGCTGCTTTACCCAGCAAAACTCTCAATTACTACAGATGGTGAAACCAAAATGTTCTATGACAAGCTGGGCAGTGGGAGCCAATGCCTTTAATCCCAGCACTTGGGAGACAGAGGCAGGTGGATTTCTGAGTTTGAGGCCAGTCTGGTCTACAGAGTGAGTTCCAGGACAGCCAGGGCTACACAGAGAAACCCTGTCTCAAACAACAACAACAACAACAAAAAATCTATGACAAAACAAAATTTACACAATATCTTTCCACAATCCCAAACCTACAGAAGATAATAGATGGAAAACATCAACTCAAGGAGGGAAACTACACCCTAGAAAAAGCAAGGAAGTAATCTTTCAATAAACTCAAAAGAAGATAGCCACACAAATATAAAAAATAACATCGAAAATGACAGGATCCAACAATCACTACTCCTTAATATCTCTAAAAATAAATGGAATCAATTCCCCAATAAAAAGACATAAACTGACAGACTGGATCCATAAAGAGGACCCAGCATTTTGCTGCATTCAGGAAACACACCTCCATGATAAAGACAAATATTATCTCAGAGTAAAGGCCGGGAAAACAATTTTACAGGCAAATAGTACCAAGAAACAGGTTGGAGTAGCCATTCTAATATTAGAAAATCAACTTTCACCCAAAAGTCATCAAAAATTATATAGAAGGACACTTCATACTCATCAAAGGAAAAATCTACCAAGAAGAGCTCTCAATTCTGAACATCTATGCTCCAAATGCAAGGGCACCCACATTCATAAAAGAAACTTTAATAAAGATCAAAGCACACATTCCACCTCACACAATAATAATAGGAGACTTCAATACCCCATTATCATCAATGAACACATCCTGGAAACACAAACTAAACAGATACACAGTGAAACTAACAGATGTAATGAACCAAATGGATTTAGCAGATATCTATAGAACATTTCATCCTAAATCAAAAGAATACATCTTCTCCCCTCATGATACCTTCACCAAAACTGACCATATAATCGGTCACAAAACAAACCACCTCAACAGATAATCCCATGTTTCCTATCAGATCACTATGAATGAAGGCCGGTCTTCAATGGCAAGAACAACAACAGAAAGCCCACATACAAATGGAAGCTGAACAATGCTCTACTCTATGATAACTTGGTCAAGGAAGAAATAATGAAAGAAATTAAAGACTTCCTAGAATTTAATGAAAATGAAAGTACAACATACCCAAACTTATGGGACACAAGGAAAGCAGTGTTAAGAGGAAAACTCATAGCTTTGAGTGCCTCCAAAAAGAAACTGGAGAGAGCATACACTAGCATCTTAACAGCACACATGAAAGCTCTAGAACAAAAGGAAGCTAATGGATCCAAGGGGAGTAGAAGGCAGGAAGTAATCAAACTCAGGGCTGAAATCAACCAAATAGAAACAAAAAGAACTATACAAAGAATCAACAAAACCAGGAGCTGATTCTTTGAGAAAATCAACAAGTTAGAAAAACCCTTAGCCAGACTACCCAGAGGGCACAGAGACAGGATCCAAATTAACAAAATTAGAAATGAAAAGGGAGACATAACAACAGATTCTGAGGAAATTCAAAAAATCATCTGATCCTACTATAAAAGGATACTCAACAAAATTGGAAAATCTCGATGAAATTGACAATTTTATAGACAGATACCAAATACCAAAGTTAAGTCAGGATCAGATAAATCATCTAAACAGTCCCATAATGCCTAAAGAAATAGAAGCAGTCATTAAAATTCTCCCAACCAAAATAGCCCAGGACCAGATGGGTTCGGTGCAGAATTCTATCAGACCTTCAAAGAAGACCATATACCAATAATCTTCAATCTATTCGACAAAATAGAAACAGAAGGAATACTACCCAATTCCTTCTATGAGGCCACAGTTACACTGATACCAAAACCTCACAAAGACCCAACAAAGAAAAAAAAAAATTCAGACCAATTTCTCTTATGAATATTGATGCAAAAATACACAATAAAAATTTTAAAAAACTGGGAGACCTATGCCTAGGCCACCAGGAGTCCATAGCCAATGAGTACCAGGAGAAAGCTACCCTCCCAGGAGCTTGGAAAAGCTGTGAGTGGGGATAAGGGGAGCAACACCTCTCACCCAGACCCGCCCTGAACAGGCGGGATCCAGGAACTGAGAATCCGGGGGCAGGAAACCTCTGAACCTTCTGGTTTACATTTGTGGGTGGAGACCTCTGCCTGGGCCAATAGGAGTACATAGCCAAGGAGCACCACGATAAAGCTACCCTCAAAGGAGCTTGGAAAAGCCATGAGTGGGATTAAGGGGAGTAAGTAACACCTCTCACCCAGACCAGCCCGGATCCAGTGGGATACAGGGCCTAAGGAGAACTCAGGGATAGGAAACTTCTGAACCTTCCGGTTCCATCTATGGGGGGAGACCTCTGCCTGGGCCACCAGGGGTCTCTGCCTGGGGACCTCAGCCTAGGCCACAGGGCTCCAGGAGAGAGCGGGTATCCCAGGAGTGCTGACACACCTTTGAGCACTGGCAAAACCACCACTTCTGTTCAAACTCAGTGGATCAAGAGGGACCCTTGCAGAGCCATCAGGACATAGGAACCAAGGGAGAGCTGGGGACAAGATCCTTCTGATTTTTTCTGCACCTCAGAGCACACCCTGTGCCACAGCTCTCCAAACTCAAACACCTCTCAGAGAGAGCTGGTCTTCAAGGAGTATTGACACAGAGGCATGCAGGAGGGGCAAGCCACAACCAGACAGAGTAAGATCAGCTAACATCAGAGTTAACAAGATGGCAAAAGGCAAGGGTAAAAACATAAGGAACAGAAACCAAGAGACCTTGGCACCATCAGAACCTAGCTCTCATACCACAGCAAGCCCTGGATACCCCAACACACCAGAAAAGCAAGACTCAGATTTAAAATCATTTCTCATGATGATGATAGAAGATTTAAAGAAAGAAATGAATAACAACCTTAGCGAAATACAGGAGAACAGAGAAAAACAACTAGAAGCCTTTAAAGAAGAAATGCAAAAATCCATTAAAGACTTACAGGAAAACACAATCAAACAGGCAGAATTTCAAGAAAGCACAATCAAACAGACAAAGGAAATGCACAAAACTATCCAGGAGATAAAAATAGAAATAGAATCAATAAAGAAATCACAAAGGGAGACAACCCTGGAGTTAGAAAACCTAGGAAAGAGATCAAGAACCATGGATATAAGCATCACCAACAGAATACAAGAAATAGAAGAGATAATCTCAGGAGCAGAAGATACCATAGATAACATCGACACAACAGTAAAAGAAAATGCAAAATGCAAAAAGCTTCTAACCCAAAACATCCATGAAATCCAGGACACAATGAGAAGACAGAACCTAAGGATAATAGGTATAGAAGAGAGTGAAGATTCCCAACTTAAAGGGCCAGCAAATATCTTCAACAAAATTATAGAGGAAAACTTCCCTAACCTAAAGAAAGAGATGAACATAAATATACAAGAAGCTTACAGAACTCCAAACAAATTGGACCAGAAAAGAAATTCATCCCGTCACATTATAGTGAAAAAACCAAATACACAAAACAAAGAAAGAATATTAAAAGCAGTAAGGGAAAAG
>CM052711.1:81733030-81752855 GCA_028551405.1 Uromys caudimaculatus | reverse complement strand
TTATAGGCTGCTCCACCTTCCTTATTAGGTCCTATTTAGATGTGTTCCCCTATGTCTTCCTCTTAATTCTCCTTGCTTTCTGGGGAAAGAAACTGCCATTTCAATAAGCCCACTTTTGCTTTTTTTTATTTACCTATGTTCCTCTAACTATACATCAATTATGTAGCACAAGCAGGGTATTTTCTCAACCTCTCATTGTATGTAATATCTTCTATTTTGTTATGCTTTGAATAAATTATATCATACCATTGTATTTCAACTCAATTGGTTCTTGAAATATATGTATATTAGAAAATATAGCTTCATTGTCACATTTAAAAGCTTTTTGTTGTTTATTTAAATTATGTTTATATGTACATGTGAGTGCAGTTTGTTCAGAGGCCAGCAGAGGGCATTATATTCTTTGGACTTGGAGTTGTAGACTGTCCTAAGCAGTCTTAACCCAGTGCTGGGCATTGATGTCAGGTGCTCTCTAACAACAGCACAGTCTCTTCACCACCAAACTTTCTCCCATTTTATTGTGCACTCATTAATTTGTTACAGGGATCATGATTTGTTTATATTTCTTACAGATGCAACTTAATTCGGTAGTTTTCAATTCCTTTAATACCAAGTGATAGTGCTTGACCCTTATATTCTTTTGCTTAAAACTACATTTGTTGTAGGTGGTGCCTACAACAAATGTAGTTTTAAGCAAAAGAATATAAGAACTTTAAATGACTTTAATTGCACTACTGGGTAGCAGATCTGCCTTACAGAATTAGTTCCAGGACAGCTAAGTCTGCACAAAGAAATAATGTTTAAAAAGGAGTTTTGTAAACATCAGAAAATATCTGCAGCTGAGTGCCTTGTGAATCCCTCTTCGTGTTTTTACATCCCATCAGACACTGAAGTAGGCCATCCAGACTTTGTGTGTGAATAAATGAGTGTATGCATTAATCCGCGGAAGAATTTGAAACTCCATTATGTCTTTTATTGTCCAGTTGACCTGTGCTTATGTATCTACGCTTACTGACTGAGGTATAGTAATATCATATCCAGCATTAAATTGTGGATATAAAACAACAAAGAAATGATGTTTTCCCTTGATATGTTAAAACTGAAAAGACATCTTTTGATCCATTTGGGGAACATGAAAGCACTCTGTTTCTATTAAAGGTGTGTATTATTTTTCCTCCAAGGCACTTACCCTGCTTGCATAAGATTGAGAACCAACAGCGCTCACTGAGTATATAATTGAATTTAAGAGTTTCGTTCTTTGTCCAGGAATGCCTGAATTGGAGATTCCTGGAAATGGACCTAGAATTTGTAACCCTTCTCTTCATTCTGCTCATGTGTTTGAAAAAAAGTATGTGGTAGTTTAAATATGTTTTGCCTGGGGAGTGGCAATATTAGGAGGTATGGCCTTGTTGCAGTAGGTGTGGCCTTGTTGGGAGAAATGTGCCACTGTAGAGATGCACTTTGAGTTCCTCCTCCTAGATGACTTTAGATCAAGATTTAGAACTCTCAGTTCCTCCCTCCCCATGCCTACCTGGATACTTCAATGCTCGCACCTTCATGATGATAATAGACTGAACTTCTGAATTTGTATGCCAGCCCAAATTACATTTTGTCCTTTTTAAGAGTTGTCTTGATCATTGTGTCTCTTCAAGCAATGGAAACCCTAACTAAGAGAAAATGAAACACAGATTTTACTAACCAAACAAAATATTTTTCTTATTATGTGGTCAGTGGAATGTTGATTCCAAAGATCTCAAACTCAAAAGTCTAAAATTCCATTAAACTGGACAATAGTCCTCTCATGGTCTTGTTTTGGCATCTGTTCATGTTCCTCATCATTAGATGAGAGATTAAAAACCAATGACCCTTGAAACCATTGAAAATGCACATTTCCATCTATTGCAAATGAATCTAGACTGTAAACACTGCCTGTGCGCTGTACAGACTTCCAGCCATGACTGTGTTTGAGACAGGCTTGGTTACAATGAAGACTATCTAGTTCAATGTCCTTTTGGTATGTGCTTGTGTACATTAGTGTAGGTGGAGACCAAAAGTCAGCCACTGGTAACTTCCTCAATCTCTTGTCATTATATTTTGAGACAGGTTCTTTTGCTTCTCTTGGACCTTAGAGATTTAGTTAGGTGGGTAGGCCAATGTGTTCCAGATAGTTCTTGTGTCTGCCTCCCCAGCACTGGGAATACAGACACACAGTGCAGTGCCAGGTTTTATATGTGTTCTGGGAAGGAAAAGCAGGTTAATGTAGATTGCTGTCTATACACAGGTGAGGTCAAGTGAAATATAAAGCTAAAGCCTGTGACTGAACAATAAAAAGAAAGGTGGGGCTAAAAGTTTCAGAAAGAGGGAGACAGGGTCAGACAGGGGAGGAGAGAGAAGATGGAGAAAGAAGATGAACCTGATCCAAGTGGCTTGAAAGAGTCACAAGTAGCTGTGGATATCATAGAAGGAAAATAGAGTAATGTAGGGTGCATTTGCCCATCTAGGTGTGCAGCTTGTATTTATATTGAGTTTTGAGTTCTTTCATGGGCATTTTGGGGGTTGAGAATTTACTGTTATAAATCTGACTGATAAATTATAAGCCTCTGAAGTTTTCATTAGACAGGGCTCAGGGTTTACAGCTGGTCTTGGCAGACTAGCCACAGGGGATGAGTGACTGGGAAGGCGAGCGATTCGGTTGCAGGCTAACCATGGGAACCTGGGCAGACCATGGCTTGCAGCTCCTAATAGAGGAGGGCAAATCTCATTGCCAGCAAGTAGCTGACATTAGCATGGATTGTTTTTTTAATAATTACATGCTACAGGTTTTCATACTTATATACCAAGTACTTTATCACCCAAGCTCTCTGCCTAGCCTGTGTGGAACATTCTTTAAGTCTCTATATATTGTGTTTCCTCTGGGAAGACTAACAATTAGCTTTTTTGTTTCTGAAATATTTACATGGATATAGAGGTTAATCCACTTGCCCGAAGCAAGGGCAAACTGGCCCAAAAAACCTTCTGTTCAGACTTCCGTTAGAATGACATGGTGCATCATATGGAATCATAAGGGCAGCACCCACTGTTAAATAGAGTAAATAGTTCCAGATAAATGAAACTGTGATCTGAGAGGATGGGGCTGATGGTCGAGAAAGAAGGAAGAACTCATAAAAGACAGTTGGTAGAAAGAAAGAGATGATGGGGCTAGAAAGATGGTTCGGCCCTGAAGAGCCCTTGCTGCTGCTTCTCAGTACCCAAGTTCAGGTCCTATTATCCATAAGAGACTCAAAATCATCATATATCCACTTCAAGCCATTTAATGGCCTCCAAATGCAACTTCATTCACATGTACATAGACACACATATACATAATTTAAAGTAAATAAATAAATAAAAGGGAGATAAGAAACAATTAGAGGAAAAACACTTGAGATGAAAGTGTGTTGGGGGGAGTCCTGTACATATGGATTTGCATGTAGATAGATGTGTTTCAGCATGTATGTGCCTGAAGGGGCTAGAGGACAACTCTGACTTGCTGAAGCTTTTCTCCCTCAGTTGTAGGAATATTTTCTTTCAGCTAAACCCAGAGTTCATTGGTTTGACTAGACTGGCCAGCTAACGAGATGACTTTTCCAATCTATGTTCGTTCCCAACAATGGGATGCAGCAGCATTTCCATCAATGCTGGGAATCAGATCATAGATCCTCCTGTTGTACATATTTATTTGTGGCCCAGAATTCTTATATGACTGGTTACCCCAGGCCTCTTCAATGTCATTACAGAGAAACAACTACAGTATTTAGTAATGCCTTGTGCCAACACTGAGCTTCCACAATAAAGACAGAAAGGGATACCAGCACCAAAAAAATGTTCCTACTTCTGACATATAAATATCTGTGTATGTGTATGTATTTCCATATGTGTATAAACATATGTATGTGTGCATGGATTTGTGTGTGTATATGACTGCATATGTGTTTATGTATATGAATTTATGTATGTATGTATGAATGCATATGTATATTTGCATACATGCATGTATGTGTACACATGTGTGTGCATGTTTGCATATATATATGTGTGTGTGTGTGTGTGTGTGTGTGTGTGTGTGTGTGTGTGTGCATGTGTGTGCATTCCCTTCACTCTTTTTTTATTCAGTGCTAGGCATAAATTCCAGACTTTTGTGTATGATAGATAAGCAGTATTCTACTGAGCTCTATTCTGAAACATTTCTCTATTCTTATTAATAGGGTGATTCTGCTTCAGCAAATTATATCTATGAATGCAAAATGCAATAGCTGTTTTCTGATTGTCTTTTCTGAAATATTGAAAAAAATTAGTTCAAATCAACAAGCATTTTAAAGATATAGATGAACATGTAAAAATCACACTAAATAGTGAGCAGATAAATGGAAGGGGAATGAAATTAGCATTGAAGGCTTTTTCAGTCTAGTGGTGGCACAGGCAGGTCAACGAAATTTATTAAATTATGAAAAGTTTTAACAAAAATATGTAGGAGGTATGGTGGAGGTTATGTGGGTTATCTATATACCCTACATTATCAATCATTCTATGTGGGCTTATCTAAGTATGTCCTTGAAGGAAATAGTACCAGATCTGTGCTTAGAATATAAATATTAGTTTTCAAATACAGAAGAGTTATGGGGTCTGAAGGCATAAAACAAACATACATACATACAAACAGAAAAAGACAACAGCACTACTAAATTTTGTTTGTGTGGAAGTCTTTTCAAATCTTAAGAGATTTGCTCATTCTTTCAACAAGTGTGTATTGAGTGACTGCCAGGAATTGGCCATCATCCTAAGTTCTAGGTATGTAGGGACAGCAACACAAATCCTCAACATATAAAAAAGTGAGTGTGGAATAAATCTTATTATAGGATTCTCCTTTGACAACCAGGACATGTTTTGCAGAGGAAGTAATATTTGAAAAACTTTTGAGCAAAGTGAGAAAGTGTTGAGACTGTGGAGGGGAACATCTTTGTGACTGGTATACTGACACTAACATTAGAGCAGTTTTATAGAAGAAACTATAGAAGATGATGAGCCTCTGACTACTTTAAGAGACAACCAAAAGCTCAGCTGTGGCTAAGCAATGAGGCCCATGAAAAGAAATGGATTCTTTGGGGTACAATCACACAGATAAATTTGAACTATAGGACTGCAGAATGTAGTAGAGTTGGTGATCCTCAAAGGAGCATAGAGTTGGGTTGAATCCTGTGAAAAGACCAAACACAGAACTCTCTCTGAACCACATAAACCCAATAGGATGCTTTATGCTTAGACATATGAGGTCAGTTGGAATATTCTTATTGGGTAAAGTTTATGTTTTAATACTCTAGTATTCAGTTTGGTGTAAACTGAGTTTGAATACCTAACATATCAAAAAAGAATCCATTTAAAAAAAAATTGGTGTGGTTGTTGTAAACCTACAATCTCAGGTTCCTGTGGTATACTGAAAAGTGAAAACAAGAGAATTCTCAGAGGCTTGTGGGCCAGCTAGCCTTGATTACACAATGGTAACATCAAGAGAACCTGCCTCAAACAAGGTAGGTGGTGAGGACCTACACATGACCTTGTCTTCTGACCTTGACATGTGTTACAGTTACAACACAAAAGTGCTTGTACTCACACATAAACATATATACATCAAACACACTCATTTCACATACATGTATAAAAGAAAAAATTTAAAAACATGTACAACAAGGACATTTAAAAGCATTATATCAGCTGCTACATAATTATGTGTTAGATATATATATGCATATATGTGCTATATGTATACATATGCACATACATATATACATATATATATGTATATATATACACACACACACATATAGGTGTGCTATGTATGTGTATATATGTGTGTGTGTGTATAATGTAAAATTTCTGCCAGATATTAGTAAATACATCATTTATTCACATGTGTATACACAGGTATATCTGGCACACATAAATATACATATAATAAGAATGTATGTTTATAAATGTTTACATATGTACATTATTTATATACAAAGTAGAAACACTAAGAGTGGTTTGAGAGGAGAGATTTTACTTCTCTAAATCCCCAAGAATGCTCTAGAACTTTTTGCTATTGGACCTTACCTATTAACTGTGCAGTTGATGCACAAACTTTGCAACAGTGAAAGGCTCTTACTGGGCTGGAGAGATAGCTCAAAGGTTAAGAGCATTGTGTGCTCTTCCAGAGGTCCTGAGTTCAATTCCCAGCAACCACATGGTGACTCATAACCATCTGTAATATGACCTGATGCTCTCTTCTGGTATGCAGATGTACATGCAGGTAGAGCATGCATGTGTGTAAGATAAATAAATATATATTTTTAAAAAAAGAAAGAAAGAAAGAAAGAAAGAAAGAAAGAAAGAAAGAAAGAAAGAAAGAAAGAAAGAAAGAAAGAAAGAAAGAAAGAAGGAAAGGTTCTTACTGCAGCATTTTGTTGGGCTGTAGCTCACTGAGTAGTTGGCTGGAATCCCTTGCATGGTTCTGGCCTGACTCTGAAACCAGGTGAAAATGTCCAGGACTTGAGAAAGTAATCTATGTAAGTATTTAATTAGCAGGCCAAGAATATGCCCAGGATACTTGTCAAAGAAGAGTATGGAAAAGTAAATCTGTTATGAAGAGTGTTCTTCAGTTTGAGTGTCTTGTTTCTATCCTTTCAAGGCATCTGGAATCACATATAATTGCCATTTCAGTGGTGAGGCATTCTCATGAGTTCCATTGATCCCACTAGACAAATCATAATATGACAACACACTTGAGTAACAAATTGAACAGAGGAAGGACATGATTTAATGGCTTCCAAAATTACATGGGGATTCCCACATTGGCTTGTAAGACAATTGGGGTCCTTGACTCCAACTGGTTTTGATTGAGAAATAAAGATGTCAACAGCCACTCCCTGAATATGTAGACTGAGGCATGTCCTTTACATCTGTGAGGGCTAGGAACTGGGGGAGAAGAAGGAGACAGATCTGCAACAATGAGAAAGGAGAAATACCAGGCCTAAAGACCCACCCACTGACATGTGTGAATAGGGTAAATGGCCACATAGGCCAATTCCCCAGTTGTGTTTAGGTTAGCAGAGATAAAACATAGATTTTAAAAGATGTCAACTCAGGAGTACCAGAGAGGAGTGTATGCAAGCAGCTGAGGATTAGAACTGCCCAACATTTGAGCTGGTCAAGGTATTCCAAAATTAAGTGTGTGTGTGTGTGTGTGTGTGTGTGTGTGTGTGTGTGTCTGTGTGTGTGTGTCTGTGTGTCTGTGTGTCTGTGTGTGTCTGTGTGTGTCTGTGTGTGTCTGTGTGTGTGTGTATGTGTGTGTGAATACACATGAGATTTTAAAAAATAAAACAAAATTAAAGTAATAAATAATACATTGAAGTGAATTATTAAAATATAGTACAAACTTTGTAAAAATAACTGCCAGAAAGCAAAATGTTTCCTCTTGTACTGGGAAAGTTACTTTGCCTATTCCGTATTTTCAAAGAGCAATCAGTTCTGTTAGTCTATTTGTCTATCTACTAGCATCTACTGTGTTTGTCTGCAGGACTCAGGAGAAGCCACATTTGCTATTTCAACACAGCCATAGTAAACTGGGATGCAGAAAAATAGATAAATGTTCTTAATACAAGATCAGCTACACAGTGAAATTGAAGAGACACCAAGAAGAAACTTATATCAGGCATGTAAAATTCAAGTGTGTTTCTAAAATAAGTAAGAATTTAAAGAGACTTAGAGAATTCAGTGATATTGTTCACACTGTAATTTCTGACACATTTCCCACCTAAGCTAAGGTGACATGCTGCAAACACGGGCTGTGTAGACATCAGGAGACTCTTTTAGAGCTTTAAATAATTTTGTAGTCCAGTCCTCAGAGCCAAGTGGGAATTGATCTTTTAGAGATGATTTGCTGAAGGTCAGAGAGGTCAAGAGACTTGCTAGAGACCAAAAAGATAATTAGTTCCTTCCTAAATCCAGACTTTTGCCTGCTAATACCACAGAACGAGACAGGAGCTGAAGGCCACTGCAAATGTGAAAGGGCTGTAGCATAACAGCATTTACTTTAGGGACACATTCTTGTCTTAGAATCTTTTTCAAATCTTAGTGCTACCAAATGTGCTTAAGAGTAGATTTCCTTCTGTTTCCCTATGTATTTTCCAAAGGTTAGACTGCAATTGACCCTTCAAGGCTAGCTCCCAGGGGACAGGAAGACATCAGTGCCAAAAAGCCAGCTCAACTGTGGTGTTATTCAGTAGAGAACTCAGAGACTGAAATCAAGGTTGGAAAAATTTTCTAAAAGGCAAGAAACTTAGACAACTTGTAGTATAGTGTGTCTTGACTTGTTAGATTCTTCTGTCGGTCTTTCCTTACCAAACATTAGCAAAGAATTGTTGGTTTTTCTTCATCCACTCACAAAGAAGCTGAAATTACAATATTTGTTTTGTTAGCTTTGCCTCTAAATAGGCTAAGAAAATAATATGAGTGGTGTATAATTGTTTCGATGTGAATGTATGTTTCTTAGTGTGTTTGTGTATGTATATGTTCAGATGCACAAGGGTAAGCTTGCTTGCATATATATGTAAACATGTGTGGATATCAGACATGAATTCAAGTCTTGTTCCTCAAAAGTTATCTCTTATTTCTGAGACAAGATCTCTCTTTGGCTCCTGGACCTCACCTTTGCTAGTTGGCAAGTGAGCCAAAGGTTTTCCTCTAGGCACTTCCCCAGCACTGGCTAAAAACTTGCCACATCTGGCTTTTTCCCATGAGTTCTAGGGGAGGGAACCCAGGTTCAAACGCTTTTTAGGCTTATTCAGTCACACAACCCCAGTTGTACCTTTTTAGGCAACACTTCTATTGAATTGGCATTTGGGACACAGTAGTGAATACTCACCGAAGTTCCATGTCACACAGTCCTTTGAGAGAGACCAAGGTTATTAATCTTTCACAAGTAATAATTCTTGTGATTGGTAAGAAGACAAATAAAACAAAGCTTTACCAGGCTGTAAAGAGTGAGCAACCTTGACAATCCTGGCTAGAGTTACTGTCATGGTTTTTTAAGGTTGACTTGGTTTGCTGTTCGCCAGCAGGCTACATGTTCTCTCTCCTCTTTTTGGCAATGCTCTGCATTTATTTCAGTTACAACTCTGACCATAGACATGTAGCAGTTGTGAGCTCTTGTAGCTTCTCTACTCTCCCCAACATGTCAGAGTGCAAACATCTGCAAACTGATAACTATAGTTTATCTTTGCATTAGGAATATAAGAATACAAATATGACAGTTATCTAAATAGCTCTGAAGTATGGAAAATGTAATAGATACAAAGTTGTTGTCTACTTCTTCGGTTTGGGGATTATTCTATGTGCCTATTTTCAGGCAAGGAGTCCTAAACACAAAATAGATGAGAAACCCAGGAAGTAGAGTGAATACATGTAAACTAGAAAGTAAAAGTGGATAGTAGGTGTTATGTGTATTTAATAATAAAGAAGGCTGGTGTCCATATTTTCTAACAATAGAGACAGTTTTAAATGAAAGTGTTTTTGATGGGCATCAGACACTTCTGGAGTTTGGGTAGGGGTACAACAACTCGCATGTGCCTTAAGTGGGAGTCAGCTCATATGAATGGAGATTATGGGTTTGAGAAATAATCCAAGTAGTAACGTACCTGCTGTGAAAACAGGAAGGCCTCAGAATTAACCCAAAACCTATCTTATAAATCTGCTGTGATGTGGAATTACCCAACTTACTGTACTTCATAAGGTCCAGCCCTCAAAAGGTCTCAATTGTGAAAATATGATGGATAATGTTTGAGTTATGATGCCTGAAGCTGAGTTGTGGATTCTTCATACACTTGCACATATTTGCACTAATGTGCACATGCGTGTGTCCATACACACACACACACAAATATACACACACACACACACACACACACACACACACACACACTAACACAGCAATTAGTGAGAATGAAACCACATGTTTAAAGGGTTATTTTTTAGCCCTATTTCCATGCAGCTCTACAAATCTCATGCCTTATATTCTGAACAGATCCACAAGTTTTGTAGGTCCCTGGAAAGAAACAACAGTTAAACACAGTGAAACACTAATTTCAGCTTTCAACATGGCTACTTATTTTAAGAAGCCATGCAAGATACCTCTAAGAATCTTCAGAGGACAAGAATGTTTACTTTCTGTGTCTGTGTCTCTGAATATGTGTATATATAATCTGTATGTCCAGAAACAGTTACATATGTGTTCAAGGGCATATGCAGGCCAGAGAATAAGCACATATGTGTCTCACTCACTGTCCATCTTGGTTCTGAGAAAGTTTCTGACTGACTTGGAGCTCATCAAGTAAACTAAGGTGAAACTAATGAACTTTGGTGATTCAGCTTTCTCTGCCTCTGCAGCTCTGAAATTATAAGTGTATGTCACTGCCTGGCTTTGTGTGTGTGTGTGTGTGTGTGTGTGTGTGTGTGTGTGTGTGTGTGTGTGTGTGTGTGTGTGTGTGTTTGTGCGTGTGTGTGTACGTGTGTGTGTGTTTGTTGGAGGGATCAAACTCATGTTAGTTTAATGGGATGTTACTAAGTGAGCTCTGTTTCTTAATTACTGCTAAGTAGAAACACAGATATGTTAATACCAGAAATTTAAAACTCAACAAGATTTTTGCAATCCATAGAAATAGTAGTAAAACTCCCTTAAGCATTACCACAAACCCACTAGGTCTGTGAGTGTGAATTCAGTTACACCAACATCCATTCCAAACATGTATCACCTTCTTTAAAATCCATTAATGAAATGCATCAAATTAAAAATATTTATATCTTTGCTAGCCACTACCTTAGACTCTGAGTTACACTTTTCTACGTTATGAGAAACACCTTCCTCTGGAAAGGCTAGCACCTGCTTTGAGAGCTGACAAGTATCACTTTATATGACCACTGCCACCGAAGTAATTCTCTCATTCTATGGTAGATGGGTATCTGTGAATACAACCTTGTGAGAGCTAACCCAAAGGATTGCTGTAAAGACAGAAATCACTCAGTGTTGTATTTTAACATACTGAATACTATACATGATAGTATAACTAATCCATGCATTTTTTGAGCATTGATTTATTCATTTGAATAATAATTTTTTGATAAGTGTGTGTTTTTATCTATTATATATGCTAGCGATGTACTAGTTCATTTTTTAAAAAATACTTAATTCTCACTGTTAGGAAAAAAATAAAAATATTATGTTAAAAATTATAAAATGGACAGGGGTGATATATGCCTTTAATCCCAGAAATTAGCAAGAAGAGGCAGGCAGACTTCTGCAAATCTGATACCAGCTTCTGGTCTACAGAGCTAGCTCCAGAACAGGCAGGCTACAAAAAGAAACCCAGTATTTTGGGGGAAAAAAAAAAAACATAAAATGTGTCTGGATTTTAACTTAGTCAGTAACGTGAATGTGTTACAACATAAAAAAAAAAAAAAAAAAGTGTTCAGTCTCCAAGATCCATGTAGGTAAAAAAGGGGAAGGAAAGAAAGAAGGAAGGAAGGAAGACAAAAACTGAATATCATGGTTTATGCTTATAATTCCAGTGCTGGGGAGGTAGAGGCAGAAAGATCCCTGGGTCCATTGCCTAAATTGCCTGTGTTTTTTGTGTCCCAGGCCAGTGAGAGGTCCTGTTTCAGAAAACAACATGGGCTGCACGTGAAAAATGAGAGACAAGGCTGTCTTCTGGACTCTACATGCATGTACACAGGTGTGTATGTACAAGTGAACATATACATGGGAACCTTGCACACATGAATTTATAGATAGCACACACAAATATGTAAAGTAATATACATCAGAATTCTAGAGCACTGTGTTAGTAAAGGAAGAATGATGGTGTGTATTAAACATTAAGCAGATAGAAGTTTAAATAAGGTAGTCACTGAGTGACATGCCAAAAACAACTATGACCTGAAATATTTTAGGGGCAGAAAATATAACTGAGGTATCTAACTGCAAACATTGTACTTTTAGGAAAGAACATATACAATAGCCCCTGGGTGGAGTTGACTAGGCACTGTGAAAAATCAGCCAAGGAATTATCACAGCAGGCATAGAGTAGTCTAGAGAGGGGAATGAGCAGGGATAGCCCCTAAGAAATACAGGGAGTGTCGAGGAAGAATGAGGAGAACTGAGTGCAAAAATGGCACATCTTGACTGCTGACATCATTCAAATATTGCAGTGGAAGCTGCTCTGTGAAAGCAGACTTCCTAAGAGCAAAACTCCTAATGAGGGCCAAGGCAGGCATGTGGAGGGCTGAGCAACTCAGATTCTGTCTACATCACAGACACATTGAAATTAAGATGTGAAACAATGAGCAGCAGTATCAAGACGACTGAAAATCCATGGCCTAAATCACTGTGGAAATGAAGTTACCTGCTGGTGTTTGTAGACAACTATGGTCAGAAGCTCCATGCCCTTCCATAGCATATGGTTCCCCAGGAACATTTTCAATTCTACACAGCTACATGTTACTTGTTGTCTGTAATCTATTTAAATCACTATCTCATTCCAAAACAACCAATGGGTTTGTGCAGACAGTGGTTCATAAATACTAAAATAGGAAAGATTATCAGTGGCACCACACAGACACCAACAGTCATTGCTGTGTTTAAGATTTGAAGCCTTTTATTATTAAGAACTCAATACTCAGATGTTTCTACATACTCTAAAATTGCATGTGACCTCTAGCATCTAATAAATGGAAAGTTATTATTAAAGTGCCCTCCAGTTTTATAGTATTATAATTTCTAATGTGGAATCTTACAAATCTGTGAGTTTAATGCACACCAAAATTTTAGAACTATTCCAGAGCAAAAGTGTAATGACAAATGACTCAGAAAAGGTTGCCGTTGCTTCAAGAGTTACTATAAAT
Source organism: Uromys caudimaculatus (assembly GCA_028551405.1). Lineage (NCBI taxonomy): Eukaryota > Metazoa > Chordata > Mammalia > Rodentia > Muridae > Uromys > Uromys caudimaculatus. The sequence continues at coordinate 81,739,886 of CM052711.1, read as the reverse complement.
GTCCTCTATTATTGCTAAAGTTTTAGTCCTAATTACTTAAGTATGTTAATTAATAGAATAAATCTTTATAAAGTCCATTGCTTCACTACTAGAAAATGGTGCCTATTTAGAGAATTTAACTTATTTAGAAATTTTCTCTGAACTGAAACAGTGCCTTCTGGGAAGAATAGGAGAGGCTACTTAAGAAACAATCAATGAACTACTCACAGTATCAGGATGTTCCTACATCTTACAACACTCACAAGGATCCCTTCCCAAAGTCATTATATAAGCAATAAAGAGGGCATAAAGAACAGATACCGCTGACATGTTGAACTGTTTGCACTTCATTCAAGAAGCTTTGGGAATGCAGATTTTGTGAGTTTCCTTTATACTGGGGTGAATTTCTCAGTGGGACAGCTACCACCCATTCTCCTATAAGTAATCTCTCAGACAAGCATCTGTAAGCAACCACAATAAACTCACTGGCTCACCAAATTAGACTTGAGTGGAATCTTCCATTTGGTCAGACCTCAGTGTCCTATCTGTAGTCAACTGCTATTTGTTTACATCTCCCCTAGGAAAGTCACAGTGTTCTATTTTATCCGCTAATAAAGAAGGATAATATATATGACACCATATGAGAAGATTACACACATCAATTCCCCAGAAGAAGGAACATAAAGTAAACTATACAAAGAAGCCTTATGGCTAGCAACCATCAACAATCATGGAGGCCTAAACCCTTCTGGCTCTCTTCCAGGAGTGGGGACTTATGTCAAACTGTCTGTTCCACATGGCCATGAACAAATCTGCACATAATCTTTTATTTTAAATATATCAGAACTAAGGATTAACTTTTATGAAGAGAAAACTCTTCACATAAATAACAGCAAGTAATAATTACTTAAATAAAAAAATGAGAGTGACTATGTTTATTTCTGTTACTCAGACCATCTTGTTAATTCCATCCTGCCTCTCAACATATGTGCACACTCTTTAAGTTTTCATAAAGTTCATAGCATAATATAGATCCTTGTATTAATCTTATGTATAGCAGTCTGACCACAATTTTCCCTTTTCTATTGGAGTTTGGTCAAACAATAATAAGTTAACTATTCCCTGTGTGCTTAATGGGCTAGACCTCCAGTATTCACTGAGGAATAGTTTTACAATTTATTTTGTAAGTGACACTACTTACAATTGAAGATCTGAGATCAATTACAACAAATATGTTTTCTCTTATAGGGCATAATACATTTTAGCACAATGAGGTATGCTGTAATACATTTTAACAAAATGAATTATGCAATATAGATAACCATGTTTGACTTTATTTGGCATGGTGTTGCTAACTGTACTGAATCATCAAGTGACTGAGGCAACTGACATTACTGTGAATCTAGCTCTCATCGTATACATCAGTGAAGCACAGTTGTTCTCAGTTTAATTTATACATAATTCTCACTATAGGTTTCATATTATTTTATGTATATACCATGGCCAACCCATTTGCTATTTCCACAAGCTTGTGAAATATCATTAAAATATTCAATTCTACAAACTTTTTATACCCCTATTCTCAGCAATCTTATTATATCACAACCAAGTTGATGGAGGCTAAGAATGCCATATGAAATATAATTCTTGACCATATACAACTATGAGAGGGTAAAAACAGTTACCAACTGAAATCATGTTGGTTTTGATTCATTAATGAAGCAGGAGACCAAGCTTCAGTGTGTCAAGCTGGCATATACTTCATGGGTGCTCCAACATCCTTCTTCTGTCCACCTTGGTAAGAAGTACACATAAGGCATCAGTATAGAGCTGAGAGACAGTCTTAGTGAAGGCTTCCTACCTTCTCCAAACATCTCCCTATAAGAAGTGCATTCAGAAGAACCTGATCTAGAGATGGACCTTAAAAGTCATGCACAGACAGTTACTGACTTCAGAATCATGGTTTTCTCTCAAACATTACCTGATGAGAATAGCAGTAGATACAGCATTCCACACTCCTGTTCTTTGGATTCATAATTCACCAACATTGCTTTACACATTAAAGACTTGATATGCAGATTGGTGTTGATGGTCTATGAGATCTAGCAGGAGGTCTTAAGGTTATCTATTGTGTATCTAGGTCAAACTATAATGGTGCCCCTTTCTTTTGTTATTTCTCTTTCCTCGTTAATAATATGGTAAGTTAATACCTTGTCGACACTCCATGGCATGATGTGGGACCTTGTCTTAGCTTAAAGAAAAAGTCTGAAAGTTCTCAGACTGGAAAATCCAAGAGTGAAGTAAACTTTTCTAATTTAATTTACACAAGTCCCCGTTAAGTGGTATAATGGCAGACTAACATACTCCTTAATCTTCATCACTAGTTACTAAAAAATGAAATCTATAATCAAAAATATTACTATATGAAACAGAAAGAACAGGTCTATGAAAAACCATTACCCATGGGACTGAGAATTAGGAAAGGCAATCCATTTATATTACAGGTAAAGTAGATCAGTCTGTGATCTTCATGAGCTTCCATGATGGGAGTCCCAAGCCAATCAATGGCCAATTCCTAAAACACACCCATCCAGAGATAAATCAGTCAGCTCTACGTCTGGGACAGGACTCTTGAGTAAGTGATTAATTTTTACCAAGCCACTTGCTGGTACTGGTTTACTAAACATACCAAGTGCTCACATCAGAAATCGTATTGCTTAATGGTTTCCTTTTTATTAAAGATATCTGATTAAAAACGACCTTTAAAGTAAGGATTTGGGCTGAAGAGATGGCTTCATGGTTAAGAGTACTTAGCAAGCTTACAAAGGACCACTGTGAGCATTCTGTCTAAACTCCACCCCACAGTTACCTGGCAACAGCCAAGTATACTCTGCTCTACAGTTACCTGGCAATGGGCATGTAGGCCTGATCCACAATAAAAAGGGCTGCTTGCCCCCTCCTCTCTCTTCCCTCTTGCTTCCCTCTTGCTTCTCTCTTGCCCTCTTGGACTCTTCCCTTTCCCCCTCCCTTCTTATTCCTTTCCCACTCTCTTCACATGTTCATGGCCAGCCTTGGCTTCTACTTGTCTACTCTCTCCCTCTCTCTGCCTTTCTCTGCCTCTACTGCTCTCTTAACTCCACTTCCCATGCCCTGAATAAACTCTATTCTATACTGTACCATCTTGTGACTGGTCTCTCAGGGAGAAGGGATGCCACAGCATGGGCCCACTGAGACATCCCCTTCCCCCATACCTCACCATAACTCTAATAGAACATATCTCTCTGGACAGATCTTGGAATCACAACTAAACAGAGACACATTGAAACTAGCAGATGTTATGAACCAAATGGATTTATCAGATATCTACAGAACATTTCATCCTAAATCAAAAGAATATACCTTCTTCTCAGCACCTCATGGTACCTTCTCCAAAATTGACCATATAATCCGTCACAAAACAAACCTCCACAGATACAAGAAGATTGAAATAATCCCATGCCTCCTATGAGATCACTACGGATTAAGGCTGGTCTTCAATGGCAACAAGAACAACAGAAAGCCCACATATGGAAGCTGAACAATGATCTACTCAATGACAGCCTGGTCAAGGAAGAAAAAAGAAAGAAATTAAAGACTTCCTAGAATTTAATGAAAATGAAATGACAACATACCCAAACTTATGGGACAATATGAAAGCAGTGTTAAGAGAAAAAGTCATAGCTTTGAGTGCCTCCAAAAAGAAACTGGAGAGAGCATACGCTAGCATCTTAACAGCACACTTGAAAGCTCTAGAACAAAAAGAAGCTAATGCACTCAAGAGGAGTAGAAGGCAGGAAATAATCAAACTCAGGGCTGAAATCAACCAAGCAGAAACAAAAAGCACTATACAAAGAATCAACAAAACCAGGAGTTGGTTCTTTGAGAAAATCAACAATATAGATAAACCCTTAGCCAGACTAACCAGAGGGCACAGAGACAGAATCCAAATTAACAAAATTAGAAATGAAAAGGGAGACATAACAACAGATTCTGAGGAAATTCAAAAAATCCTCAGATCCTACTAGAAAAGCCTATACTAAACAAAACTGGAAAATCTGGATAAAATGAGCAATTTTCTAGACAGATACCAAATACCAAAGTTAAGTCAGGATCAGATAAATCATCTAAACAGTCCCATAATGCCTAAAGAAATAGAAGCAGTCAATAAAAGTCTCCAAACAAAAAAGCCCAGGACCAGATGGGTTCAGTGCAGAATTCTATCAGAACTTCAAAGAAGACCTAATACCAATACTCTTCAATCTGTTCCACAAAATAAAAACAAAAGGAACACTGCCCAATTCCTTTTATGAGGTCACAATTACACTGATACCAAAACCTCACAAAGACCCAACAAAGAAGCAAAAGTTCAGACCAATTTCCCTTATGGATATTGATGTAAAAATACTTAATAAAATTCTCGCAAACAGAATCCAAGAACACATCAAAACGATCATTCATTATGATCAAGTAGGCTTCATCCCAACGATGCAGGGATGGTTCAATACCTGGAAATCCATCAATGTAATCCACTACATAAACAAACTCAAAGAAAAAAAATCACATGGCTATTTCATTAGATGCTGAAAAAGCATTTGACAAAATTCAAAATCCCTTCACGATAAAAGTCTTGGAAAGATCAGGAATTCAAGGACCATACCTAAACACAGTAAAAGCAATACACAGCAAACCAGTAGCCAACATCAAACTAAATGGAGAGAAACTCTTAGCAATCCCACTAAAGTTAGGGACTAAACGAGGCTGCCCTCTCTCTCCCTATCTATTCAATATAGTAATTGAAGTTCTAGCTAGAGCAATTAGAAAACAAAAGGAGGTCAAAGGGATACAAATTGGTAAGGAAGAAATCAAAATATCACTATTTGCAGATGATATGATTGAATACTTAAGTGACCCGAAAAACACCACCAGAGATCTGTTGCAGCTGCTAAACAACTTCAGCAATGTGGCTGAATATTAAATTAACTCAAACAAATCAGTATCCTTCCTATACTCGAAGGATAAACAGGCTGAGAAAGAAATTAGGGAAATGACACCATTCACAATAGTCACAAACAATATAAAGTATCTTGGTGTGACTCTAACCAAGCAAGTGAAAGATCTGTATGACAAGAATTTCAAGTCTCTGATGAAAGAAATCGAAGAAGACCTCAGAAGGTGGAAAGATCTCCCATGCTTATGGATTGGAAGGATTAATACAGTAAAAATGCCAATCCTGCCAAAAACAATTTACACATTCAGTGCAATCCCCATCAAAATTCTAACTCAATTCTTCATAGACTTAGAAAGAACAATTCTCAAATTCATTGGAACATCAAACAACCCAGGATAGCAAAAGCTATTCTCAACAACAAAAGAATTTCTGGGGGAATCAGCATCCCTGACCTTAAGCTATACTACAGAGCAGTAGTGATAAAAACTGCATGATATTGGTACAGTGACAGGCAAGCAGATCAATGGAATAACATTGAAGACCCAGAAGTGAACCCACACACCTACTGTCACTTGATTTTCGACAAAGGAGCTAAAACCACTCAGTAGAAAAAAGACAGCATTTTCAACAAATGGTGCTGGTTTAACTTGCGGTCTACATGAAGCAGAATGAGAATTGATCCATTCCTATCTCCCTGTACAAAACTCAAATCCAGGTGGATCAAGGACCTTGACATAAAACATGATACACTGAATCTAATAGAAGAGAAAGTGGGGAAAAGTCTTGAACACATCGGTACAGGGGAAAAGTTTCTGAACGGAACACCAATGGCTTATGCTCTAAGATCAAGAATTGACAAATGGGACCTCATGAAATTGCAAAGCTTCTGTAAGGCAAAGGACACTGTCAATAGAACAAAACAGCAACCAACAGATTGGGAAAAAGATCTTATCCAATCCTACATCCAATAGAGGGCTAATATACAATATATACAAAGAACTCAAGAAGTTAGACTCCAGAAAACCAAATAACCCGATCAAAAAATGGGGAACAGAGCTAAATAGAGAATCCTCAACTGAGGAAATCTGCAGGGCTGAGATGCACCTAAAGAAATGTTCAACATCTTTAGTCATCAGGGAAATGTAAATCAAAACAAGTCTGAGATTCCATCTCCTACCAGTCAGAATGACTAAGATCAAAAACTCAGGTGACAGCAGATGCTGGCGAGGATGTGGAGAAAGAGGAACACTCCTCCATTATTGGTGGGTACAACCACTCTGGAAATCAGTTTGGAGGACCCTCAGAAAAATGGACATAATAGTATCTGAGGACCCAGCTATACCTCTCCTGGGCATATCCCCAGAAGATGCTCCAACATATAATAAAGACTCATGCTCCACTATGTTCATAGCAGCCATATTTATAATAGCCAGAAGCTGGAAACAACCCAGATGTCCCTCAGCAGAGGAATGGATACAGAAAATGTGATACATTTACACAATGGAATACTACTCAGCTATTAAATACAATGACTTCATGAAATTTGCAGGCAAATGGATGGAACTTGAAAATATCATTCTGAATGAGGAAACTCAGTCACAAAAAATCAAACATGGTATGTACTCACTGATAAGTGGATATTAACCCAAAAGTTCACAATACCCAAGTTTCACTTTACAGTGACTGCTGTACTGAGAGGGAGGTCCCAGATGGAGGAGTGGGAGAAGGGACTGAAGGAGCTGAGGGAGTTTGCAGCCCCAGGGAGGGAACAACAGTGTCAATAGGCCTAACCCCCCCCCCCCCCCCCCCCGTCTTCCTGGAGGCTGGACCACCAACCAAAGAATACACATCGAGGGACCCATGGTTTGGACCACATATGTGGCAGAGGAG
>CM052711.1:81709779-81732930 GCA_028551405.1 Uromys caudimaculatus | reverse complement strand
GGGGGAGGGGATAGGGGGTTTCCAAAGAGGAGACCTAGAAAGGGGGAAACATTTGAAATGTAAATAAAGTATCTAAAAATAAAAAAAAAATAAAAAAAAAAAGAACATATCTCACTTCTCTTTATCTTTTTATAAACACATCTATGGCAGTTCAGTTCTTTAAATCTGTATCAGATAAATAACAACCATCAATAGCTTCAGCTCCAGGATATTAAGTACTATCTCTAGCTTGATGGGCACATACATACACATAGTAACATACACACACACACACAAACCAAAAATAAATTAAGTATTCCACAAAATTGGAAACTATAATATACAAGCCCAAAACTAATAAGACCAAAAAATAATGCCCTCTAAAGGCAATATGAAGCAAAACATCTACAAAAGTAATATTAAATTTGTTTTGTGTTAGCCATCTACTACTGGACATGCAACCCTGGAGTGTAGTTAATATACTCAGTGAGACACAATTTGAGAACGTAATTTTTCTTTTGCAAGTGTCTGTAGCTCAGCCATTATCAGAGAAGCTTCCTTTTACAATAAATGGGAATTAACACAGAGACCCACAATTGCACAATGTGGAGTGAAAAAGCACTCAGTACAAATGGAATATTTCTTTATCAAAGCCTTCCCTCCAGAATCTGTGATAATGAGGAGGCAGAAAAACTCTAAGAGCTAAAAGGATTAAGGAAATAATCTTTCAGACACCTTGCCATTGATATACATTTGAATGCACAAAGACTTCAACAGCCTGCACAGGGCCTGCAAAGGTTCAAGTTACAAGAGGCCCCTTACTGAGAGGAAGCAGATACAGACCTCTACTCCTTACTAGGAAAATTAATCTCTCTTTAAAGGGTGTTTTGGGCTCACAGTTTGTGAGTTAATTTATAATGGCAGATTACATAATCAGTCAGGAAAGAGAGAAAGCTCACTCCCATTTTTATTCAATCTAGAACCCCTACTGAGAATGGTTCTGCCAGTATTCAGAGAGGCATCAACAATAAGAGCCGGATAATTCAGCCAACTGGGATAATGGGATTCTGGTGGTTCTCCCCTGTCCAGTCTATGGGTAATTCACTAATGGAGACACCTGTGGAATTCTTTTCAATGGTTTGATTTGGGGCTAGCTTTATTGTTGTTGTTTTGTTGTTGTTTTTCTTCCATCAAAGCTAATGACCAAACAGATCTTTCCATGTCATGCCACCTTTACTCTTGTTTGTATGGAATTTTCATATATCAATAAATAATGGCCATTGAAGAATTCTCTTAGGCTGACAAATCAACATGATTTGAAATGGAGATCTTTTAATTGTCCCAATCATCAGTTAAAATATCCTCAGCCCAGGACAGTAAAGGAAAAGGGCTGTCTAATTTACCCTTACCTTCCTAAAAATACACTACTTTTGGGGTTAGAGAGTATAGAGTGGAAAAAAGCAACATCAAGATTAACATGTGAAAGAATCCATGTGGGCAAAGATACAATAGAAACCCCTCTCACCAGGGTTTACCATCACAAAAACATCAGGGTCCAGAAAAACTTGGTATGTTGATTGAGTCTATGCAAATGTCCCTGTCAGAATTCTGAGTGTCCACCTGGAACTTTTAAATGCAGGCTTTTCTGCTAGCTCACTACCCCTATTCTCAGGACAGTTTTCCTTTTCCTTGCCTAAAAACACAGAATTTAGGTATTTCTACAGATACCCTGAGAGTTTTCCCAGGGACTTTGGGACAAGAACCACACCTGTAAAATTCTCATTGTCAACTCGAACATTCTAATTTCACTGATGTTCAAAAAAGGTTTTGTTTGTTTGTTTGTTTGGTTCATTTGTTTTCCTATTTCCACTGCTACAGACACTGATTTCTGGGTAAGTAAATTGTAAGGGAATGCAAATGTTTGAACTAGCTCCCTTTAAGGTGTGTGTCACTCATAACTCATTTCATGCACCAGTGGAGCCTCATGCTAATGCAAAGCTGTTTCTAATGATACTGGAGAGAAGGATTTTGTCTGGCAAGAAGAAAGGTTCTATGTGCCTGACTGGGTTACCTGTAAGAAACATTAAGTATGAGTCCAAATACTATACAACTATGTTGTCCAAATACTATACAACTATGTTTATGGCAAGGAATTCAAGTCTGTTTTCTCTCCTTCCTTATAAGATTGCTATACACATGTTTTAAGTACCCTTCCCGAAACCTAGTAAGACTTTGTGCACACAAAAGTCCTGTTACATTCTCATTCTCAGATTACAGTGCCTGAGCCCTGCTTCCTTTCATTTCTGGTGTACTCATTCTTTTAAGACTATCCAATCAAATATCAGATCCCAGGGCATGGGGAAAAATTATGCCACCACTTTGTTTCGAATAAACACCAAGTGTACTTTTGTATCCCTAGGTTATTTCTTCAAATACCTGACCAAAACTAAAGTTTTGTCTTGTCTAGATACTTCAAGGAGCCAGATGGGCACTTTTGTTGTGACCCTGAATCTATTTTTAACACAACACCAAGATGTATGTGTTTGGGAGAGGAGTGTATACAAATGACATGTGCTCTTTTGTGTGTGATTCATATACGTCTGGGAAGACATGCAGAGGCCAGGGCTATTGTTGTCTTCCTCTATTACTGTCCTCCTGGTTGCCCTGAGACCCAGCACCTCACTGAGCTGGGAACTCATTGCTTCAGGCAGGAGAAAGCTCCACATGGGTGCCGTCTTTGCCTTCCAATACAGGGTTTACATGTTCAACTTTCACATGGATTCTGGGGGTCCAACTCAGGTCATTAGAAATGGTAGCTATCATCCATTGAGCCATTATCATGACCTTGAACACTATTGCTGAACTATTCAGTTTTGATCAGGTGCTCATAGCAGAATATAATTGAATGGAGGTAGGAAGAAAGGGAGAAGTGAGAGAGAGGAAAGAAGAGAGACAAACAAGGTGCAAGTGCACAGACAGAGTAAGACACACAGAGAGAAAGAGCAACTGGGGTTTAAAAGAGATGTGTGACAGCATGAGAACAAGAGAACACTGAGAGAGAGAGAGAGAGAGAGAGAGAGAGAGAGAGAGAGAGAGAGAGAGAGAGAGAGAGAGAGAGACTCAGAGAGACTGAAACAAAGAGACAGAGACAGACACAAACGCAGGCACAGAGGCAGAGTGGTTTGCGCCCTGACAGTCAGTGTCACCTACATAATTGTTCTGGCTGTGTTCTTTGAGCTTCCCATGGCCAATTTCACATAGCCAACCTTCTGCAAAAAGCACAAACTAATCATGCTAACAAGGCAGAGACACTCTGAGAAGTACAGTGTACAGAATTGCCACAGAAATAATGAGCTTAAGTTTCCATCGCTGTCAGAGTAATCCTTCACACTCAGGTTAGAAATGCTAATCAACTCCAGAGCACCCAGTTTAGTTCCTTTTCTTAAGTAAACAGATTAGTCACTCATAAAATATTAAATTTTGTGTTTATTATCCATAAAATGTTTTCCTTTTCACCCTGTGTTGTATGCTTCTGATATGACAGGATAACATAAAAACTATAACCACATTTCCTGTAAATTGAGCTCTTAAGATGGTATATATTTTCTCATTTATACACGATATTGGCCACATGCACATCATAGTTCCTGCAATAGCAGATTCAATCTTGATGCTCAAAATACAGACATTCCTGTAAATTTTCTTGTCTGTCATTATCTACTGCAACTTTCTCTTTCTCAAATTTCATTCACTTGCTTAGTAATTTAGGCTTCAGACTTCTGATTAGTTGTGGGCTATATATGCAGTACAGTATCTTAATTAGACTCAGGGCATGCTCAGGACATGTCTCTACATCTCTTCAGCTAAACTATGCCCTAATTCTTAGAGCTCACTGAGAAAACTCATTATTAGGCGTATTGAAGAGCAGGGAGGAGACTGTTCTCTGCAATGTAGGCTGTTAATGAAGGGATACCTTCTTACGTCAGAGTGCATTCCAATTGAAGGCAACAGGCTCATAGAAAGACATATTGGGGAAAGACTGGAACATCCACACTACTGTGTACCGGGAGAATGTGCCACATGCCAGGTGAAGGAATGGATCCATCCTAAATTGATGCTTAGTGACCCTGTTTTACTATAGTTTTTCATCTGGAAGTAAGTCATCAACATATCACTATCTTGCAGTTGAGATTCCTTCGTCTGGTATCTACAACAACTCCCTGACCAGAGTTATACAAGGATAGACAGATTCTGAGCAATGGTGATAAAGATAATTTATATTCCCTAGGGGAAGGAGGGAGGTAAGAGACACAGGATCCTCACTGGAATTTCAGGCATCACTCCTTTCTGCCCTCCCTTGACTTGAATGTGAATGATCCTTTGACTGTAGGTAGAAAGTAGGGTGTTAACAAAAAGGGAACCTTCTTGATGAAGTTTCCATGGGATCATCATCCAAGATGGGCGAGCATTAGAGAAAGAGAGGGAGAGAAAGCACAACATGGATTGTGCTAGAAGAGACAGGCAGCTAGAGGATCTATAAACTAACAACCTCCATAGTTCATCTGTATTGATATACCTGTTCAGTCCATTTACGAAATGTTCTGATTCTTCACAGGAGTTAGAAATCAGGAAATGATAGCAAAATTCTCTTATTATATCCCCCTGTCTTCCTTAGCTGTTGTCAGTGAGAGACAGAATCTCCTAGTTTCTAAACATCAGAGAGAGAGAGAGAGATTCAAAACACAACTGCGAAACTCCAAATCTATGGGCAGCCAAGCAATAGTGGTCCTATTATAGGCAGTAAGTTAAAGGTGCATTATCACAGACTCTCCTAACTTCATTAAAGCACTCCGTATCATTACATCATCTTCACTGAGCATCAATGAGCATAGTTGGCTGCCAAGTGAAGTTTACTGGGAATTTTGGGTTAGACTGATACATTTCACTTATTACTAGTGTCCCATAAAGCTGCCTAGCCATAGATGCTCCTTTGAACCTCATCACCACCCTCATCCATCTCCAACTGCTTCTCAACTCACATCTAGCCAATACATCACATTTCCCAGTCCTCATTTTCTCTCCCTCTTAGATGATAGTGAATTGCTAGTGATGAGAATGCTAACAGCTAGTGTTTCCCCAAGATTGTGGGGAAGATTTTTCCATGAATTTACTCCTCCAAAGGATCCATATTCATTTTGTTTTTCCTTCCTCCTCATTTTCTCTTCATATGTTCTGTATCTAATCAATGTTCCTACCCTTTTTTAAAACATTCATGTGTATACCTATGTGTGTCCTTGTGTTCTTTTGTGTGAATAAGTACGGGGCACATATGCCATGGAGAATGGGTGGAAATCAGAATATAATATTAGATATTGGTCCTTGACTTCTATCATGTTTGATACAGGGTTTCTTTTATTTTGCACTACATATGGCTGTCTACAAAGGTGTTCAATGACTTTCCTATCTCAAACTTGTGTCTCTCCCAATGAGTCCAGACAAGAGTTGCTGCAACTGACTGTGACTGATTCCAACTAAGGTCTTCATGCTTGCATGACAAAGCACTTTTGAACAGGGTTGTTTTCTCAGTCCCCTTCATCCACATTGAATTTAAATGTGTTAGGTGTCCCATAGTCCATGTTCCCTGTACTGATTAATCCAGGTTTATTCTCCAGTGCAGATTTCCTTTTGGTGCAGTTGAAGACACTCCCCTTCCCTTAAGGCTTGACTTCAGTGATCCAAGCAGGGCTGCCTCTTTCTAGGCTCCCAGAATACAAAGGGCAACCTGTCTCCTCTGTAAATACTGAGGTTTTTGTCATTTCCTGTTCAACTCCTGGCTTCACTCAGTCTTCATCTCTGTGAAGAATGTGGCAAATATCCATTCAAAACATGGGTCTCACCTCAATGAGAATGAAAAGTAGTTCCTGAGCCTTGTAAGAGTGAGAGCAGCCTGGGAACAGAAATTCAAATTCAGCCAGTTCCCAGATAACATGTTCTGTTTCTACACAATATTATTACAATGTCTCTTATATTCTAACAGATTGGAACTCTTCTGGAGTCATAATCACAGTTAAGAATATAATTTGAACCTCCCTCTTCTTTTTGTCCTGTTTAGGTCCTCACTATTGGTGTCTACCCCATTTGGAGGGCTGTCTGTTTTATTCACCAAGTAAATGTTACTCTTTTCTGAAAAGAGGCTCATACAAAAATAGTGTTAAACTAGATATCCGAGCATTCCATGGCACAACTAAATTGGTACATGAAATTAGTCATCATGAGTCTCGATCGGTTGCTCAGTTATATAACATTCCTCTAACATGTACTAAACTCTAGGTTTGATCCCTAGTATGTAAAGCGAAACAATCAGAAACCAAAACCGTCACAAACTGACTAAATGAGGTCTGAGCTTAGGAAAGGCTAACCATATTACACATTCTACCACAGTAAATGTTATATCATGCAGGATTGCTCTCACAGAGGCCCCTCAAATTATGTTTGACCTAGTATCTGTGCTCCCTATGGGCAAGTCAGGTTGACAGAATTAACCATCACACTGACTGGTCTGGTGTGCCCAGCATTTAATTTTAGAAGATTTGTTTATCCTGAGCTTGCATGAATAAAACAAACAAACAACAGCAACAACAACAACAACAAAATAAACAAAGAAACCAACAACAAAAAACAAAGATAAGAATTTGAGGCTCAGGATCTGAAGTGTTCAAAGGAATAAGGAGTTCAAGGTGTGAAGATGGGTGTTCATGTCAGCTGAGACAAGACCTATGGAGGACACGTGATGTTTGAAGGGAATCAATAGGACTCCATGACAGTGAGGAAGCTTGACTTGCTTGCTTGCATAGCTAAACACTTCTTGGTCTCATGTCTTCACTGATCTTTGCTTCGTTAAGAGAGGCACAGCTCAGAACTGCTCCTGGCATTCCTGTTGGCCCTGGTCCTTCCTGCTGACTCATGCCAATTTCACTAAGGCCTGCCTCTTCCTGTTCGGTTGTGCCATCACTGCTGCTATCCTGACTACTGAACTGGACTGTTGGTATATCCTTCAAGTATTTTTGAGTAGATCGAGCTGCCAGTGCTAACCCATGAACTGAACTGTTAATTTCTAGACAACACAGATGGGAGTTACTCCAAAGAACCATTTTGATGCAGGTCTACTTTCCCCACACTTTTTCTTTTCCACTACATCTGGTGGGTGATAGGTTTCAAGGAAGTTAAAGCATTTAAGAACCATCATTAAAAGTAGACTTTGAAAAATTAAAGTTACATCCCTCCCAGAGTGTTTCATCCTATTTCCATCTCCTTTGCCTCTGAGAAAGTACTTCCCCACCTATCCCCTACCCGCCTTCCCCTTTCACCCTCCCACTCCCACCTCACCCTCGCCCCCCAGTATTCCCATTCCCCACGGTATCAAGCCTCTACAGGATTAGGCGCATCCTCTCCCACTGAGGCCAGACAAGGCAGTCCTCTGCTACATATGTGCCAGGATTTTTATTTAAATATATTTGCATTATGTCCTCCTTCCCTTTATGTGTATATGTGGTGTGGGGGGGTGAAGTGGGGGGAGAATGTACATGTAAATGCTGACATTCACAGAGATCAGAGACATCAGGGTCTACGGTTTATGGTGACAGGCTCAAGTATCAAGTTGAGAAGCAGTGGACTTGTGATGATTAATCTTGAACAACTTGGTTGGGTTACAAGTTGCCTGGACCTGGAGTTACAGGTGGTTGTGAGTTACCCAACATGAATGCTAGGAACCAAACTCCAGTCCTCTTAAAGAATTCAAGAACAATTCATGCTCTTAACCACTGAACCATCTCTGCAGTTCCTGAACTCGTTTGTCTATACTTAAATAAAGTATTCTAAAATTAAAAAAAAAAAATACAGTTTGAGGTCCATAAGACTTAAGACTGCTGTCCTACTGTGTACCCAGTGTGTTTTACCTACTTTTAAGAGAGCAAGAAAACATTAGCCATACTTGCCTTGTCTTTTCTATGTAACCAACTTTTTTTTTTTTTTTTTTTTTTTTTTTTTTGGTTTTTCGAGACAGGGTTTCTCTGTGTAGCCCTGGAAGTCCTAGAACTCCCTCTGTAGACCAGGCTGGCCTCAAACTCAGAAATCCACCTGCCTCTGCCTCCCAAGTGCTGGGATTAAAGGTGTGTGCCACCACTGCCCAGCTTGTAATCAACTTTTATAACCTAATCCAATGAATAGCTATAATCTTAAGTTAGGAATTCTTCCATATCTGTGACCCACAACTATGCTTGTATATCATTTAATGAAAATAAATACAGAGGTTGAGAGCAGCTTTCCAAAAATCTACCAGCAAGGTTCAGCACATTTATCAATATTTGTTGATAAATAATGATGTCTGTTATACTGTTTATTACCTGGGTCAGTTAGATCAAGTAACTTAATACGTTGTAAAGCTCTCTTAAATTTTTGGGTAAAGTGTCCCACTCCTTCCTCAGATGATGCTTTTTGTGCTGTTCAATAAAGATAAAACAATGTTATTTACCAGGGACAGACTGAGATACACACAGACACATACAAAGAAAGACACAAAGAGAGTTACAAGACAGTTTCAGTCAGGCACAGATTCAGGTTTATGCAATAGACAAAGGACAGAAGGCAGAGGGAACATAAAGAAGAAAAGTCAAATGTGGATTTACTCTTCGTTGAATGACTGCATGGCAAAGTACTTTATTCCTTTCCTTAATGTAACCCTGTTAAATTATTGGTGACTCAGAGCTAAATTCCAAGATTTTAATACACACACTGTACTAAGATTAGTTTAACATGGTTTTATGAAGATTTTATAGGAACTGAACAAGAAAAGTCATAAATCACAGATATATTAGTGGAAGCATTATAAAGGCAGGTTATAGCAAGTGCAAAACCTCTTATACAGATTTTATATACTATGTGTTGATATTCCTAGCACTTGGCTTAACACATTCCAAGTGGTTCACCTATAGTCACAAGGATTTGGAGGTCGTACACAAAAATTAAAATAATGAATATTGAAAGAACTAAAAGTATCTCAAGATATATTTGGTTCTCAATTTGCAGCATTTTCACTCTCCATGATGTGTTTTTAGACGGTCATTTTAATTTTTGTCTGTGTGACTGCTCATTTAAATTTTGTCTCTGTGTATGTATTTGCACTGAGTGTTGGCCTGGTGGCTCACTGGCAATAGAAGAGTCAGATCAACAGGAAAAAGAAGCCAGCTGCTCACACTACATGCACAGCCAGGAATCTGAGAACAAACAGGAAAGGGACAGGGCTCTATGACAGCGGAAGCCACTCAGTATGAGAAGTTTAGGGTTGGAAGAGTGCTAGAAGCTCACAAAATAGAAACTATGAGAGAAGTGAGTTTTCCCATCTGCTATGTAAATTGGGCTGCAGTAGGAGAGCTTTCAGAAGCCACCAATAATGGCAAGCATCACACAGGGTCATTTTATCACACATGATGCTAGATGCTGGAGTTGGTCTGGTCTAGAGCGATTATTAAGCAGATACACATGATTAACACATAAAACAAGAACCAGCAGAGGCAATTCTACTTATACCATAATCTTTTTAGTTATTCGTTTTTAATTGAAAATAGATTCTTCTCTCATACATCTCCACCAGTTCCCCACACCCCTTCAATCAGATTAACTCCACCTATGTTTCCTTTGCAATAAAGAGCAGATCTCCAAGAATGACAGCCAAATAGGACAAAACAAGATAAAGACTTCATTCAGAGCCTAGACAAAGCAACGCAGTATGAGGGAAACGGTAGTGAGAGCAAACAAACGAGTCAGAGACATGCCAGCTCCTACTGTTAGGAGTGTCACAAAACATCAAGCTAATAGCCATAACATTTACTCAGAGGACCTGGTGCAGGCTTGCCACTTCTGTCTCTGTGAGCTCATAGGAGACCTGCTTAGCTGATTCAGTGAGCCATGTTCTCTTGATGTGCACTTTCCCTTCTGACTCCTAAAACTTTTCCTTCTCCTTTTCTGGTCTCCAAGGGGATGAACACAATAAACATCTCTAATTTATCTCTCCACACAATGCCTGGATTTGGATCTATGCACCCACACCCACCTGCTCCTTGAGAAAGCCTCTCTGATGATGACTGGAAAAGGCACCTATCTATGAATATAGCAGAATATCATTAGAAATATTTTCATTGATTTTTTTTTCTTTTTTTTTCAGTCATATTTGGTTCTACCCTGGGTCTCTGTGTTATATAGTCTCTAATTTCTGTCCATATTGCCAGTGTAGGGCATAGGCACCCGCTCATGGAGTAAGCCTCATTCTGTAGGCTGCCTCTTTTTCTGATTCATGGTGTCCTTTGCTATAAGAGAAGCTTTGATTCAGGGAGGGACCATTTATTATTGTTCTTACTGCATGTCCTATATGTATTCTGTTCAGAAAGTCTCCTGGACCAATGCATTCAGGACTGTTCTCCACTTTTCTCTTCTATTTGGTTCAGTGTATCTAGTTTTATGTTGAGGTCTTTGATCCACATAGACTTGAGTTTTGTGCAAGATGATATACAGGGTCCTAGCAGCATTCTTTTACATGTAGACATCAAGTTTGACCAGCATCATTTCTTGAAGATGCTTTCTTTTTCTGGCTTCCTTATCAAATATCAGGTGTAAACCAGTATGTGGATTTATGTCTGGATC
Organism: Uromys caudimaculatus; assembly: GCA_028551405.1. Classification (NCBI taxonomy): domain Eukaryota; kingdom Metazoa; phylum Chordata; class Mammalia; order Rodentia; family Muridae; genus Uromys; species Uromys caudimaculatus. The sequence goes on along the minus strand of CM052711.1, from coordinate 81,722,256 downwards.
TTCTGTTCAATTCCATTTATCAACATGTCTGTTTTATGTCAATACCATGAAGTTTTTATTGTAAAACCTCTTGAAATCAAGGATAGTAATACTTCCAGAAGTTGTTTTATATTTTAGGATTGTTTTACTTATGCTAGATTTTTTGTTTTTCATTTTGAATTTGAAAACTGTTCTTTCAAGGTTTGTAAAGAATTGTGTTGAAATAAGGTCTGTAAAGAATTGTGTTGGAATTTTGATTGGGACTGCACTGAATCTGTAGATTACTTTGGTAGGATAGCCATTTTTACTATATTAATTCTACTGATCCATGAGCATGGTAGATCCTTCACAACTGCTAATATCTCCTACAATTTCTTTATTCAAAAATTTGAAGTCTTTTTATCATACAAGTCTTTCATTTGGATGATTAGAGTTACCGCAAGGTATTTTATATTGTTTTAGGCTTCTTTAAAGGTATTGTTTCTCTAATTTCTTTCTGGTTCACTTTGTCATTTGTATTCAAGAAGGCAACTGTTTTATGTGAGTTTATATTGTATCCAGCCACTTCACTGAATATGTATATCAGCTGAGTTCCCTGCTAGAATTTGAAGTCATTTATATATATTACCATATCATTTGGGAATAGCAAATCTTTGCCTTCCTCTTTTCTGATTTGTATCACCTTGATATCCTTTAGTAGTCCTATTGCTCCCACTAGAACTTCACATACTATATTGAATAGAGATGGAGAGAAGAACAGCCTTGTCTTGTTCCTGACTTAGTAGAATTGCTTTGTGTTTCTCTCCATTTAATTTGATGTTGGCTACAGGCTGCTGTAGATTACTTTTATTATGTGTTGGTGTGTCCCTTGTATCCCTAATATCTCCAGGACATTTATCATGTTGGATTCTGTCAAAGCCCTTTTCTGCATCTAATAAGCTGATCATGTGGTTTCATTTTTTCTTTTCTTTCCATTTTTTCTTTATTTGTGTCTTGACCCATTTTTTATCCAGAAGTGAGCTGTTTCGTTTCCACGAGTTTGTAAGTTTCTTGTCATTTCTTTTGTTTCTCATATCCAAATCTGCCATAGTATGATAGTGAAAGACCTCCAAACTGGGGAGACCCTCACTGAAGTCTCGGGACGGCGTGACCCCCCAAGAACTCACGAAAGACCATCCTTGCTGCAATCACATGAGATTTACTGGGGGGGGGGGGGAGAACGACCAGTGCACTGGGGCTGAGCTCGTGACCTACGCAGAGGCAGAGGAGTTCAACCCTGAACAGCTGAAGTCAGGGGTATTTAAAGAAAAAGCCATGAAGCAAGGAAATTCTATGTGTCATGGGAAGGTATAGAATGTCCTAAGTTCATCACTCCCGCAGTTAGTGTTTCCTGAGACAAAAGGTGTAGATTAGCCATTCATTCCTGCAGTCAGCTATTCCCTGAGACAAAAGGTGTAGATTAGCTATTTCCTGGGACAAAGATATGGATTGTTGCGATATCAATCCTGCTGTTAACTATTTTCCCGGGGCAAAAGGATGTATGTTAGCCATTAGGCAGTGGAATATGGCTATGTTATCTCTGGCTTTAATTTGCTAAGGGAGGTCTAACTTCCCTATAAAGGGCTCGGGTCTTTCAATAGGATGCATGGAGTTATTTCTATTATTTTATACCTTTGGAGAGTTTCAGAACTCTCCAAAAAGAAGATATATTATTTTGTACTTGGGTGGAACATTGTGTAAATAACTGACCTATCTACTTGTTTTAAAACTTTAGTTAACTTCAATATTTTTCTGTTTAGTTTTTGCATCTGATATTTGAGTCTGGGGAAATAGAGAGAGTAGAGTACATCCATATACAATAAACCTACCTGGTCTTCCTAAAGGTCTGGCCTGTGGTCTTTCACTCTTAAGCAGAAGACTAATGTTACTTTTGAGGTAGCTTAGAGAGTAGTTTTAGTATCTTTTTTGTGCTGTGCATGTCAGTTTCATCATTTTCAAAACTGAAGTCCTCAAAGCAAAAATGAGTGGGGTGCAGGGTTCCATGGCTTTAATCCTAACTAAAGAGAAGCAGAGTCAAATGGAATTTTGTGAGTTCAAGGTCAGCCTGGTCTACAAACCAAATTACAGGAGAGCCAAAGCTAAATAGAGAGATCCTGTTTATAAAGGATAAACAAAGCAAAACAAAAGAAACAAGCAAACAAAGCAAGAACAAAAAACAAAATGAACAAAAACAAAACAAAACAAACAAAAATACTAAAACCCAAACTACAGCAAAAAACACAACCAACCAAGCAAAACAAAATAAAGAAACAACAACAACAACAGCAAAACAACTAAAACCAAACCAACAACCATAAAATCCTCACAGTGTACTTTTACTTCATTGAGTTTTAAGTGTAGGTTCTAGAAACCAAACTCAGATTCTCAGACTTGTGAGTCAAAAGGCTTTACCTCCAGAATTATTTACACAACCCAAGTCCATCTTCTGGATCACTGTATTCATGGCAATATGTGTTCTGATCTGAGCCCCACCCCCTACACAGCTGTAGCCAGCTTCTTCATATTGTTGCAATAATACAGCAATTGACACAGAAAAATAACATGACTCAGAGCAGAGTTGTGCTAAGCACATCCCCTGTTATGTGCTATATGTCTAGAAGTGTTGAGGTTTGGTCTATTCCTAGGTATTCTAATGCGGTTTAGGCCTACAAGTAACTTCTCATGTTTACAAACTTTTGTTGTACAAACCTTGTTCCTTGATTTAAAACTATTGGCTAAATAAAATTATCTCTAGCCAATTACTGGAGCATTTAGAAGTAAGTGGTTTTGGAGTGACCTGGTTGGAGGAGGACAGAACAGAGGAAAAGGAGGAAGAAGGAAAGAGAGAAGAAGCTGCCATGGATAGAGATGGACAATGAGTTCATGGCCAGGAGAACCAGCAAGCACATTGAATACACCACTGGGAAGGTAGCCAGGCAAGCAGTTAGGAAAGTACACTAAGGGTTAGCCCCCAGTAATTATCAAAGTCAAATCAAATAATGATAGGCTGAGTCTGATTTATTTGTAAGCTAGTTGGAAATAAGCTTAAAGTAGTTGTACTATACTGAGGTTTGTTAATCTAAAGGAATTCCACAAAACTTAAGTAGGACACATCAAATTAAAGGTCAGTATGAACTGTTATGTCTAATATGTCTTAAGTCAGAGGTGAACACCAAGCAGCACTTTCTGCACCTGTATATGAGCTCATTGTGGTTTGGTTTGGTTTGGTTTGGTTTTGGTTTGGTTTGGTTTGGATTTTGGTATTTGTTTTATTTTGTTTTGTTTTCCTTTATAAGCTGACTGAAAATGTTGTTTGTTGCCATGGCTCAGTTCGAAATTTTGAGTTATGGTCCTAATTGATCAATTTTAGTGTGTGTGTTCAATAAGCCATCCAGGTCTAATTGACATTAATTTTCATTTGGTTTCTGGAGCAACTCTAAGACCCAAACAATATGGTACATAATACTTGTTCTATATAGAATGTGAATCAGGACAAGGCAAGCAAAAAGCCTTCAGTGTGAAAAATGCTTATGAGTGGCATCAGACAGTGACAGCAGAAGGATATTTGAAAAGTTCTGTCTCCTCAAGAGATAGATATGTAACTTGAAACTATACAAATCCTCTCAGTTGAGCAGTTTTTATTATCACCCTCACTTCATTGGCAGACATACCCTAACTGGCATATACTGGTGCTTCTGAAGTATATTGCTTGCTTTCAGCTCTTTTGGCTACATCTCAGTTATAGCCTAACTAACTATGGCTTCATGTTCTCTTCCCATAGCACCCTGCAGTCAATAACACACCTATATATTTTCTTTTGCACACAAGCATAGGACTGCATAGTTATTGATGACAAATTGTCCAGCCACCAGATCAGTTATGGATTGTAACTCAGATTCCAATAGGTCAGTCTCTGTATCAATCTGCAATAGAAAAACAATAAGAAACAAAGAAAGAGAAAAAAAGAAATGCATATTATACAGGTATTCCTGTGGTTGTTATTTTTCATCCATTTTGACCTGGGTTATATCTTGAAGGACAGTTCTTCCATGTAATACTATCTTGCAGTTTTTCAAAATACTCAAATGAGAGGTAATATGTTGAGTGTTTTATGAACATTGATATGATCAATATGTGAGGTAACATATTAAGAGCCTGACAAATTCAAGGCTTGAAGGATTTGAATAACTTGTCAAATGTTATAAAGTTAGGATCCAGTTCAGTACTTTCACCTTCACAGAGTCAGAGTGTTTGCAGGAGTGTGAGGCACAGCATATGTGTACATGTGTGGAGGTTAGAGGTGTGTACTGAATATCTTAATCCATGGCTTGTCAATTCATTGTTTGAGATAGGGTCTCTTCCAGAATGTAAATTTCACTGATTCAGGAGTTCACATGGGGGAGGTGGCAAGTTTGTAGGATCCTCATGTCCCCACTTCCCCAACCATGGGGTTACAGATAATAACTTCAATACTTATTTGTTTTTGTGCAAGTTCTGAGGACTCTTGTCCTTCTAATTAAGGTCAAAGCCCACCATGATCTGGATAGTCTTGTGAACTCAGTACAAAATGTCAGACTCCCTTTGTCAACTGGTCTTATTGTTCCTTGACTTTGTCTGAGGAATCTGAAACCCCTATATCCTCTATATGAAGAATGCCAGGTAACCCTGGTTAGATTACAGGTTTAGCTTCCATTCTCCCGATAAGATCCAGTTCAGCTACCACATGAGATTCCCTGGAATGCCTCCCCAAGAAATGAGGCATCTCAGTATATTAGCCTTCAGCCAGTGTGACCTTCGGCCACTCTGGATATCCCTAAACCCATCCCTAAAATTATATTACCTATGATTCACACTGAGTAAAGTTGATCTGTCTCTCTGAAGCTAGTCCCAGTGTGTCATTATTACCATTGGGGTGTTGGAAAGCCTGTCTCTCTACTCTGCTACCTTTTTCCTTGTGGACTAGTGGACAATGATCTTAGGGAGAAAAGAGGCTCAGAATAGACCCAGAGTTAGCTATTCATTCTTGCATACTGAGTCATTTTCCTAGTTCTACATTGAGATTTTCTTCCAGATTTAGTTTTCTTCCTTCCTTCCTTCCTTTCTCTCTCTCTCTCTCTCTCTCTCTCTCTCTCTCTCTCTCTCTCTCTCTCTCTCTCTCTCTCTGTATCTCTATCATTCTGTTTCTTTCATAGTTTCTTTTCTTTGTTTTGATAATGTACTATATTCAAATAATATGACCACCTATACATGATTTTGTTTTGGTTTGTTGGCAGAATTTGCTGATCAAATATCCCACAGACTTTCTATTGCCTCCGAGGTGAAGGTCACATATCTAGGTAATTTACAGGTTTAATCTACATTTTGACTAATTTAATTATGTTATTTCTCATGAAGGCCAACAAGAATTTCACCAAAGCCACTTTAGTAATTCTCTTGTGAGACCTGTGATAAAATACTGATTCATCATTAGAATTATACTTAATCAAATCTATCACAATGCAGGATGACTTCCAGAGACGTCAGGAAGGGAAATGCAACAGTAGCAAGTGTTAGGGAAAACAAGGTATTTTTGGGTTCTGTAATCATCTAATTTTTTATCAATTTAAAGTAAGAGGCATATTCAATTCACCTACACTATCAAAATGATTCATTAAATATTTTACATGAGCAAAGTGTAGAAAAATGCTTTTTTTTTTTTTTTTTTTTTTGCCAATTGGCTTGAATTATTGTCACAGTTTTATTAGCACATGCTGTATGATAGATATGAAGAAATGCAGAGTAGAATTCAATGGCTAATTTACTTAATGGCATATACAAGGATGCCATTGTTTGTTCTAGTCAGATCTGTAGAACTATGTGGTCAGGCTTGATGGAAGATAGATCAGAGCACTACAAAGAAAGGAATGAGAATGTCAGAGATGACATCCAGAAAGGTATGCTGATTACCTGTCCACTAGCTGATTTGCTAAGTTTTGTTACAAGTACAGCTTCAATCATATAGTTTCATAAGTTACTTACGTATCATTCTGAAAATAAATTTACTCAACTGTGACAATAATTATAGAGGCAAGAGTATGTTGAAGTTGAACTTATCTTTTCTTACAACCGAAATATTTATCTCCTTATTCAGCCACCATCCATGTAGTTGTCAGAGGCTTGGTAAATGGATATCACAGTGTCAGAGCAAGCAGAGTGATTATTTTTGATAAACTCTTTTGGAGAAGGATGCTGTTCTTAAAGTAGGAGATATCAATATAAAGATTAAAGATGTTGTCCAGTAGAACCCTGCTGGTTGTTTCATGTTTCATTAGTATGTATTAATTATATAATGACTTTTTTATAACAGTTTATCATGTGCTTATGAATTTGATCATTTTCACAACCCCTTTCTCTATCCTTGCTTTTCTGTGGGTCTGCATATGGGAAGTGCCACTGGGTGGATGGAAGGTAGAGCACTACACTCTGTTTATTCTGCACTACCACTGTTGGGTGCTGGGCTATGAGGGAAGCACAGATATGCACTGCTCAGGGGGTGGGAAAAAGTAGCCTAGAATGTGGGATGTGGAAGCTGGGGTTCGATGACTTCCGGACATCCAGTCGCTGTTGGAAAACCTGCACAGAAGTGTCAGGAATGAAGGGTCAGGAATCCCCGGGCCTGTGATGAGGCCAGGGCCAATGACTCCCAAACTCCTGGACATCCAAGTGTTTCTGGGTCACAAGGAGCTGGGAATAGAGTTGGGGGCTCGAGGGCTAAAGACAACACCCAGCCTGGGGCCAGAGAAATGGGGAACTCCAGCTTAGCTCATTTGGGATTGTCCTTAGCTTAGTGGTGGTTGTCTGGGAGAACAGACCAGCCTTCTGCAGCAAAGGCTCTGGCTTTGGAGGTGAAGGCCATCCTTCATGGCATGGTGAACTGCCATGCTTTCTATGGCAGTTCTTGATGGAAGAGACAGTCCTTGGTTCCAAGTTGTATTTTGATTGTTCATTGTGGAAAATGGATACATGCCACCTTCTCGGGGTGGACCAGATATTAAATATCTTTTGCAGGAAGGAATGTTCAAGAGGGGACTCTTATTGGCTAAACCTCCAGGGCCTCTAGATATCTCATTAATATGGAGAACTCTGTTCTCCACTGCATGACAGACATGGGGAGTATGGTCATGTGCTCTGGGCTAGGAATCTAGTAGAGAACAGGGAGATGCCTACCGTCTCATATGGGTGCCTAGGTGCTGTGGTCGAACCATTCAACCTTACCAAGTTTCCTGCCATAGTACTTGTCCCCATACTCCTCCATCCGTGCACATGTATATTACTCTTCCCAACTTGTCTCCCTTTGACTTTCATATCTTTTTTAGGTGATGGTCTAAGGAAACGTGTGAGAGACATGGACTTCATATAGATTTATAGATAAGGCAGTTGCTTAACCTATAAGGTGACTAGACTGGCTGTCTCTACTTTCCCAGAACGCGTATTATAAGCATGGAACACCACAACTGAGAATTTTACCTGGGTTTAGGGGATCACATGTAGGAACTCATGTTTTCAGGTCAGCAGTGCCCCAACTGAGATGCCTCTCAACCCTGCATCAGTGGTTTATAACGTGCCCTAAGCAGCATCGGCACCTTAAGAAGCTCTCTAGTGGGATTGCTACTGCAGCACCTCCTTGTTCTAGATTCCAACTTTGTGAGTGGCCTGTGTTGTTCTGGGTTGTGAATGACTTAAATATATCTAGGGCTTGCCTACATGGAATAAGAGCCCTATCCAGACTGGTAGTAACCAAATGGGGACAGCATACCATGACAGGGACTGCCAGCAGCAGGCTGGGATGGGGACATCTCAGAAGCTACCCTAAATGGTGGTCTTGTGGTTTTCCCTCCAAAGCTGTGCACTTTACTCTCTTTAATTTTACATATCGAACTTTTAAACTCTTAGATTGGTCAGTTAGTAGTCCAGAACACAATTATACTATGCAATTTAATACAATATATACTAAGGGAGATGCTTCCTTACCTACCTCCCCTGCAAAGGTCTGGTATGCCCCTGGCTGGGTTTCCTCTACCTTTCACCCAATTTTTAATTCCTACTTACTTCCTGTTCGGCCTGATCTATATCACTTTCTTGCTTCTACTCACAAAGTAACCCTTATTAGACATCTCTCTGAGTCAAAGCAAATGTCTGCTTCAGTTTTAGACTGCGTGTCTGCTCCTTTCTCTACTCTCTTCTCTGAAGAGCATGATGTTTATCATATTACTTGAATAAATTATTGAATCAATTATTCAATTGCCTGACTGTTACAAGAAAAAAATGTTTTTGTCATGTTATGACAGTCTCCTTATATACTTTTGCCTATATATATTAATGGGACATGGTTTTCTAATCCTGGAGTAGAGGCCATTCATCTGGCCTCCTCTATGCTTCATAGAGGTAGGTGTTTTGTAGCTGCCTTAATTCTAGGTATTACTGCTGTTATTAGTATAATTTCTTCTTTTGTCTTGTCTACCACTTCTTTGGTCAAGAAAGACCACACTGCTCATCATGTGGACCAGCTATCTAAGAATGTTAGTATTGCTCTATTGATTCAAAAAAAGATAGATAGAGGGTTCCAAAGCAGGTTGAATGCTCTAGAGGAAGCAGTTCTTTTTATGGGGCAGGAAACTCAAAATTTTAATATCAGATTATCAGTCGTGGCATTCTTTGTTTAGATGGATCTGTATTACTCCCCTGCCTCATAATGAGTTTACTCATGAATTGGGAAGCTTTCAAAAACCCATTAGAGGCTTGTGGAGTCATTCATCCACAACTATGAATATTGATGCTTTACACCTTGAAATTTCAGATATTAGTAATTCCCACATTGGCTTTGCTTTTTTGGAGGAAGTGGCTACTGCCCTTGCTTTCTCTGTGGATTTCTTTGTGCAAGATGTGAACTGGAGATCATTTTTACAGAATGCCACCATTGCTGTTGAACTTTTCTTACTTTGTCTTATTATTTTTCCTGTTTCTGTCACCTTAATTGGATGCTCACTTTCAGCCTTAACTGTGGATTTCTGTTCCATGCAACTTCTTAAACAAAAAGGGGGAGATGCTGGGGACAGCATATCTTGATGGGAACTGCCAGCAACAGGCTGGGGTGGAGACATCTCAGAAGCCCACAGCAGCTCCTTTTAAAGCTTTCTGGGACCCTAAGAAGCAGGAGACACATCTCTCCAGAGGACCTTCCATCTGAAATAAGGAACTGTCCACAGAATGCCAGGATGGAGGCATCTCAATAGCCTGTGTCAGCTCTTTGTAAAAATTAGCTGTTCCCATTTTTCCAAATCTTAGCCCTGGACAATGGCTTTGTAGATTTTATTTGTGTGTGACCTCGTTGTGCATAATTATTCTATTATATCTGACTTTTCTATTTCTTTCTCCTTCTGCTCTGGTGAATTCTTTGAAACTAGATGTTCCTTGATGTAATGATTCTTAAGCAATTAAAAATTGAGGTGTGGGGCACAGCCCAGCACAGTTCTAATGGCCCAGGTGCATGCTGTGCGTTCTTATCTTGGAAACGATGTAATAACTACACAATGGTAGTTCTAGATTAATGCTTGACTTGCAAAGAAAGTTTGAAGAAATTATTAGAAAATGAAATAGAGCCAACATTGTTCTCCTGAGAAAAGAAAAAGCTATTGAAGTTATGAAATAAGTTTTGCACAACAATTGAGAGTGGTTCGTGGATAAGCAAATAAATTATATATTAGTAAAATTAAATCAAAATGCGGGGACAATTAGGAGAGTCATTGTGTATAATGTGCAGAAGCAGAAAGCTAGTGGAATTACTGAGTTAAGGGTTAACTTGACTGTTTTTGGCCACTACCTGGCAGCTTTGCCCATGTCATTTATCATTAGGGCTTAACAGGAAAATGCAAGTAGCTGACCTTGTAGCACTGAACTCTGAAGTATAATAAGTCAAAGTTAAAGTTTAAATAATGATAAGTTCACAATTATTATTATTTTGGCCACAGGCCTGGGAATAGGGAAAGCTTGAAACTTTGGGGAACAATTGTAATTCTTGATTCTTTCTGAGATGTGGTTATTCTTATTAATTTGATTTGGCAATGATTACACAATGTATTTTTTTCTATCTACTTTTGGAGTAACAAGAGACGACAGGCAAGAAAAAGGCAAGTGAGTGAAGTGAGAGTGAGGTGTGCATCAGGTGTACATGAGGTGAGTGAGTATTAAAATGAGTAGAGAAAATGTGAGAGAGAGTCTGAGGAGAAGAGTGTGTGTGTGTGTGTGTGTGTGTGTGTGTGTGTGTGTGTGTGTGTGTGTTTGAGAGAGAGAGAGAGAGAGAGAGAGAGAGAGAGAGAGAGAGAGATCAGAGGGAGTGCAGAGAGAGCACAAAGAGAGACATAGCAGAGAGACAGAGACAGAGAGTAGAGACAGAGACAGAGAGCAGAGAGAGCAACATTTGTATCTGAAAAGTTGTCTGTATTTGTTTATTATGCACCTTCCAGATATCCCTGCTTCCAGTTGAGAATGCTGGTCCTGTGTTGAGGCTGGACCCCGACAGTAACCTTCAAAGAGAAGTGAAAAATTGCAACCGGGCAAGAGTCTGAGGCTTGGGAGGAGGAGTGTAGAGGTCCTTTGCCATTTTCCATCTCTGAGTAACAAGTCACCAAGCTTTGAAGGAGATCTCCCAAATCGCTGGAATCCACTGCAGCAGAAAGCATCTGGTTGGCTACCACACCTGTTTATGTTATAAAGCAGACACTTGATTGAAATGTAAAGTCAGGACTCCATGATCAGTAAGTTTAATGCCAGCTTGGCTGGGTGTGGGGCGGGGTGCACTGAATAATATTTAATTTGTGAACTCTGCATTAAACATATGCATTAATATGAGACACCCATTGAAGTAGAGGCAAATTGGTTTCCAAAGGGTCCATGAATGAGGTCTCAAACAGGATAATTAGTAATAATGGGCTTGAGTTATTTGGGGAGGTAAGGTCACTATTGTAAGCCGGAAGGTAGAGCTGAAGTTTTCCTTTCCTATTTAGTGTCTTCTTTTTTCCTGATCAGTGAAAATTACATAGCAGGGCTAATTTATTCACTGTTGGCAAGGTTGTAATTTTATTCTGAATAAGACATTATACATTTATTATTTCATGTATTTAATAGAGCTTGAAATTAACACCACCACTAGATCCAGACTCATTGATGTTCACTCCATCCCCTGGTTGGGACTATGCTCTGGAGGAGGATAGTAGTGGTCCTCTGCTCTTCAATCCACTTTGTTGCATCTATGCTATAGTTCTGTGACAGAGTGAGAGCATTAGGTTTTGAGGGTTGCTCTTGTTAATGTTAATAGCTCTTGCTTGCGAAGGTCTGCAATGCTAATTTTTCAGTTTATGAGTTTATTTCCTGGGAAGTGAAGTTTGTTTAGGAAAGCAATCATATCTCATGGCCTAGATCAATATCCTGCAAAGGAAATAAAAATCCTCCATCTAGGAAATTTCTTTGTACACAACAGTTATGGGCCTGGAATCAGGACCCTGGTCAAAGGGACAGGAAAGCCAGGCATTTATCAGTAGCTACTGTTCGTTATCAGCTCTCTAAGGGCCTGTTCTCCACTTGAGAAGATTTCTGGTGTCTTTAAGAATCTCTTCATTCCTTCACAGATTAGGAGAGATGGAACCTAATGCAATACTTAGTTCAGTGAATTGAACAAGACAAATATGAGAAAAGTTAGGGATGTTGGCCATGTAATCATGAAGACACAGTGATTTCATCTACTAAGGAGCTGAAGTAAGGGACTTCCTGCATTGGTGTGCTTCATGTTCAGTGAGAAATCCTGTCTCATAAAGTAATGTGGAACAATCAAGGAAGAGACTCAGCTGCAGCATCTGGCTTTCTCATGCATGCATATACATGCACAAACTCAGGAACTCATACATACACATAGAGCACACACGCAGGAGACAGAGGAATTCGTATTAGCTGAGTCCTCACTCTGCACTAAAAAATCCACTTTGTTTACTAATTTTGTAGTTTAATAAGCATTTCTACTTTCATAACTTTAGTAACAGATGGTCGGAAAAAATGTAAAATAGAGGACTGGCAAGATGGTTCTGTAGGCAACAGGGCTTGCCATGAAGCCAGAATGTCTAAGTTCAATCCCCTGGACCCATTTAAATATAGAAGGATAGAACCAACTCCACAAATATTCCCTTGACTGCCACAGGTGGACCATTGCATATGAATGCATACACACATAAACACAAAACAGATTAAGAAATGAAATGAATATATTTATTTTCTTTTTTTTTTTTTGAAATTTATTTTTTTTTATTTATTTTTGATACTTTATTTACATTTCCGATGATTCCCCTTTTCTTTGGAAACCCCTAGTCCCCTCCCCCTCCCCACCTCTGTGAGGGAATTCCTCCTCCCACCTACCCGCCCACCCATTCCCAT
>CM052711.1:81685581-81709279 GCA_028551405.1 Uromys caudimaculatus | reverse complement strand
AGGGCTTGCTGTGGTGGGAGAGCTGGGTTCTGAGGGTTTGGAGTTCTCTTGGTTTCTGTTCTTTATGTTCTTACCCTTGCCTTTTGCCATCTTGTTGACTCTGATGTTAGCTGATCTTACTCTGTCCGGTTGTGGCTTGCCCCTCCTGCAGATCTCTGTGTCAGTACTCCTTGAAGATCAGCTCTCTCTGAGAGGTGTTTGGGTTTGGGGAGCTGTCCCTCAGGGTCCACTCTGGGGTGCAGAATGGAATCAGAAGGATCTTGTCCCCAGCTGTCCCTTGTTTCCTATGCCCCAAAGGTTCTGTAAAGGTCTCTCTTGATCCAGAAGTGGTGGTTTTCCCTTTGCTCAAAGGTGTGTCAGCACTTCTGGGAATCTCTGTTCACATGGAGCCTTGTGGCCCAGGCTGAGGTCCCCAGGCACCGGTGTAAATTGGAAATTTCGCAGTTTTTCTGTCCCCGGGTTCTCAGGCCCCGGATCCCTGCAGATCCGGGCGGGTCTGGGCGAGAGGTGCTGCTCCCCTCAACCCCACTCACGACCTTTCCAGGCTCCTGGGCGGGTACCCCTCTCCGGTTCTCGATGGCTACCTACTCCTGGCGGCGCAGACAGAGGTTTCCGCCTTTCTACGGCGCTCGTTGGCTACCGACTCCTGGTGTCCCAGGCAGAGGTTTCCCCCTGCAAGTGAGATCCGGAAGTTTCGGAGTCTTTCTCTCCCTGAGTTCTCAGGCCCCGGATCCCGGCAGATCTGGGCGGGTCTGGGCGAGAGGTGCTGCTCCCCTCAACCCCACTCACGACCTTTCCAGGCTCCTGGGCGGGTACCCCTCTCCGGTTCTAGATGGCTACCGACTCCTGGTGGCGCAGACAGAGGTTTCCGCCTTTCTATGGCGCTCGTTGGCTACCTGAATATTTTTAAAAAGTAGGACAGAGACAAAGTTCAATGTGGCCATCAAATAGAATATGTACATTATATTTGTAACTTAGAGGCACAATTATGCTCTATTATATTTTTATATATTTTTACTTGACTTTCAAGTAAATAAATATCCAGATAGGTGTTACCTGTCCAATTTAAATTGAAACTTTCCATGGCCTTAATTATACTGTAAGCCTGGAACACTTCACTTCTACCAGGCACTAAGTCACTTCACAGTGTCAATACTCTCACTGACCTCATGGGGCTAGCTTTCCCATTGCCCATGTACTATCAAACAGACTGCAGTTGATGCTGGAAAATTCACTCTAGGTTACCTTTTAAGGATATCAGAGTATAGCTCCAGCTCTTTGATAGTCCCAGTTTCTGTTTCACATTTCAAGGTGCTGGAGAGTTTTATTTTCCTTTGATTCCTTCCCATTTCCTTTTAATTTCTAAGTTGACTTCTCACATGCATCTTAAAGTACGTTCAACTGCTATACCTGAATTCCTTTCTGATGTTCTCTTGACAATGAACAGCGGCAAGGAAAAAGCTGTAGTGATGATCCTGAATCTGTAAAAGAAGACTCGGTGGAGTCTTGTGCTGTATCCATAGCAAATACCTTGGTAAGTAATTAATAGCATGACCTATCATCAATATCAGCATCGTCAAATAAAAAGTCCTCCAGGAAACAGTTACAGTGATAATAAAAGCTTGTAAGTTAGGAATCAACAAACTATAAAGTTTTTATGAGATACCTAAGTATGCAAACAAGTGGCCTCTTTTCCCTCTGTGGGTTTATCTTGTCAAATCTAGACGTAATTGTTTTTGTTTTGTTTTATTTTATTTTGTTATATTTTACTATTACATCTTAGAAGCCTGCTCTTTTCTAATGAAAGACAGAAAGGGATCAGATTCAGATGAAAGAAGAGGTGGGAAGAAACTGGGAAGAGTAGGGGTTTGCCATATAACTTAGTGGATAACGGCAGCTGCTGTGTAAGTCTGGTGGCATGAGTTTGACCTCAGAACTTAAATGTTGAAAGAAGAGAACTGATTCCACAATGTTGTCCTCTGACATCTTCATGAGCTCTGGAGCTCAAATAAGCACACATACACACACACACAGAGAGAGAGAGAGAGAGAGAGAGAGAGAGAGAGAGAGAGAGAGAGAGAAGAGAGACAGACAAAGAAAGACAGAAGGAGAGACAGAGAAAGGCAGTGGAAGAAGAAACTAAGAGGGAAAGGGAAGCAGAGAGGGACAGAGGGTGGGAGAGAGGGAGGTGGGATATTTTCATAAAAGGAAATATACTTATTTAGGAGGGGAGAGGAAAGGGGGATGGGTATATTATAGGGTATAAAATCACAGATATAAAATGAACATATCTAAAGGTCTAATATGAAACAAAAAATATATTAATAAAGCTGTATTATACTAAGGATTCCTGTTAAGTAGGTTTGAGCTGCCTTTATCCCACAAAGGCTATAATTAGGTAAGTATGTAGTTATGTGTAGGACATTAGTCATCTTCACCATAGCAACCATTTTATTAGTAGTATGAGTTCAACAACTTCATGTTCTAAACCTTTAATTCTCACAGTAAAGTTTCTTTCTTAAGTAAAAATGAGGAATATAATTATCCAGAATGAGCATGCATAAAAATTGTATCTGCTGATTCTCTAGAGTTCAAACACATCTGGGTTCCTATATTTTACTTAGAAACCTTGTCTGAGATCCCCATAATATCATTCTCTCTTCCAGTTTGGTAAAGTTGCAGGTTACTGAGGTGACTACCACAGTTGCACACCTGAGTCTCAGGCACTTCACACCAAACTAACAAGGTTTTTAAATGCTTGGAGGAGAGGCAGAAAGGCTCTTTTTTTTCCCTACAAAAAGTATTTACCTCCTCAAATACATTTTCTACTTAGAAAGCAATGTTTTTCTCATTTTAATCTGACAGAGATATTGGGTGTATAGCCATATTTTCTATATTATATTTCTCTCAAGAATTTCAAAGAACTTTATAGGTAATTACAGTTTGAATGTGTTTGTGACTCCCAAAAGTACCTAGGGATCAAATACTATTTATAATCACTTTCCACAAGGAGAGAGTGAGATAGAAAAGAAAAGTTTAGCGGTTTGATAAATGCCATGGTATGAATTGCTAGTCATTCTAACAATAAAAATTGAGATCTTGGAGTGTTACATGCACAAAACATGGGAGACTTATCATGGATAAAATTTAATCCTGCTTTGAGAACAAGAACTACCAGAATTTCAAAAAGATGCAATGATTTCTAATGATTTTCTTTAATTAATACATTTATCTATTAGCCATGGATGTGGAGGATGTAGGAGTTGGAACACTGTGTGTATAGAAACAGTGGTATATCTAAAGCATCTTCCTCAATTGCTGTTCAGGGCATCACTTGAACTCAGAGCTCTGCAATTTGACGTCTCTGGCAGTCTGGATTGCCCTTGAGCCCTGAGATTGTCAAGTGGGTTGCTGAGTCATGCCTGGCATTTATGTATGTCTGGAAAGCCAGATTTCCAGCCCTCATACTTGCATGTCAAGTGGCTTTACCCAGTGAGTCATCTTAGCCTCCCCTGGTGTTTCCCTTACCTGCTTCTCTTCACGTCCTCCCACTCTACTCTAAATGGTGAGTCTCCTGACAGCAAGCACTCTTCATGGGACACACAGAGAGCTGAGGTCCAGTACGCATTTCCTCAGGTGAGCTGAGTGATTTCAAGAGAGGATACAGAGAGTTGGAAAGATGCATGTTAGTCTTGTTAGTTTAAATGGGAGATTGTCATTTCTCAATGACAATGTTTATTAATGTCCATGTTTATTAATCTTCCAAAGTCTCCAAACCTCAGAGCCCTTGGCTCAGTCATACAAACACTTATATAAATGTTGATGTGCTGCACTACTATAAATGTTATCCATAATGTGGCCAGATAGTTTATATTTTGACCAAGAAGGCTAACATGTAATGTTTATATAATTTATTTTATCTTGCCTCAATCTTATATTTGAAGTATTGTATTTTATTTATTTATATTAAAGTTGTGGTGGGTGAGAGAGCGAATGTAAATATGCTATGGTATATGTAGAGGTCTGAAGACGACATACAATAGCTGCTTCTCTCCTTCCAGCATGTAGGTCCCAGGGCTTTAACTGAGATGGTCATGCGTTTATAGGCAGGTACCTTTAAACACGGAGCTAACTCTTCAGCCCATTTATTCTCATCAGTTCATAAAATGATGAGATTATCAGCAGCACACTTCAGAAGTCATGTCTGGCATTGATACAAGATGATCTTATGGACTGTAAGCTTAAATAACGTGAGGGAGAATCACCCAAGAATGTTTCTAAGCTACATCCTAAACAGGTTTGAACTTCAAACCCTGTCTCAGATAACAAAGCTGCTCCTAACTTTGTAGCTTCTACTCTGTGAAGGCAGCCACTGTTATACTATCTTGTAAGACAATGTAATAAGTACCATATTGAGTAATATCCATTCTGTTGTTTCTGTTTCTCTAGTGAATTCTGATCAATATAATTATTTATTACCTTTTTATTAAGAAGTAATCTTGTCAATGTTTAGAGGCTTGGTAGTCTGCATAATTGTTTGGATACTATCTTGATAATTCCATATTACCTCAACGCTGTGATTCCACACACAGCCATATTCATCACAGAAACGAGGGAATGTGGATTTGAGCCAGGAGGGTTTATTTACAGACTCAGATATTTTAATTGCATGAGATATTCATACATCATAGAATTAAAATGTTTGTTGTTTTTAATTACTTGAAAATGTTTGTTTAGCCAGCGGACATATGAAAACAGAAGATAAACTAAATATGTGTCAAATGATATATGTACCTGCCTGCTTTAGAACATCACGATGAAAGGCTCCTGTGAGTCTCAGTAAAGTGATTTCAGAGCATGCATGGATCCCTGGGTTCTGTTTCCAATACCTGGGGAAAACAAGAAAGAGAAAATAAAAAGTGTGCTTGCATGTACCTGTAAATTTTACACTAGAGAGGAAGGTGGGACAGGACAATCAGTGTCACCCTCAGATATACAGTGAGTTTGATAGACGCCAAGCCTACATAAGCAGGAGCACCTGTATCAAAATAAACAAAACGCAAAAGGAAGAAAATTTCTGCAAGTAAGTGACTGAGAGCTGGATCCAGAGGCTAACTACCTGGAGTTTACTCTTATCTCATCCCTGTCATACACCTGTGGCCTGCAACTTCTTAGACTCCTTAGAAGGAGCTGCAGTAGAGGACTCAAAGTCCGCTTCTAGAATTTGGTGGGTAGTTATGTAAAAATTTTCCACTATGCAGTAGAGCAATGTGCTCTGTCTTCAGAAAACTCTTCCAGAAGGGAGGGTACACTGGATCATTGTTGTCCAGGTAAGTGAAGGTCAGGTGATGGGCCTTTTCTGAAAAAGGAATACACATTTCACGGGTGAGCATGGCATGTGAATCTAAGCTTAATTGGGTTATAGTTTTGAACTGATTTTTCCATATTTTTCTGTAATGGCAGCTGCGTATATTTTATCTTTTCCATTTCAGAGAAACGAAAGGTCAACTGAAGCATGACTTTGGGAGCATCACATGTGAAAGCACTGATCCACAGTCTGTTCACTGCAGATACAAAAGCTTTTCTAAAATTCTTTTACCAGGAAAACAATCCATCAATTTTCTTTGGTGATACAGTATCTCCGTACACAACATGGTTCCAAGTGAATAATGAGATTTGTTTCACAAGTGAGTTTTATCTATTGCACCAATGATTAATAACCTCAGAGCTAACCTTGCTTACAAGAAAAGAAAAAAACACTTGTGAACAATTTTGTATTTGCAGTAGCTGAATCCAAATTTTGCGAGCAAGATTAAAGTAAACTTCAGCAGATGCCATGGGTGTGGGCAGCTTTTCTGTTATTCAGAGGAAGTGGAAGACTGTGAGATATCACCTCAGGCCTTTGGTGATTAAAAGATTGATTGTCAGCTTGATGGGATCTAAGAGACAGCCCTAAAGACACACCTGCATGGTGCTTTCACATTAAGTGGGAAGACCTTGTAGAAAGCCCCAAACCTCTCTCTCCTCTCTCCCTTCCTTCTTCCTTCCCTCCACCTCCCCTCCTCTCTCTCCCTCCCTCCCTCCCTCCCCCCGGTCTCTCTTTCTCCCTCTCTCTCTCATTGCTTTCCAGCTAAACATATAGTATGACCAGGCCCCTCTTGCTCCTGCCATGATTTAATCATCATAATAGACTGTACTCTTAAAATGTGAGTCAAAATAAATGCTTCCTTCCTTAAATTGCTTTTCTCAGAATTTTGTCACAGCAAAATGAGAAATAGCTGTCCTGCCTATTCCCAATTTTAAGTGCTCCTGCAGTTCAGTTCTCAGCAACCATGTTGGGTGGCCCACAATCACCTGTAATTTTAGTTCCAGAAAATCTCATGCCCTCATTTGGTCTCCTTGTGCCCTGAACACATGTGGTATATACTCATTGACACACATGTACATACAAATAAAATAAATATGTTTATGTATTCTAGTGGGTGTGGGGTTGACCCAGTGGTCTATCTCCTCTACATCTTGCTAGCATTCAGTGCCATCACTCTCTTATTTTTGTGTTCTGCATTTAGTTGGTTTAGAGGCAGTTTAGAAGATGTGTAGTATCATCTTACTGTTGTCCACACTTGCTTATTGCTTTCACTATATCAACAAAAGAAAGCTGATGAGTCCATTCACTCTCTGTACCTTTCTTTCTTGATGGCTTTAATTATATTTCAGTGTGTGTGTGTGTGTGTGTGTGTGTGTGTGTGTGTGTGTGTGTGTGTGTGTGTGTTGGTGTGTGTGTGCACATGTACAATTTGTTCCTGCCATGGAGGCCAGAAGACAATGTATTGGGAAGTTGAATTACCTAACATAGGTGATGGGGAAAAATTCAGGTCATCTGCAAAAGTAGCAAGTGCTCTTATGTCTTGAACAATGTCTCCAACCCTTATTTAGTTTCTTAAATGAAAAGTGTTATTCTTTTTTTTTCTTAAACTGATTTACCTTTCATGTCTTTTCAGGTGTTCTCTGCATTGCAATGCTTAGATTTTGTTGTTTTGTTGTTGCTTTTTTAAGTGCTAGAGACTGAATCCAGAATTTCATATATCCAGATTTTTCTTTTTCTTTCTTTTTTCTTTCTTGCTTCTATCCTTCTTTCCTTCATTTTTTCTTTGTTTCTTTGTTTTGTTTGGAATTTTGCAATAAAGATTACAAAGTTGCTAAGTTGTGAAATTCTGCTTTGAACTCATGTCCTTGCCCAGGCAAGCTTTGGTCTCTCTATTCTCTTACATCAAATTAAAAAAAAAAAAATCAAAGGCATGTATCACAGTTTAGCTTTTGTAGTTATGTATCAAAATATTTGTTTAACTCATAGGTGCAATTATATATGAGGAATTCCTAAAAAGCCTTGCTCCTTATTCTAGGCGGAGTTTCTAGAGAAACAAAAAAAATGTCACACTGGCAGTGAGGGATTTATTATGCAGACTGGATTAGGAGCTTAGAACTACAGTATCTAGCCATCTGTAGTGACAACCTGAAGAAAGCCCATTATATAAATTACTGTGTCAGCATGAAGACCTGAAATGTGGGATTCCCATCTTTGCAAATCCTGATAGACAACATAGCCAGCATCGTTGCTTACATAGTCAGACCCAGAGAGCAAGTCCTTTATTGTTTATGCTTCCTGTTCTGTCCAGGTCCTGAGCAGAGCATGTAATGCCTACTTCAACTGGGAAAGGTGATTTACATTAATTATTTATCATTTTAAAAAGCAATGTCTAGAATCAATTCATAGGCACATACAGAAATGATAATTAGCTAAATACACGGGCACGCAGGAAAATAGAACCATGTGTGTCATCTATAGCTGGTGTCATTTTCTTGTCAGCCTAACCTACCTGTTGAGTTCCAGGTTTATGAGCAAACCTGTCTCAAAGAAATAACATGGAAATCTTCTGAGGAACTATACCTAGAGTTGATCTCTAGCTTCTAAATTTATACATGTGTGTTCCTCTCACCTACATGAACATGACTAAATGGGAACATGAACATGCATGTACGTACATGAACACACACACAGACACACACACACACACACAGTTGTTGGCATATTAGATGTTGTTAAGCAGCTTTTACTCATTCACTTATAAAATTATTTATGACTTAATATATGCACATATGCTTGCATAAACACACATACAGACATACAAGAAGGTAGAGATGATACAGAACATGTATTGTAAATTAGCCAATTTTAATATAATATGATACACTATACATTTTACATAATTTGAAAATATGAATCACAGAATGAAAATTCTTAGAAGCTGTGACTCCAAAGCCTGATTATCTGATTTAGAACTTCAAGGAAGTGGAAAGGTTGAAATATTGAAGATTTTATAGCCTAATTTCATTATTTTAGGCTAGTTTAGCTCTCTGAAATAGCCATTTCTTGACCACTGCCACATTAGAACTAACATCTTTGATTAATAGATATTAATATTCTCAGGTTTATTACCTGAAGAGACCACTAGCTTTCACCAATCTCAAATCTAATAATGCCATTAGGCAACATTTAAGGACTTTGGAAAAGACTCCCCCATCTTACTGTAACCCCCTTGATGATATTTCCAAGAATTTATTTTTAAAATACCTTGACTTATGACTTTCTTTGTTCTGTTACCATAAAACTTCATAAAACAGCTGCTACCTACATGGGAACGAGAAATCTGGGGTGACTTGGCTCCGTGTTTTCAGGGCCATGATCACTCATATTTGGCTGCAGAATAAACAGTCTCCTGTCAGCTTTGAGGTAAGAGCGATGGAAATTTTTGCATTGATTCTTACATTAAGTACAATTTTCTTAGTCTTGACAGGCTTTACCTAAAATGAGTAAGAAACACCTAAATATGCAAACTCTAGAAACAGGGAGGGGGATCCAAATGGGAGTGTGGTCAAGGGAGTATTGAATCAGCAGTTGGGATAAAAGCAGGATGAGCCCAGTTGGTATGAACACCAGACATATGTGTAGGAGAAATAGAATATAAATGTATGCACATGTAGCTCTATGAACAGTATTTTTAACAATCGTAGGAGAACAATGACACTCTCGTCCTATATTTATAAAATGTGAACTAAGGAAAAAAGGCTTAATTATTTACTTTAGTATTCACAGTGAGTAAGGTAAAACAATTAGTTGTACTGTGTGAACTGGAGTGATAGATCCATCAGTAATATGTTTGCCAAACAAGCATGTTGCCCTGCTAATTAAGGTCAACGTCTTCTATTGTCCCGATAGCCTTCTGAGCTCTGGGCAATATGGAGCAGTCCCTTCGTTGGCAGGGCTCCCCCTTCTCTGACCTTGCCTGGGGAATTCAACCCCTCCCACACCTCTACCTGCAGAATCCATATAGCCTTAGATAACAAGTCTGGCTTCATTTCTCTTAATATGAACCATTTCAGTTAGCATCTGAGATTCCTGAAGTGCTTCCCCGTGCTAATGAGGCATTTCAGTACCTTAAACTTTTAACTAATCACCTTTGTCCAGACTTTTGGTTTTCACATACACAGGTATACATACATATACATACATATATGAACTCCTTTACTATAAACATTAGTATTGTCTACCTAAATTTCCGGATGTTATTTACTAGAGTGCAAATGCATAAAATAATATACCCACTTTGTGTTTCTTGATACTCACAAAATATTAGTTCCCAGGTCAGCTTTTGCATTTTGATATGGAATCCACCAAAAAATAAAAAAATAAATAAAAGGTTACTACTAGAGTCTGACAGTATATATTAACACAGAGAAATCCTGAGAAATCTGTAGTAAAAAGAAACTAGTTAACTTTACCAATTAAAGAAACAAAATTTACAAGTTACACTACTGCTGTCTTTGTATACCTATCAAGATCCTGTGAGCTAGCATCCCCTTCACTGTACATTAGGAAGTGTGACTGAGGTCATTCTTAAATTAGGACCCAGGGGTGATGAAGTTAAACTTCCTTCTACAGAAAAGATTCTGCACACTAATTAGCTTGGTGGCGCCTGGTCATGTCTTCATTAATCTCCCTTTTTTCTTGGCACTGGTTCCAATATAGACCTGAAAAAGACGTCATTTTCACAATTCTCCTTGTATTTTTGACATAGACAATATTAATAAAGAGGAATTGGATATTATTGTATGATATTCTCAGTTAAAGGAATACTGTCCCAACAATTTCTCCTCAGTAAGAAGTTACAAGTTGAAGATTCAATGATTGGCTTCTTTTTAAACACCCATTTGAAAATTCTGATAAAAGGGAGGGTAGATCTCATCTCACAGCTAAGTCTACACCCTCTCCTAAGATCAGGAAGATTCTTCTAAAAGAGGTAATAGCCAGAAAAATGTAATAGCCAGAAAAAAATATGAAGTGCTGTCATTTTTTTCTAGCATGTTAAGGCTGTTATGTTCTTAACCTGACAGCAAGTGTGATTATGTGAAAAAGACTTGTACAAGGTTGGTTCCTTTGATACCCTGCTATGAAAAGAAGGGTACTTATGGTGATTTATATACAGATAGTGATTGATGCTGGAAAAATAGATATTTTAACAGTAGACATTTGTGCAAATGTGTGAACATACACACATACACACACACACATATCTTTTTGAACCATGGATGAAGAATTCAGGGGCAATGGTGTACTCACCAAGGTCTTGCGTAGTCCTTGAAGGAAGGCATTTAATATAGCCCTGAATGTCTCAGAAACTAAGACCAAAAGAAAAGGCTGGAGGTTTTAATTTCATAGTACAAAAAATAAGACCACTATGCTGCTCAGAAGTAGAAAGCTCCTTCTGATATGATGTAGAATGGAACCTCTACAAGTTCTCTTTGAGAGGCTGCTCATATGGAAGTATCTGCACAGATAGGACCAGCAAGGAGACTGCATACAACTCTCCCAAGTCTAATTCTTTTTACAACTATAACACATATCTGTTGGTCTTCTTGATTGTATTTGTATGATGGGTTGAGTACCTAAGAGTTTCAGAATGCAGATCCTTAGTGGCCAGATTGATAGAAGTCAAACATCTTTCTAGCCATAGCTATTATACAATTCAGAGTCCTTTTTACTAGTCTTGGATTTCTGCCTCCAAAAGTACCATTAGGTGTTTATAGTTCAAGTAAGTCCAGAAAACAGTCTTTCTCAGCCAAGAGGTTCTGATTTGCATGTGAGGAAAACTAAATTATTTGACTTTTAATTATTTTTCATCTCTCTCTCTCTCTCTCTCTCTCTCTCTCTCTCTCTCTCTCTCTCTCTCTCTCTTCCCCTATGTGTGTGCATGCATGTGTGTGTGTGTGTGTGTGTGTGTGTGTGTGTGTGTGTGTGCCCTTGCAGGAGTTTATATGCAGTATTTGCATACAAATGCCCAGAGAGAGCAGATGGTGTCAGAGCTCCAGGAACTGGAGTTCTAGTCATTTGTGTCTGTTGTGGGTATTAGGAATAGAATCCAGGTTCCAAAAGTAGCAACCACTCTTATCTGCAAACTCTCTACCCACTTACTAGATTTTAAATGTTCTTGTCTATAGTGAAGACAAAATGCCCCACAGCCTGGAAAGTATGCTTTCCTGCTCTCTCTTACATGGAGAATGTCCACAGAAAGAACATTAAACATGTTAGGCTTCTGACACTGATTTCCATCTAATCTCAGCATGTTTTCCAATATGAATAATTAAGTGGGTTCCAAATTGTGAAATTTATTTGTTTATTAAATACTAACTGGGTTTTTACCATTTTAAACATCAAGCTAGGTATCAATCACGAAAAGGAAAAATATGTAGTTATTAATAGTAATAATTTAGACAGAAAATGTAAAAGTTTTAGAAAAAGATTGCTTCTAGTATTGATTTCAAAAAATGCATACAGTTTGACCAAAAGCAAAGAAAAAGAACAATTAGAAAAAAAACAAATAAAACAAGATTTGTGGAGATAGCTCAGTTGGTTAAGAGCTTTCAATGCAAGCATGAAGACAAGGACCGAAGCTCAGTATACAGCTTCTACATAAAAAGTCAGATGTGACAGCTCACACCTGGTTTTGTTGTTCTTCTTTCATTTTTGTTATTTTGATTTATTCTTTTCTCATGTATTACATCCTTACTGCACTCCCCTCCCTCCACTCTTTCCCTGCCCCTGTTTCTACTGCTGCTCCTCAGTTACTCTTTCTTCTGAAAAAGCAGGTCTCGCAGGCATATCCAAAACACGTGGCATAACAAGTTATAATCAGACTAGGCAGAAACCCTCATATCAAGGCTGGAATAGATGACCAGGTGGAAAGTGTCCCAAAAGTGGGAAAAAGTTTCAAAGACAGCAAATGTGAGTGAGTAGGTTCTCTGAGACACACTGACCAGCCAGCCAAGCCAAGTCAGTTATCCCCTAGTAAAAGGGAGAGACCCTGTCTCACAAAACAAGATGGACAGCTCCTGAGGGATAACACCCAAGGCTGTCCTCTAGTCTCCACATATATCTACAAAGATATAAATGAACACACACACACACACACACACACACACACACACACACACAAACACACACACACACACTATGGGAGGGGCACACATAAATAACAATAGGCTGGATATTATATGAGGAAAATCTTAAATTGATCACTAAGATGATACCTGCTTATTTCCCAAACATTTCAGATTTGCTCACTGATAGCTTTTAGGGTGTGTGCTTCAAGTGTGCAAAACTGCAAGTTGCTCAAAGAATAAAATTCTGATAGATGGAAGCCCTTGTATTCCATTTTTTACTATGATACGTTGAAATGCCTATTTAGATATTCTGCAAAATCTTCATGTGGTATCATAATAGTTGTTCTGACACATGCATATGTACACACATAGTTATATCATATTGTGCCTACATGAACTCCATTAACAACTGTAAGCTCTTAAAATATCAATTGTAACATGTATAAAAACGTTGCATTGTAGAGATGGCTTAGCAGTTGAGAGCACTTGCTGCTCTTGCAGAGGACCCAGGTTCCTTGTCAACAACCAGATAAAGCACATCACAACTGCCTGTAACTCTGGGTCTGGAGAATCAAACATTTTACTTTGGCTTCTGGAGAGCATCCCCTATTACCCCCCCCCCCCCCCGTAGAAGGCATACACTAATACAAATACACACAGAGACACATAAAAAGAAATATTTGAAATTGGACATTTGATTGTGATGTACTAGGATGAAGACCAAAGAATGCTGTCTCTGCAAAGACTAACTCCAAAGTGACTTCCTCTGTGGCTGGAAAGTTTGAAAGGTTTCCTATATATTTAGAGTCACAGTCATCCTACTTGGGGAGCTGGTGTGTGGTGATGTCAGACTTACTCTCTGGGCTGCCCAGCCTGGCTAAGTCCTAAACCACAGGGGACCATGACTTTGAAACTCTATTTACAGTACTAATTTTGTCAGAGATTAATTAGAAATTGAGGAAGGAAGTATTTAACTGTTTGAAGTATTTCATTAGGCTGATATTTATTTTTAAGGAAATTTTTTTCTTTTAAGTAAAGGAAGTATGATTTGAAGGTTAGGTCTGACTTACACAGTTGAAAAGCCTCCTCATTGACGTTTTCCATGGGAGGCTGAAGAAGACTCTCGGGAAACATGAAAAGATGTGAGGGCAAAGCTTTTGAGAACAGGGGGTTAGAGCATTTGACTGGAACTAATTTCATGAACAGGAATCAAGCAGTCAGGCTGACAATGGAGCTGGAATGGCTAATGGAGACCTTCTGCTGTAATACAGAGTGTAGGTTCTGCTTCAGGCAGCAGCAAATTATTGAGCAATTTTTGCAAAACAGTTGCTATAATTTTAAGGAATAGCTCTGGAAAATATCATTCCAATGAAAAGACTCTTTTCTGGCAATGTAGAAATAACATACACACACACACACACACAGAGAGTATTCTTTTTATTGGTTATTTTATTTATTTACATTTCAAATGTTATCTGCCTTCTCAGTTTCCCCTCTGCAACCCCCCTATCCTATCCATTCTCTCCCCTGTTTCCATGAGAGTACTCCTCCACCCACCCACTCACTCATGCCTCACCTCCCTAGCATTCCTCTATGCTGGGTCATCGGAGCTTAGACAGGGCCAAGGGGCTCCCCTCCCATTGATACCAGATAAGGACATCATCTGCTACATGTGCAGCTGGAGCTATGGGTCCCTCCATGTGTACCTTTTGGTTGATAGTTTAGTTCCTGTGTGCTCTGGAGGGTCTGGTTGGTTGATATTGTTGTTCTTCCTATGGGTTGCAGACTCCTTCAGCTCCTACAGTCCTTTGTCTAACTCCTCCATTTGGGGACCCCATGCTCAGTCCAATGACTGTGCACCTGCATCTGTATTGGTCAGGCTCTGGCAGAGCCTCTCAGGGGACAGCTATACCAGGCTCCTGTAGCAAGCACTTCTTGGCATCAGCAATAGTGACTGGGTTTGGGGTCTCCTGATGGGATGTACCCTAGGTGGAGCAGTCTCTGGATGGCCTTTCTTTCAGTCTCTGTTTTCCTCTTTATCCTTACATTTCCTTTAGACAGGAGCAATTCTGGATTAATATTTTTGAGATGGGTGTGTGGCCCTATCCCTCAATCAGGGGACATGCCTATCCACTAATTTGGTCTCTACAGTTTCTATCTCAACATTGTTAGCTATTTTGGCTAATGTCATCCCTGTTGGGTCCTGGGAACCTATTAGGTCCCTGGCATCTGGGACTTTCTAGTGGCTACCTCTATTTCCCCATCCCCCACTGCTACACACCTCAGCTCAAATTCCTGACCCTCTGTCCTTCTCCCGTCATCTCCAGCATCTGATCCTGTCCCGTTTTTCCTTCCCATACTCTCTCCCTCCCAGATCCCTCCATCGTTCTACCTCCCATGATTATTTTCTTTCCCCCTTCTGAGTAGAACTGAAGCATCCACACTTTGGCCATCCTTCTTCTTCGGTTTTGTAAGGTCTGTGAGTTGTATCGTGGGTATTCCAAGCTGTTTTGGCTAATATCTACTCATCAGTGAGTACATACCAAGTGTGTTCTTTGGTGACTAGGATACTTCACTCAAGATGATATTTTTCTAATTCTATCCATTTACATCCAATAGAGGGCTAATATCCAATATATACAAAGAACTCAAGAAGTTAGCCTCCAGAGAACCAAATAACCCTATTTAAAAATGGAGTACAGAGCTAAACAAAGAATTATCAACTGAGGAAACTTGACAGGCTGAGAATCACCTAAAGAAATGTTCAACATCCTTTGCCATCAGGGAAATGCAAATCAAAACAACCCTGAGATTCCACCTCACACCAGTCAGAATGGCTAAGATCAAAAACTCAGGTGATAGCTGATGCTGTCAAGGATGTGGAGAAAGAGGAGCACTCCTCCATTGCTGGTGAGATTGCAAGCTGGTACAACCACTCTGGAAATCAGTCTAATGAGTCCTCAGAAAGTTGGACATAGTACTACCTGAGGACCCAGCTATACCACTCCTGGGCATATACGCAAAAGATGCTCTAACATATAACAAGGACACATGCTCCACTATGTCCATAGCAGTCTTATTTATAGTAGCCAGAAGCTGAAAAAAACCCAGATGTCCCTCAACAGATAAATGAATAAAAAAATTATGTGGTACATTTACACAATGCAGTAATACTCGCTATTAAAAACAATTGATCTTACCCTAAAGGCAGAGAAGTGATCAGCTATTAAAAACAATGGCTTTAGTATTCTTATCTTTATACAATAGAAATATGAACAAAATGAGTAAAATCTTTCATTTGGGCACAGTAAAAGTCATTAAATTTATAGAAACACTGTCAAACATAAATATAAATTTAACAAAACATGTGTACTCACAGATGGGGAGATGGCGCTCTGCTGGTATAGCAGTGTCACAGTTATAAGAACCTGACTCTGGATCCCAAGAACCTTTGTCAGTGCTTGCCAGCTGTGGCAGACTACCTGTAATCCCAGTGCATAGAAGGCAGAGAGAGGGCAACACCAGAACAAGAAGTCAAGGCTGTACAAAATAGTGTTCTGGGCTTCTAGTAGTTAGAGACTCTGCTTCAATATGTATGATAGAGATTTATCAAGGAAGATGCTAGGTGCCAACCTTGGTCCTACATGTACACTAGAACACATGTGGGTATGAACCTACACACAAGCATATACATATGGAAAATAATTTTAAAATAAGTATAAGAGATAAATACACATCTTAAAATAAGGATTCATATTATAGAAGATTTTATATTCCTTAGCCTTGCATATAAGACTTGTTTTTCAAGATGAGTGATAAATTGTAGAGTAAGTACTAAGGGATGTGGTATCACATTCAGTCCAAAGAGCAATGAGCCACTGATGCATGCTGGGATGGGCATTAATATTTAAGTACTATGCCGAGTAAAAGACGTCAGCCATAAAAATCCAGTGGAATGCCATAGTGAGGTGCAATAAGCCAAGAGACAGAACACACACCAGTGGTCTCTGCATATTGCCAAAGAAACAAATGAGAAGTACCAGCCTTTCAGTGTAAGGAAACTTCTGTAGTATCCAAAAAGGTGTCTTCACAGTCCTGTAAATAAAAAATATAAAAGCAGAGCTGCTTACTTCAAAACATACTTTGTGTGTGGGGAGGTGCATGTTATAGTATGCATTTGGAGGAGTCAGCTCTGCTCTTGCACACAGTGGATCCCAGGGATTGAACTCAGGTTGTCATGCTTTATGGTTGGTGCCTTTACCTAGTGAGACATCTTCTGGACCATAGGTAGTTTGAGGACATGAGGACAAATCATCAATTAAACACACTCTGAGTCTAAATGAGTCATTGATATTGTATCTGATGTTGAAGTGAAGAAAAGTGCTCTGAAGGACATTGCTGGGGGAAAAGGCAAACCTTAACAAAATCTGTCATTAAACTTCAGTATTATATCAATGTTGAGTTACTTTGATGACAGTTTTATAAGTTACCTTTGGGTAAGTTAATCAATAATCCTAGTTATTCCCTAATGTTTCAGAAGTAATATAACAACCAAATGTAGCAAACAGATTTTTCATTTAAATTTTATTTATTTATTCACTTTACATCCCAATTGTAGCCCTCTCCCAGTCCCACCCTTAAATTTCCCTCCCCTCATTACCCTCTTTCCTTCTCCTCAGAGAGGGGCAACTCCTTTGGGTTCCACCCCACCCTAGGACATCAAATCTCAGTAGAAGTAAGTGCATCCTCTCCCACTGAGGTGGAACCAGACAGTCCAGTTTGGGGAAGGAAATCCAATGTCAGGAGCAGAGTCAGAGGCAGCCTCTGTTCCGGTTGTTAGGGAATCCAGCTGAAGACCAAGTTGTACATCTGATACAAATCTGTAGGAGGTTTTGCTTCAACTCCTGCCTGCACTTTTGTTGCTGGTTCAGACTCTGTGACTCCCCCCATCTTAGACCAAGACTAGTTGACTCTGTATGGTTTCCTAGCTTTCTCATGCACAATTCTGTCCCCTACTCCTTCCCCAAGCCCTCCACACCCCAGCACTGACTGATGTTTGGCTGTGAGTGTCTGCATGTATTTCCATCTGCTGCTGGATGGAGCCTCTCAGGAAACAGTTACGCTAGGCTCATGACTGCAAGCAAAGCAGAATGTCATTAATAGTGTCAGGGATTGGATCCTCTTTCATGAGTTATGGACTGAGAGGCTATAGGAGGTAGCCACTCCAGTCTCTACCCCACCCTCACCCCTGCTGGTAGGAGTCTCAGGTAGAGTCACACCCATAGACACCACAGAACATCCCCAGTCTCCAGTTCTAAGTTACTCCCAGAGATGTTCCACCAACAGTTGCCATTCTCATTCCGAGCTCTCTCCCACACCCCTCTCCCCACACTTGATCTCCATCCCTGTTCTCCTCCTTACCTCCTCTCCCATCCAGGTTTCTCCCGCCATTCAGCTCCAGTGACTATGATGACTATTTGTAAACAGATTTCTAAATGTGGGTGAAAGATTTGAAGCAAATTTCCAAACTTTTCTGTAAGAAAGAATTGCAAAATTTTACATAAGGTCAAAAGACAAAGAAAAGAAGAAAAAAGTGTAGAAGATTCTGTGATTTTTATAGAGCTTTAATAAGAACTTGACATAAATTATAAGAAAGCTGAATAATCTGTTACTATTAAATATTGATGCTATGCTTGTGCTTCTATTTCTTGGCATTCTTCACTTCACTTATTAATAGTGTTATTTCTAAATCACCAGACATTAACATTCTACTTTCAAGTCTTCAATTATTAAAACTTTCTATGATTTACTAAATGATTCCTGACATAATTTTAAACTTGTAGTTTTATGACAATATTATAATATCTGTTTGAAATTTAATTTACCTGAACATTAAGAAAAAGATGTGATTACTGTTAAAATAGTTACTTATATCATCCTTAGGTGAAAATGAAAACTTTGTAATAATTCTACCCATCATTCCAACTAGGACATTGGCTTAGTACTGCATGACATGGCTCTTTATGATATTGTTGTCATTGCTGCTGGGTTTTGATCCTTTCGGTGTGGTCTTGTACAAAGTAGGCTGGCATTCAGATCACTATGTAACCAATGATGACTTTGAACTTCTGTACCTAATGCTTCAAGATGACATATGTTATAATTCTAGGCATGTGCTTTCACACCTGGTTCATACTGTTCTGGAGATGAAACCAATGCTTTTTTGCTTACAAACCAGGTGATTTAACTACTGAGCCACATCCTAACTCCCTGCCTCTATTTCTGAGTCAAAACATGCTGAGTGGCATGTTGTATTGGGCATAGTAAAGGAAGTCTTCCTGGCCTTTTTTTTTTTTTTTTTTTTCCAGTCTTAATATTGCTCATTTCTTCTCTATGTTCTGATTTTGCCTTTCACTGAAAGTCTGTGGTTCCCTAAGGACTTAAAACATTCATGGCAATTCACAAGGGGGCAATCTTTAGGTACATCTTATTAGTGACACATAAAACTGACTACAGCATATGCTTCCCATTTTATGCAATGAGGAACCCTGCTTCTCGATGTGAGCTGCAGACTCAGGAGTTCTTTGCAGAGGACAGTGATAGGCTCAGTGACCTGCTGTAAGGGACATTATCTGTTAGACCTATTTCTACCATGATTCAGAAGGCAGTTTCCATGCCCACATGCCTAATGAGTTTCCCTGTACTTATGTAGACTAGAAAATGTATAAGATTTTGCAGTCCAGAGTAAATGCAAGCCTCCAGGTAGGCAGAGTCTAAACAGAAGGGACTTGAAGCAAGGCAAGAACATACCCAGCATCTGTCACTTTTGGGAGTCTGAATCAGCCCATCTACTGTAACACTGCATGTACCACAAACTACCCAAGCTTCACTTTCCTACCCAGACCCTGCTGAAGAGCCTAAGTCACATAGATTTTTCTCCCTAAACCCATTTAGCTTATATCACATATCAACTAGAACTCCTCCCCAGAAACCTTTAAATGAACTTGAAAAACACAAAAGTTCTACCCCACCACAGGTGGCAGCTCTCAAAGGTTGCATCCTCCAGCTACTCTTACTTGAAATTTCTTACTGTGTAAGTAAGTATCTTAACTTACTGTGTCCCACTGGGTTTATAATCTCCTTCAAGATTCCTGCAAGACTGCTTGTAATCCAAATTAATAAACCTCTTATCTGTGTGACAATTCAGTCCTTCTCCCTCTTTATCATTCTCCCCCCTCCCATTCCCATTTCTATTCTTCTCACTCCCTCCCCTTCCAACTCCTACCCGAGATCCTCTTCATTTCCTCCCCTCCATTTTTCTTTATCTTCCTAAAACCTAGCATCTGCCTTTCTTCTTTTGCCTATTCTGATTCTATTCTGCTGGGTTTTCCATTAGTGTTGACTTAAAAAATATCAATGACTTGAATTTTCCTCTAAAATAGTGATGGCTGGGCATAAATTCCATTCTAGAAACCCATGTAGTACATGAAATGTAATGAAAATTCTAACTGGAATAGTTACCTAAAAGTCATATGTGGCTTTATGATACAGTTTTTCTGAGTGGCAACTTTGTGTTACTCAAGTGCCCTTGAGTTGTCCAGACTCCTGTGAAAAATCTTTCAACAATGTTCTTTAAGCAACCCATACAAGGTTGAATGAGAAAAGCATGTCTGATAGGAAAAGAGTACACATGAATGTCAGGAGCTTGCAATGTTGAGTGTCTCTGCCAATTCTAGGAGAATTTCTGTATCTGCCAGGCTTCCATTAAAGTTGAGAATTAGATCTGAAGCAGTATCAAGTGCTTCATGAAGATGGGCAGTTTACTTGGACCAAGTGGACTAATGTTCTTGGGATGTTTGATCGCTATTCATATTTACAATTTAAAACAACAGGTTCAGGTGACTTTGTGGCCCTGCAATTTGATTAGGACCTGATTACTAGTCAGAGTTGATAGCTGTGGTCATTTAGATATCCTCACATGTAACTTCAGGGTTCCACAGTTGAAGCATTTGACTCCGTTATAACTAATCAGTAATTTCTTCGCCCATTGTGGAGAATAGAATTGCAGAGCAATGTACATCCAAAAAAGTCAATCCATCAATGAATAAAAATGCTGACACATTTTTACCAAAATTGCTCTGATAATTAAAGGACTTGTGTTCTGTCTCAAATGTTTAGAAACTAAAGAATTGGCCTAAGGGAGTAAACTAGAGCATGAAGTTATTTTTTATTCTGCCAAATAAATTGCTATAAATGAGAAACTGATGCAGTCATTCATTAAGAGACAACTCTAAAATTCAACATTTTTCCTGCAACTACACTACAAATTCAAACATCTACAGACCATTTCTTCTGCTTCTATATAGAAAGGACAATTTAAATCACCTCTTTTCATCTCTGAACTTCTAAGTATCTAAGACTCTGCAGCTCAGTTCATTGGGAAAGGACACCAGCTCTAGAGCAAGACAACTTCCAAGTGAAAAGTAAACTCTAAAATTTACCTACAGTACGTCATGTAGCTATTTTCTTTAAATAAAGTATTTCCTCTGACACAGGTAGTATTTTGTTGCCATGAATAGATATTATGACTATGGCAACTCTTATAAAGAAAGTTTTTAACTTGGGCTTACTTACAGTTTCAGAGGTTTTGTTTATTGTCATCATGGTGGGGAACATGGTGGCACACCAGCAAGGAATGACTTTGGGAAAGTATCTGAAAGAATACATTCTTATTGGTATGTAGAGAGATACTCTGGGCCTGGTTTAGGGTTTTGAAACCTCAAGACCAGCCACAGTGGCACACATCCTTCATCAATGCCAATTGTTCTAATCCTTCTCATAGTGCCATTTCCTGATGCATAAGCATTTAAATATTTGAGTTTCTTGGAGCCCTTCTTCTGCAATACATCATTCTAAAGAGGAGGTTAGCTTCTGGAACACAAGAAAGGAGTAAAGCTTGCTAGTCTTAAAACTTCTCTACAAGGAGCTTCTCAAGTTCCCCCTCCCCAAAGCTAGAGAGAGAAGACTGACTGCAGAGTAGACTGCTGGTCATACATGGATCTCTGGGAATGTAGTTTTGTATTCGCCCATGATGGGACTTTGTGGTGATGCAACTGTCTTGGAAGGGACCATCTCTTATAACCCCTTATTCCTATTCTCTCTCTCTCTCTCTCTCTCTCTCTCTCTCTCTCTCTCTCTCTCTCTCTCTCTCTCTCTCTCTCTCCTGGCATAATTGTTGTGATTGTAGACTGTATTTTTGTGTAATTTGTATTTTACATATTAATGTTATAAGAATTTCACCAGAGATGACCACTCAGACACAGTTTACAACCAATTGAAAGTCTTTATTCAGCCAGCTGTAACAACATTCAGTCAGGTATTCCAGGGCCTAGGTGTAGTCCTGAGCATCTATAGAAAGAGACTTTTAAAGGTAAAACCACTTTCTGATATTTTACAGCTGTAGGGGAGTTTGTGTGCAAGCAAGGAGTTTAAAAGAAGCTAAGGTAACTGATTAGCTGGACTGGGAGGTTTGCACAAGCACACAAGTTGACAGAAGCTAATTATCTTGGTTTCCCAGAATAGAGTTACATTATTTTCCATGATATTCTCCATTAATACATCAAATTTTAGTTAAAACTTAACTGGTTTAAGTAATAATAAAAGATGGAGAAACCTCTGCTCTGTCTGTTCCTTTCATATTAATATCTTACTTCGGAATAGTATTTGAATAGACCAAAGTTACTTGATTGACTCAGATCTTGGTGGTTTTTCTGTTTTGCTTTTATTTATTAAAGGTAAAGTTCTACTAATGTTCTTATGAAAAAATTAGGAATGTACTGCCAAAGTTTTATTAATTTTTATGCTTATCTGTTAAATAAATTGAAGTGATTTACTTGTTTTAACTTTATTAACAAAGCAAGAAAAAGCATTATTTACTTAATATGGCAAGTATTTTTAATAAAGTTTTATTTATTCTTTGAAAAATACATAAATGAGTCCAAGATATACATGTCCATACACCTCACTAACCCCTTCTACACATCTCTATGTTGACTCCATCAGTGTGGGAAGCTCAGCATGTCAAATGCAAGGGAGCCTATTTTTACTTTCTTAACCTTTAGTAATTAGTTTTGGATTAAGACACACATGAACACTTGACTGTTTCATGATCAATGTTTTAGAAATATGAATATATATTATGTTAAACTCCAAGAACCAAAATGAAGAAAGTTTTGATAAAACCTAACGTAAGATACTGTGTGTGGAAAGAAAGAAAATGAGATCTAGGGGGGCAAAAGTAAATGGGAATTTGTCTATTCACACTTCAAATCTGAGAGATACCACTTGGCTCAGAATCAGAAATGTAAAAGGAAAACAGTCAGAGATTAAAAAATATATAGATACCAGCTTGCAATCCCAACAACAATGGAGGAGTGTTCCTCTTCCTCAACATCCTTGCCAGCATCTGCTGTCACCTGAGTTTTTGATCTTAGCCATTCTGACTGGTGTGAGGTGGAATCTCAGACTTGTTTTGGTTTACATTTCCCTGATGACTAATGATGTTGAACATTTCTTTAGGTGCTTCTCAGCCCTATGAATTTCCTCAGCTGAGAATTCTCTGTTTAGCTCTGTTCCCCATTTTTTGATAGTTATTTGGTTTTCTGGAGTCTAACTTGCAAGCTGGTACAACCACTCTGGAAATCAGTTTGGTGGACCCTCAGAAAAATGGACATAATACTGCCTGAGGACCCAGCTATATCGCTCCTGGGCATATACCCAGAAGATGTTCCAACATGTAATAAAGACACATGCTTTACTATGTTCATAGCAACCATATTTATAATAGCCAGAAGCTGGAAACAACCCAGATGTCCCTCAGCAGAGGAATGGATACAGAAAATGTGGTACATTTACACAATGGAGTACTACTCAGCTATGAAAAACAATGACTTAATGAAATTTGCAGGCAAATGGATGGCACTTGAAAATATCATCCTGGGTGAGGTAACTCAGTCACAAAAGAACAACATGGGATGTACTCACTGATAAGTGGATATTAGCCCAAAAGTTCAGAATACCCAAGTTTCACTTTACAGTAACCACTGGACTGAGAGTGAGGTCCCAGACAGAGGAGTTGGAGAAGGGACTGAAGGAAGTGAGGGAGTTTGCAGCCCCATGGAGGGAGCAACAGTATCAACTG
>CM052711.1:81663387-81685481 GCA_028551405.1 Uromys caudimaculatus | reverse complement strand
ACCACCAACCAAAGAATACACATCGAGGGACCCATGGTTCAGACCACATATGTGGCAGAGGAGGGCCTTGTTGGCCATCAGGGGGAGGAGAGGCCCTTGGGCCTGAGGGTGTTAAAGACCCCAGTAAAGGGGAATGTCAAGGTGGGAATAAGGGAGTGGGTGGGCGGGTGGGTGGGAGATGGAATACCCTCATAGAGGCAGTGGAGGGGGAGGGGATAGGGGGTTTCCAAAGAGGAGACCTGGAAAGGGGAAAACATTAGAAATGTAAAGTATCAAAAAATAAATAAATAATTAAAAAAATAAATAAAACAAACAAACCAACACATATATCCCAAGAATTTGGATTCTTAGTACTTTAATAAAAATATACTCAGTGTGGCATTACATCTTGTAATCCAAGCACTTGGAGGAGAAGCAATAAGGCTGCCTGGAATATGTCCAGTCAGTTTAGAATGCTGCTGTGAGTTGTGAGTAGACCAGGCATAGCATATCACTCCTTCCCTTTCTCCAAAGGAGAAAGGAAAGTCCTCAGAGTGGCTAGTTACTTGGCTGGGGAACTGGTCTGCTGGTCAGTGTCATAGATCAAACACCAAGCTGGACTTCCTCCTTTGCCCTCTCCCTCCTATCTGGCCCTAATTTTCTTCTTCTTTCTTTACCTGTAATTCCTTCCCCATATATACATTGCTACTTTTTTCCCCCTTTCTTACTCCCTCTTCTCGATCTCCTCATCTCGCCTACTCTCTTTCTCTTCTTCCTTTCCTCTCTGTCTTCTTCTTCATTTTCTCTCTCCTCCTCTCCCACTCTTCTTCCTTCCCTCCCTTGTACTCATGTTTATTCTCCCTCTTCCCCTCTCTCTCCACTATCTCTTTCCTTTCTTATCTCCTTCTCTTCTACCTACTACTCCACCTCTTCTTCCTTCTGTTCTTCATTTTTCTCTCAATCCACCCTCCTCCTCTTCCTACTCCTACTTTTCTTCCTCCCTATCCCTTCAATTCCATCTTCTCTTGCTCTTTCTCCCCGTGCTTCTTCTTATCCTCTTCCTCCACTTCTCTTTCTGCTTTTTCTCCATTTCTCTTCTCCTGTTCTCCTGTATTGGCTTCCCCTTTCCTTTTCTCTTCCTCAATATTTTCTTCTTTCAAGATCTTCCTTTTGCTCAATTTTATTATCATAGAAGCCTGTGGCCAGCATCCTTGTCTGTAGAACAATGTAACAAAATGGGTAAGTTTCATGCCTCTATCCTAGAGGAAATGTTCTTCATTTGTATTAGAAGAAGCAGCAGTTTTATTTGGCAAAATACCTCAACAAGCTCAGTGTACTCTGACACTGAATGTTGGCAGGGAACCAGGATAGAAAAGGCTTCAGTGTCCTCCTAAACATCTTGGCTACTTTCTGTTTGGCTCAGTGTCAGTGAGAAATCCCAGAGCACCACGGAGATGGGAGGATGAAACAGAAGAATTCAATGATCTGAGAGGTAGAAATATGGAGGAGGAAAACTCCATCCCCATTGAGAGAAGCAACCAGGGAAAGCCAAAGTGATGCTGTCCAAAGAAGGCTTAAAATGGGAGCGTGTGTGACATTGTACCTGGAGGACTGGAGATCCTCTGCCCTAAAGTCTGCTCCTTCTGTACTTCACAAGATCAACTCTAACAGAATTCTTATACCAGGACCACACTTAACATCTGTTACTTTTGTTTCTAGACTTCAGCCAAATATGAAAAGTGTCAAATATGGAATGAAATGACTTGGGGGAGAAAAGGCATGGACTGGTGAAGGAGAAAACTGAACTCCAAAAGATATAATTTTACCTCCACATAGTTGTGCTGGTGAAAAGTACCTTACACATTTCTTGTGAATGTAGCATCTATATATATTCTATAGATTTACCCCAATTCCTTTGAATCCTTGATTAATGTACACTAAATATACTTGTGTGTCACCTACATAGAATTCAAGAATATAGATCCAGCTCTCACTCCCCATGAATATGTCTTCCACATGAATAATCAAGCCCTATCCTTACAAAATCAGAGATTATATCTAGATTTTGAGCTTCTATAATATGGACCATATACCAATTCCATCAGAACATGTGTGTTTATTGCAGAATGGGGTTGTGATACATTTACTTTGTTTTAATTGAGTGCTATATTGTATAAATATGTAATGATAAGCAATTTTGTTCATGCTGGGCAGTGTTACTGACACAGTAAAATGACGGCTACACAAACATCTGTGTAGACCTGAATTTGGCCACTATAACTCATAAAAAGCCATGTGTGCTTGGGGCTTTGGAGTTGTCTCAGCTGTACATGTTGTTCTTTCAGAGGACTTGGGTTTAGTTCCCAGCATCTACATGGATTAAAATTAAATAAACAAATACATGATAGATAGGTAGATGATAGAAAGATAGAGATAGAGATAGATAGATAGATAGATAGATAGATAGATAGATAGATAGATAGATAGATAGATAAAATAAATCTATTACTCTAGTTCCAGAGCACCTAATGCCCTTTTCTGGCCGTAAAAGTAGCAGTCATGCAGTTTCATAGACATGCCTTCAAGAAAAACATCCATACACATTAAAAACATCTTAAAATAAAGGCACATGTGGGCCAGCATAATGGCACTAGAAGTTAAGGTGCTTGCTGCTAATCCTGGAGATATGAGTTTGATGCTTGAATAGAAGGAAAGAACTGATTTCTTCAGGTCTTCCTCTGGCCTCCACTCTACTTCCATGTCATGATACAGGCATCCCTAAATCCACAGGCATGAGGGTACACAGCTATTATTCCAGCCCTTGTGTTTCTGAGCAGTAGCAGGTGAATACTTGGAAATTGCTTCCTATCTATTATAGTTAAATCAGCAAGCTTGGGGTCCACTGGGAAACCCTGTATAAAAAATAAGGCATAGAGAAAGAAAGGAAGATAACCCAATATTAATATCTGGTCTACACACCCTCCTGCATACAGAAATATACCTGAACTTACGTGCATATATGAATATATGCTTATATTATGTACATACATGCAGAATAGCATTTTGTTCACTGAACACAAAAATGTAGAATTTTGTTTCTTTACTGTTTGTGATTAGTGGTGCTATAAATTCTGTTACAAATGTTTGGTGTATTCTGCTATGATGTTGTGCCATTCTGTCATATATGGATATATGACAATATATGATATATACATATATATATGTGTGTGTGTGTATGTATATATACATATGTATATATACATATATATGATACATATGAAACATACACATACACACACACACACACACATACACACACATTAGGAGCCATCTAGAAGAGGCTAAAAGGCTAGTAGGTAATTTTCCCAAGATGATTTCATCATGTACTATAAACTATAATGAATAAACCCTTTTCAGGCAAGGGAAAATGGACTATATTTTAGGCAAGATTCCTGCTATTAATATGCCTTTTTTTCTTTAAAGCCCAAGGTGGCGGTACACACTTTTCTTTTTTCTTTTTTTTTCTTTTTTAAGATTTATTTATTTATTTATTTCATGTATGTGAGTATGCTTTCTCTGTCTTCAGACACACCAGAAGAGGGCATCAGATCCCCATTACAGATGGTTATGCGCCATCATGTAATGATGCTGGGAATTGAACTCAGGACCTCTGGAAGAGCAGTCAGTGTTCCTAACTGCTGAGCCATCTCTCCAGCCCTAATATACCTTTCTTGTTATTACATATATATAACAATCACTAGGTATTTGTCCACCATTCTGGGCACATTTCTTCAAATTATTGAAGATTTACTGTCTTGTAGAGATGCTATATAAAGGAGTAGATGATTTCTTCATTCTTAATGATGATCCTACAAGAATTCCTAAAATTATATTAGCAAGTATTAAGCCCTTTATAATAGGACTGCTATGAAAGCCATCTCTGATATGAAAACTGCATTAGAACTCTGCCCGTCTTCCCATGTCAAGAGTTCATTGCTTCTGAGATAGAAATTTATAACAAAGTAGTTGTAAAGCAATGTAACTAACCATTTATTGTAGGTGCAAGGAAAGAAGATAAAGTATTGACTGGGTTTATCTATACAAATCTTCATTGTTAACCTAGCTACAAAAATCATGGTTTTAGACCCTCTATGAACCTCTGGAGCTAGTGACAGATAATAAATGTCTAGTTAGATAACTACTGTTATTGGAAATACATGTAAACTTCTCTTTTGTATATGTCTTATTCAATTTATGATTTGAATTTATTCCTGAATGTAGTAAGCTTTTGTGGGAAAAAATGAGATACTTGGAAAAACCATGTGATCTATTCCCGTATAAAAGGTACAAAAAATTTCATGGCATTACACTACAGTAGATAGAGAGCGTAAAATCAGGAAGAGAAGCAGAAAGCAATATTAGGAGGAGGAAGGAGAAGAAAAGCAGAGTAGAGTAGTGTAGAATTTAAGAAAGCAATTTAGATATTTAGAGAGCATATAGTCTGATAGTCCCCCCTCCCCCTGGCCAGTTTTTAAAAATAAAGATTAGAATTCTTTTTTAAAATGTCTCATTTTCTTCTCTTCCTGTGAGTGACTTTCCCTAACAGACAAGTGATAGGTAATTCAACCAGAGGCCTGTAGCTTTTGGCTTCTGAGAAACTTAGAATCAAGATAAGTAAACTGTTTATTATTAAAAAAAGCAATCCTAATCCCTATCAAGACCATTACTCGCCCCCAGCGACAGTATTTCCACTCAGCTACTTCCAGTATAGAACCAGAGCTCCAGAGCTAGCCTTTGGCATGCACACACACATGCACACTTATATACATGCACACACACACACACACATACACACACACAAAAGTATATACACACACACACACATATATTACACACACACACACACACACACACACACAATCAAGTTGCAGTCAGAAGACTGGGCACATTCCCATGTAATGACACTGGATGAGGCAACCCAGTAGAAGGAAAGGGTCCCTAAAGCAGGCAAAAGTGTCCGGGACAGCCCCTGCTTCTACTATTAGGAGTCCCACAAGGAGACCAAGCTTTATAATTGTAACATACCAGACAGAGCTCAAAATCCTGTAGAAGAGGGGGCAGGAGGGTTATAGAAATCAGAGGGGTCAAGGATATCACAAGAATACCCATGGAAACAGCCAACCTAGTCCCATCAGGGATCACAGAGACTGAACCAACACCAGAGTTCCTAAATAGGGCTAATCTTGGCCCTCTGCATTTTTTAGTTGTTTTTGGTTACTTCTTTAAAGTATGCTCCACAGTACTGTTTGATGAGCTAGCTTTAGTAAATGATGTCCAAAATTACATTAGTCAGATTTATGAGAAACAAAAAGGAATATTTCTCTTTAATATATAGTTTCTGCAAACTGCCTTGTCCATATTTAGCCCCTAACAGGGACATAAAGGAATTCTACTACAAGAACAACTAACTGCTAAAAGCATTAATAGACATGTGAATTCTATGAAGGACTAGTGTACTTCTCACCCTTGTGTATAAGTTAAGGAACATAGAGAAACAAATACTGTCAATGCTAACACTGTGAGCAAATAAACCTTTCATTTCTTAAGTCACCTTTTCTCATGTTTCTGTCACAACCAAAAGAAAAGTAACTAATATACAATGTAAGATATCATACACATTGTAACATATAATATGCAATATAAGATATAGTACACAATGTAACATGAAACACACAATGTAACATATAATATAAAATGTAAAATATAATACACAGTGTAAGAACGTTATCAACTTAGGTATCATAGAACACTGGATAATAAGAGAGGATCTAGAATCAAAACTCTTTGGTTAGAATCACTACTGTGGCACTTCTAGCTACATTACCTTATCAGCTCAGTTTTCTTGATTTGTCAAATGGGAGCAATAAAGTACCGATTCAGAGGGTGAAACTTAAATGAGGTAATATGTGAAGGAATAATAATTATGCTTGGACATGATAAGGGCATTCATGGTATCAAAGGTGTTATTATTTTTGTGTATTTCTAAATCTTTATCACTCATGAAAGCTAAAATTATCATTAAATTTATGTAAACTATTTCTGAGTTTATATGCTGGGGATAAAAGATGAATCCACAATTAAGTGTACACAGCATTATTGTAGAGGAGTTGGGTTCAGTTCTTAGCCCCCAAATAAAGGCAGCTTGCAACTGTCTATAACTCCACCTTCAGAGGGCCACAGTATCATATTCTGGCCTCTACAGGTACCTGAATGCACACTCTATAATAAAGTTTTTACACACACACACACACACACACACACACACACACAAACATATATTAAAATAAAAATTTAAACTTACATTTAATTTTGGAGCCTTCACTATTTATTATAGTTCTGGATTTTGCTTTTCTTTGTTTTTGTTTTCTCAAAATATATACATTTGTATATGTATCATTAAGTTGCCATTTTGAATTCACATTTTACAAGACATTTCATTTTTCTTGTCTTTGTACTTTCATGCTATATCTAAGTAAAAATTTTTTATCATGTATTCTACGGATTCAGTTTCTGAGACACATATAAATGAGATAACTCATCCAGTTCTTTGCAGTATCTTAAATAGCTAAAACTGTGTCTTCTTTTCCTGCATTCACTGTGGTCTTTAACTGTTTCTTGCTGCCTCCCGTGGATTAATGGAAAACTAAAGTCATTTTTGGCTTTGGTGCCTAGACTTTTGTTTTACTGAATATATGCTCTGGATTATTGCTAGATAATTTCTACTATAGCAAAAACAAAACACTAGTTTCCAGTTATCA
Organism: Uromys caudimaculatus; assembly: GCA_028551405.1. Lineage (NCBI taxonomy): Eukaryota > Metazoa > Chordata > Mammalia > Rodentia > Muridae > Uromys > Uromys caudimaculatus. Next base: position 81,678,684 of record CM052711.1, on the reverse strand, counting down.
GACAAAAGTTTTGATTTCTAAATTTTGTTTTATTGAAATATTAGAACCAAGAGCCAGTTGGTGAAATCTAATAAACATAGAAACAACTGAAAAAAATGTAGGATAGGATTAGCATTACACTTTTCTTTGTGGAGATCTCAATGTAGTTATCATTTAATTATGGAAATGGGGATTTAAAATGTAGTAATTCCAGGATAGGTGGATTAATCCTTTCTTACTGACTATGACAAAAATCTAGACAGTATGTATACAGAAATAATATGAGTGCTCTGAAGAGCAAAGGATAGTAAAAATGTTAGGGTAGAAAAGGAGAAATTTAAGTTCCTATTTTCCTGATGCTTAGACTTCACACTCCACTTCTCTGCCCTTTGGTTTTTTACTAGCCTCAATGAAAAGAGAATACTAAATACAATAAAGCAGTGCCTACAGGTTCACATTCAGATTGAATCAAAAAAATATGAGAGAGGACAATGAAATGAACCTTGTACTTTGATTTTATGTCCAAAAATCAGAAAGAGGGGCCCTTCAGTTCAAGAAGATGTCAGATTATCCACAGAGGAGATCCCAAAATGTTTTCATAAAACCTCCTATATCCATTCTAATCAATGAAATACAGTGTAACTTATATTTTTCTGACATTCCACCCAAATGTAGCAAGATAAATTATTTTCCAGTATTTCTGGAACCTTCATAAAATAAACATTAACATTTATATCAAGATTATTCTTAAATTTAAAGGCTTTACATCAGCTGGTATTAATATGAACTCAGAAGTAAGGATGAAGACTTTTAAACTGAACAAAAGGAAGATATCAAAAGAAAAAAAGAGGAAAATGAAAAATCTAGAAAAAACAATGTTCAAACACAACACCAAAATACACCTTTATCTTCCAAAGTAGCAGATATAATAGCAGAGGAAAGTGTTCAAACATCAGAAGGTACACTGGAAAATATCCTGTCAGAAAAATGGAAATTAAAGAAATATACAAATAAATAAACAATAAACACAAACAAATAAACACGAATAAATAAAATAAATGGATATTTGTGAAAAAAAATATATAACAGAAATTCTTGTTATCAGAACAGAAGTAGGAATAGCACATCTTGGTATATCTGGGAGGGGTTAGGAACAGCAGCTCAAAGAAGCTGAGATGATTCAGATGGAGGAGAAAGTGTGCTGATAGGAATCCTGGAGCATGAGAGAGTGGCACAGGAGGAAGGTTAAAGGCTGACTTTCACACAAATATGCTCTTTTCTTCTCTGAGTTTATTGATAAACTGTACATAAAAATGGAACCATTAGAAAGTGATTTTCAATGCATACAGAACCAGAACCATTGATAAGGAAATAGTGACACTCATATCTTGGTGACACAGCTTTGATCAGTGGAAGTGAAGTCATGCTTGACACTCTGAACCTAGCCAACTGCCTATGGCTGGTGACGTAGGAGAGACTTTTTAGAATGAAACTGAATTCCCCTTCTTACAATGCAGAAAACTCAACTCCAAGTAGATCACAGGCCCTCATCAGAAGAGCTAATACCCTTAATATGATGAAGGAGAAAGAAGGAAATATGTTTGAAATTATTGTCACAGGAAAGGGATTTCTGAAGAGTTTCCTAATAGCACAAGCATTAACGCCAATAATAAAATAAATGGTAGTGCATCGAATTGAAAATCTGGGCAGCAAAGTGGATCAAGGACCTCCACATAAAACCAGATACACTGAATCTAATAGAAGAGAAAGTGGGGAAAAGCCTCGAACACACGGGTACAGGGGAAAAGTTCCTGAACAGAACACTAATGACTTATGCTCTAAGATCAAGAATCGACAAATGGGATCTCATGAAATTGCAAAGCTTCTGTAAGGCAAAGGACACTGTCAATAGGACAAAACGGCAACCAACAGATTGGGAAAAGATCTTTACCAATCCTACGTCCGATAGAGGGCTAATATCCAACATACACAAAGAAATCAAGAAGTTAGACTCCAGAAAACCAAATAACCCCATCAAAAAATGTGAAACAGAGCTAAACAGAGAATTATCAACTGAGGATATTCACAAGGCTGAGAAGCACCTAAAGAAATGCTCAACATCCTTAGTCATTGGGGAAATGCAAATCAAAACAAGTCTGAGATTCCACCTCACACCAGTCAGAATGGCTAAGATCAAAAACTCAGATGACAGCAGATGCTGGCGAGGATGTGGAGAAAGTGGAACACTCCTCCATTGTTCGTAGGATTGCAAGCTGGTACAACCACTCTGGAAATCAGTTTGGCGGACCCTCAGAAAAATAGACATAATAATACCTGAGGACCCAGCTATACCACTCCTGGGCATATACCCAGAAGATGCTCCAACATATAATAAAGGCACATGCTCCACTATGTTCATAGCAGCCATATTTATAATAGCCAGAAGCTGGAAACAACCCAGATGTCCCTCATCAGAGGACTGGATACAGAAAATGTGGTACATTTACTCAATGGAGTACTACTCAGATACTAAAAACAATGATTTAATAAACTTTGCAGGCAAATGGATGGAACTTGATAATATCCTGAGCAAGATAACTCAGTCACAAAAGAACGAACATGGTATGTACCCGCTGATAAGTGGATATTAGCCGAAATGTTTGGAATACCCAAGTTTCACTTTACAGTAACAGCTGGACTGAGAGTGAGGTCCCAGATGGAGAAGTTGGAGAAGGGACTGAAGGAGCTGAAGGAATCTGCAGCCCCATGGAGAGAGCAACAGTGTCAACTGGCCTGACCCCCCACCCCTGGTCCTCCTGGAGGCTGGACCACCAACCAAAGTATACACATGGAGGGACCCATGGTTCGGACCACATATGTGGCAGAGGAGGGCCTTGTTGGCCACCAGGGAGAGGAGAGGCCCCAGTAAAGGGGAATGTCAAGGTGGGAGTATGGGAGTGGGGGAGTGGGTGGGTGGGAGGTGGAATTCCCTCATAGAGGTGGGGCAGGGTGAGGGGATAGGTGGTTTCCAAAAAGGAGACCTAGAAAGGGGGAAACATTGGAAATGTAAATAAAGTATCAAAAAAAAAAAAAAAGAAAAAAGAAAAGAAAAGTAAAGAAAAGAAAAGAAAAGAAAAGAAAAGAAAAGAAAAGAAAAGAAAAGAAAAGAAAAGTAAAGAAAAAGAAAATCTGGGCAGCAAAGGACACCATCAGTAAAGTGAAGGGGCAGCCTCTGAAACTGGATAATAAATAAATAAATAAATAAATAAATAAATAAATAAATAAATAAATAAATAAGTTAGTTAATTAATTAATAAAATTACCAGATGCAGCTTAGAACTAGACAGTTCTCAAAAGATGTAATGAAAATAGTTGAAAAATATTTTTAAAAGCTTGTTATCCTCAGTTATCACAAAAGAGCAAACTCAAACTATTTGAGATTTCATTTCATTTCAGGCAGTGGTTAAGATGAAAAATAAATGATGACAAATGCTGAATGCTGGCATGGACATGGGGAAAGAGGACCATTCACTGTTGGTAAGAGAGCTAAGTAATGCAGTAAGTATGGATCTGTGTGGTATTTCCTAAATGAGCTAGAAATACTTCTACCACATGATCCAGGTATACTGTTCTTGGGTTTATAAGCAAAGAAGTCTGTGTATCCTAATATAGAGATATCTGCTTACACTTGGTCATTACTACTTTATTTTTAATATCTAGGAAATGGAAATTGTCTGGATCTCTACCAACCGATGTACGGATAAAAATGTGGGTTATTTACACAAATGAATATTATTCAGCCATTAAATTAAAGAAGATAACAATTCTTAGGTAAATGGATGAAGCTAGACCTTATTTTAAACAAGATAACTGAGACATGTAATTAGCTTGGCAAAACATGCTCACTGGTGTCAAAGTGATATAACATTATGGCAGTAAGCAACCACTTTCTCATTGGTGTTTAGACCCCCTCCTCAGTATAAATCTCATACCTGACACCATTGGTGGGCCAAGAAAACACAGACACTCTAGATCATAAATGGATAGTTCGTTATTTCCAAACATATAATTATCATATAAGAACACACAGTTCTTTTTTTAATTAATCATTTTATTCATTTACATTTCAAATGATATCCCCTTCCCTGTTACCCCTCTACCAACCCCCCATCCCATTCCCTCTCACCCCCTCCTCATTGCCTCTATGAGGGTGCTCCTCCACCCACTCACCTACTCCAATCTAACTCCTCTAGCATCCCCTGAAGCTGGGGCATCAAGTCTCCTTCTATTCCCATTGATGTCAGATAAGTTCATCCTCTGCTATATATGTATCTGGGGTCCTGGCTCCCTCCATATATACTCTTTGGTTAGTGGTTTATTCCCTGGGAGCTCTGGGAAACCCTTAAGTCTTAATTATGTTTCATTAAAATAAAATCTGGAGATGGACTATTACATAGGGACAGATTCAGATATCATTTCTATAGCTGAAAACATCAAGGTACATGCTGACACTATGCACTAGGTTAGAAGAATACACTGCAGGGGTAAGGAGATAGCTCATGGGATAGAAAGAACAGACATGATTGCTTTAGCACACATTCTCTATGTCCATGTAACACTTGGGAGTGAAGCTTGTGGCTGTAACAGTGGTGGGGGGAAAAAAGATAGGTAAAGCCCTGAGGATTGATGACCAACCAAGCTATCCAAAAGAATAAAACCTGTATTTAATTACAGATCCTGTCGCTACAAAAAGATACAGAGCAATAGAGGACGACGTTAACTCTAGTCAACTTACAGACTCCAAATATACAAACACAGAAGAGCACACTGCATCAGCATGCATACACACACACACACACACACACACACACACACACAAACATACATACAATCAACAACAACACTGCCAAGCATTCAGAGGATCACTTTCAACAATTTAAACACATATTAGCACATTCAAAACATAGTCCTGTATGAGTACTAGCTTTAAAATGTCATATATATAATGAGTCTGTGTAGAAGGTAGTGTTGGTCAAGACTGGGGATAAATTTTTCATTCGATGACAACAATTACTACAATGGGGAATACAACATGAAAGAAGAATCAGGGGGCATTGTGGGGGATACGGAGCTGTTCTGTCACCTGAGAGTGGTGGTATGTACTCTAATAAAAATGTGTTATAAATTTGAGATACAACAGAGTGAGAGGAATTTATTGCATAAAGCAAAAAGCCTTATTAGGAAAAACATGAGGATACAAAGCAGCTGCATCAAAAGGATCAACCTACTAGACATCACTAAGGTAAAGTATACCAATGACATAATTTAAGGTGGGAATAATAGCCAGAAGACTTATGGCTGATTGAAGATAATGAGGTTGACCGCAATGATTATAGCACATGAAGTGCACTCACTGTCCTGGAGCAGCAGCTCAGTGGTTAAGTGGGCTTGCTGCAGAGGTCTCTGTTCCTAGGACTCATGTCAGTTAGTTTACAATAGCCTATGACACCAAGGGATCTGACAAAGACTCTTCTGGCTTTTGTGGGCACCAGCACCCAAACAGATAAACACACACAAAAAGAGTCATTAAAAGGCAGTGTAGTTTCTACTACAGAGACCCTGTCATGTATAAAAATAATTTTAGGGATCTGGTGGAAAGAAACAACTATTCAATAGATGAGAATCCTGAGTTATTGTTGGAAGTTTTGGAGTCAAATGCCCGACACAGCTGTGGGAAAAAGAAAATTGATCTTTTCAGAGTTTCAGGAACAGTAGAAACTCAGTATGTGCTGGCAATAGTGTAAAAAGTGTAATGTAATATCTGTCAAGTATGGGCTTTTTCCATTCCACCACCTATGAATATGCTAATTTTTGTAATAAATAAGTTTTTCAGTTAGTAAATAATTTGAGTCTATCATGGTTTTGATGGGCCCATTGCACACATGGAAAAGGGAATCGGGAACTTCAAAGAACTCTGAAAATACCATGCAATTAACTTGGAAGATTAAGAGAGGATTGTCAGGGAAGCAAGGCTTGAGGCTCTAGAACCAGGAAAGTGAGTATTGGTTCCCTGGCTCTGCCTACTATAGACATTTCAGACTTCTGAACATCAGAATTTTCAAATAACAGGTTTGTGTTGATTTAAAACAAAACAAGGTAAAACAAAGTATACGTAGGGGCTAGAGAGATGGCTCAGCCAGTGAAGTGCTTGCCACACACTTATGAAGACCTGACTTTGATCCCTACAACCCATATTAAAAAAGAAACAGAAAAAAAATCAAGTGATGTGGCACTTGCTTATAATCTCAGAATTAGGGAGGTGGAGACAGGAAGATCCCTAAGGTTTCTAGCTACCAAACCTAGCCTAATAATCAAGATACACACACACACACACACACACACACACACACACACACACACACACACACACTCATTCACATAGACACAACAAAAAGTTTCCTTCTTTTCTCTTGTTTTATTCAAAACAAGAATAGAAGAACTCAATAATCCCATGATATCAAATGGTGTTTCTATAGTCATTTGCTCTAAAGATGCTTGGAATCGACTGGAATGAGTTGGTTCTTGGGACCAGACACACTGCTCTTTGCCAGCTATTGGACAGGGTCTCTCACTGCAAACCATCTCAAACTGTCTCTGGTCAATAACTCCAGTTCCTTGGTGGTATTTTCTGCCAATGCATCAAGTCCTAAGCCCAGGGTGAGAGACTGAAACCTATAAATATTGCAAGTTACTCCTACTTAGAAAACAGAATATATATTCACTTAGGTATCTAACTGTTATAATATGTGAAGTGTTGTCAGAAACATGCCTTAATCACCACCCTATGGAATACTCTTACATAAACCTGTTTCTCTTTTATTATTTATTCTTTGAAAATTTTACACTTGTATAGAAGGTGTCTTTGACAATACTTCTCTTTTTCTCTATCTCCCTTTATCACCATTTCTTCCCAATTTCATACCCTCCATTTATATTTATTTATTGAGCCCACTGATTCTAATTAGTGACAGTCTAACATACAGATGAGTGTGAAGTTATTTACTACGTTATTGGCAACCTACCGGTAGTCATACTCCTAAAGAAAAGTGACTCTCAGTCCCGTAGCAAATATCAACTGTCAAAAGCTCCTCAGAATGGTAGAGTTTTGTAGCATTACTACTCCTTCTGTAATTTTTCAGTGGTTTAAGATGTGACCCCCTGTCACATGTACAGCCATGTCATGCTCAGAGAACAACATTACACAGCACTCCTCTTCTTCCTCTGGCTCTTACATTCTTTCACCTCCCTTTCTGAGATGTTCCCTATGTCTTAGATGTAGCAGGAAGATTTAAATAGAAATGTTGCCTGTGGAATTTTTTTCAGAATTTTTTGATATCTACAGCCATCAGGATTGACATATATCTGTCTTTTTAACTTCCAAGGCTACCTGTCCTCACTTTCCTTTCTGCCTCTGAGCTCTTCTCTGATCATTTTCTTGGGTTAGTTTACATGTATATCCACTCCAATTGTACAACGTAAATTAACATTACTTGCAATAAGACAAATACATATATTTTTTAACTGTTGAGGTCTTTTTCATTTGAAGGTAATCTTAATGCTATTAAATTCATAAATATGCTATTTTACTACCCAATTCTAATGATCTAAAACACATATTGCAAACATACAAATATCTATTCTCTCCTCATGTCAGCACCTATTTATCATGATTTTGGTAATGGGGAGAACAGATTCCCCTTAAATTGCAAGTTAGTAGGTGTTTCTTTACAGTTAACTTTAGCAAAATTCATACAAAATAGTAATTAATCTACTTTACTTGTCAACTCACAAGAAAACACCTTCAAAACTGCATTTTGTTAAAGTTTCTATACTAAAATGTAGAAAAAACTGAACTACACAAATATTGAAAAGTTAAAAATTCCTTAATTTTTTTATTCCTGGTACCACTACCGCAATTTACATGACAATATACCTGATGTAATGAAAAGAAGAAGACAAAGCAACAACAGAGATAAGAGCCCAGAAATGTACACTACAGGGATATACTCAGGAATCGACACTACATTGTATTAATCAATAGCTACACTTTTTGAAAATTGTGGCTTTGACAGTCCTGAACAAGAAGAGTTTCCTGCTTAAGCTGCAGTAACTTTTCTGACTATGGATCATTGTTCCTTGTGTGGCATATTTTTACAGTTACTCTAATGCATTTGAGACGACTGTCGACTGTCTCAAAGTAACCTGCAGCTTTCCTGACAACTTATCATGCTCTTTCCTGCTAAGAACTGTAGCCATTTCTGTTTTATTTTAAAATGTTTTGCTACCATATCCACCACTTCCACCTCCAGATCCATAGCCATTACCATAGGGACTGCTTGAGCTTCTTCCACCAAGTCTGTCCCCCTTCATTGTTCCATAATTTGATTGTTGTTGTCCACTATAATTTCCAAAGTCATTATAGTTCCCACTACCACCATAGTTACTGCCACCAAAATGTGCTCCTTCATCGTAACCATCGTATCCTCATCCTCCACCACCGTATCTACCACCATGGTTTCCATATCCCGGTCCACCACCTCCTCTTCTACTGTAACCAGAACTACCACCATAGTTGCTACCATCAGCTCCAAATCCATTATATCCACCATCACCACCTCTATAACTACCTCTGCTGCCACCCCCTCCACCACCATAGCCTTCTCTTCCACCAAAGTTTCCTCTACCACCTCCAAAGTTTCCTCCATGATCCATAAAGTTGCCGGATCCACCTCCATGACTTCTCTGTGAGCCAGCAGACTGCATCCCTTGTTTAGATATGGCCTTTTTCACTTCACAATTATGCCCATTAATAGTGTGGTATTTCAGAACAATAATTTTATCAAGTGTGTCATGATCATCAAAAGGTACAAAAGCAAATCCTCTTTTTCTCACTCTGCCTGTCTTCCATAACTTCTATGGTATCAATCTTGCTATAATTTTTTAAAGTAGTCTCTCACACTATATTACTCCTCCATATACTCTTTAATACCACCACCAAAATTTTTCTTCACTGTTAAATGGGCACCAGGATTTATAGAATCCTCTCTAGGAATAGCTCTTTGGTTCCACCACATTTCCATCAACCTTGTGTGGGTGAGCACGCATTGTAGCATCTACCCCTTCAACACAAGAGTAGTTCACAAAACCAAAGCATCTGGAACATTTTGTTTGAGGATCTCTCATTACCACACAGTCTATAAGTGTGGCCCATTTTTCAAAATGTTCCCGTAAGTGATCATCTGTAGTTTCAAAGCTCAGACAACCAATAAACAGCTTCCTCAGCTGCTCTGGTTCCTTTGGATCAAGGCTTTCCATTTTGAGATCAGACTTGCCTCTTCCAACTCGAGTTCAATATGGCAAGACAAATATTTTGTTCTTCCCACGTTGTTTGTTGAAACTTCAGTCTTGACTGAGATGGCATTTATAGATGGAAATTTCTGTTTGGTAAGCCTCCTGGCTTCAGGCATCTTGCTATAGCAATATAATTTACATGGTTGCAGTTCATATGAGCCCTAGTCTTTTATGCTTTCTTGCTACAGTGCTAACCTTTCTTCCTGGAGTGACTGTTCCCTCATGTACAAAAATTAGTTTATTCAATCCAAATTCTTTCCATATGTAATTTGCAGCCAAAAAGAGATTTTTATTTAACACTTGCTCCTAGATACTAAGTTTTCAATATTTGAAAAGATATTTGTACTTATGCCACAATTCAATTAACTTAACACTTTAACTTTTAGTCTTATTCTTCAAACATGAGTATTCATGAGCCATAGTGGATCGAGGCTACAATATTGGACTGCACATTATTCTGTACATCCTGAGGCAATTCACCTGGTTTAATAGACAGGGATCTCTAGAGTAACAGTATTGATATAATGAACATATATTATACAAAGGGATGAATTAAATTGGCTTAGACATTTTGGGCTGAGTAGTCCAACAATGACAATTTGCAAGCTGAAGTGGTGGAAACCTGGTATCTGATAAGTCCATGAATCTGTATCTGCATGTTAGCAAGAACAGCAGTAGCAGCACCAACAGCAGCAGGGTAGATACACCCAATAGCAAGGCTAAATATAAAGTGGTGAAGAATATGGGAAGACAAAGCACAAGGCAGAGATCTCGCGATAATGAGTGATGGAATATGTACTTGGAATGGGCCACTTAGACCAGCTGCTGAGGATAGATATGCTTTCTTTGTCCTACAAAATAAAACTTTGTAAGCACTAGCCAAAAATAAAATGAACTTAAGGAAGACAAATATATTGTTCTAACTCCAGGAACCACTTAAGAAATGGGAAATTACTAATAAAATTGAAACAAAGTTTCATGAACATTAGACCTGCCTTGTGATTAATCATCACCAAAATGGAAAGCGAGTGAGATAAAAATCCTACTCACTGCTATTGTAAGTAGTCAGTCTCACCTGGTTGGTTTAAACTCTGACCACGGTAAAACCCTTCTCCAGACTCTTCTCAGAGATCCAAACTGACACCAGCTGTCAGGGAGAGCCCTTCTCAGAGAGTGAACCACTTAGTTTGTTTTGGCCTGATCTTGATCTCAGAATACCTGCTACACCTCAAAATCAAATGTAAGTCTATCAAAAACGATTTTGACATTGCAACATTCAGTTGTTAGGGAGACCCAATACAAATGCATGGATGCAATTAAATCAACAGCTTCTCCCAAGTGCCTCCCCTTTCCCAATACAACTGTAAAGGGAACTCCATGCACTGCATTTATTTGAGACCAGCTTATAGGAGAATGTATATCTTCTTAGGTTTTTACCACTATGTGGTAACTATGCAGTAGTGCACATGAATTCTTTCTGTCAGCAACTCTGTTGTTCTTTCAATCCAAAACAAGAAGCCTTTTAAATCCTCAATATTTTTGCTTGCCCATTGCCTTTACAGAAATATATTTCTAAGATTTAATAATGATGCAGCTGAGAGGGGTCAACTTTTGATAATGGAAGGATTCCTTGAAGGCAGGGATATAGTTCAGTTGACAAAGTACTCACCCAGAATGACAGAATCCTGGATCTCCCTTGGGTGGTAAAACACATAAACAAAGGCCAGTGGCTCACAGCTATAGTTCCAACACTCAGGAAAGGGGGGCAGAAGGATCAGACATTCAAGATCATTCTTGGTTCAGTGTGTCCAGGGCAAGCCTGGACTAGAGATGCTAAAAAGATAAAAGCAAAATTTCTTTTAACAAAATGAAAGAGTACAGTGTGTCAATGGGAGTCACTATTAGAATGAGCTGAGGTCCTATGAAAATGTAAAATATCTGTTAAGTGCCAAGTATTTGATATAGTCATACATACATATGCACACAGACATGTTCTCTTATACTCAGACAGAAACATACTTATAGATTGTAGAACTGACATATTATAGAAGAGATGGATTCACCCTAGAGGCCACCAGGGATCACTCACAAGAATACATATGTCTAGTCTAGTGTTTTCTTGGTGTTTATTCTTTTCTCTGTTAAAATATGTCCTTTTGAAATCATTACAGTGGCACCTCATTTAACCATTGTGGCCATGGGCTGAGAAGTACATTGCTAACTTTTACCACCATGCAACTTTTAAAGTGTGATGAAACAAAGGAAGACAACTACAGTGTTAGTATGGGACATAAATCACTAGGTTCTCCATTTAAGAACTTGATCCACAGTTGGCTGAAAGGTCATTATGTGTCACTTTACCTTATTTCTTATTCTCACATTTTGACAGTATAAACTTTATTTTATTCAACTATTTTTCACCATAGGGCAAAATACCATATGAGATACAGATTGTACACAGTAATCATGAGTATAAAATAAACTCAGAGCTGAGTTTTGTCAGAGATTCTAACTGCTACTGACCTTCTAAAGACAAGGGAATGAATGTGGGTTGTTGTTAAAGAGACTACACAGAGAAGGTGAAAAGAAGTTCTTATCTGTGTAGAATTTCAAATTATTAGTGTGTGTGTGTGTGTGTGTGTATGTTCATGCATGTATGCAAGTAGAAGTCATGAGTCAATTTCCAGTGTCTTCCTCAATCACCTACTACCTTATTTTTGGACTAGATGGATCTTCCAATAAACCAGGAACTCCCTCATTTTTCTCCACTCCATGGATCATGAGTTCCAGGGATCTTGTTGACTCTACCTCCACTGTGCTGGGATTACAGTTACAAAATAATCATGTCTGTCTTTTTATGTAGGTTCTGATGATCACATTCAGATACGTTTACTTGCATGCTAAGGCTTTTTAACAATTGAGCCATTCCTCCTGCCTCATAGTGCCAATTTGAATCACTAAGTCAATCATTAAATTCTGCAATCACGGCAAAGAATAAGAGAGGATAATGGGAAAGGTAATATATATCATTGGGTAATGTATATTCAAACAATTCCATCCTTTAGATAAGAGCATTTTAATTTAAATTAATTCTCACCAAAAATTGTCTTGACTAGAAAAAGTATTATCCTCAATTGATAGATGGGAACATTGAAGCCCATGGAATGTAGGCAATAAATCATCTATATGGAAAGGGGCTACACTGATATTCAAGCCCAATTCCATCCCAAGAAAGTTGTTCATTGTTTCTGCAGTGTTGTGCTGGATGGACTCTCAAGTCCAAAAAGTGCAGAGTCTGAGAGTTCTGAACCATCCCATGGCAAACAGGATGCCTTTCCTACAATAAAGTGCTCAGGAGCAAATGACATTTCGGATAAGGTGTGAGGCATTTAGGGATCTACTTAGTGACCACTTGCAGTCCATTTATCTGAGAGGCCAATTTAGGTGCCATGGTTACTAAATATAGGTTTTCTAGACATTTTCCTTGGCTATAGCTCTAGAATCTAACCACATCGCTTTGCTTCATGCCCATTTAGTTCTCCATACACAGAGTATTTTGGCTACATGCCCTTCATAGAACACAGGAGAGCAGACTTGAAACTGGTTGGGCAAAATTCCTGAAGTAGCAGGATGCAGGGATTGACCACAGTGGAAAGAAACTCTCTGACAACACCAGCCACAGCTCATTTGCCATTAATAACAAGGCAGTCTGTGTTGCTGGGCTTGCTCCAACCTGCTAATAGGTGCTTTCTCGGGGACAGCCTTCTCCACCTTCACAGGCAGAGTGGAGCCAGGGCAGGGCATCTATGGGCCTCAAGGATTGTTTCCAACAACCAGGTCTCTGCAGACTTCTAATCTCAGAGGACTCCTTTGTTCAAATGGAAGAATGCCAGCTGCCATACACCCTGCAAATGAGGAAATTTAAAGTTATTCTACCTGCTTTTTATCTGAACATTCTCTTTGTTAGAAGCTCAAACCATTGATTTAGTTAAAAGATTAACAGCGGTACAATCGAATCTCCATGTCTCACCTGATTTAGCCTGGACTATAGCTTGAGTTACCAATCAAATAACATGAAAGAGAGAAATACTTTGGGCCAATTTTACGGCCAGATGAATCAAAGCACAGAACATGGGTGTGGAGTGGAAGCTGAATGATTCCTAAACTCAGCAAGAATCTCATCACCTTGTTATTTTGGGCAAGTCCCTTCTGCTCTTTTCTGGTTTTTGAATGACCTGGTTCTATAAACTTAGCTATTTATGAGAATTATGAAAGGGATAAAAAAAATTCCAGAACTCCAGGACATAGTTAAAATAGATGCTCTAAATTTCCAAGAGAGCATGGGAAGTTCCTAGTGTTTGATCTGTGCCAGTAAATTTCCTAGTTCTCCGGATCCAAGGAAGCTGTCTTCATTCACTGATTATTCTGAGGTACAAACATGTCTGAGTAAGTGTTAGAAATAGGCTGGCCTTTAGTGCTTTACCACAGTTCCTGCCAAGATGCAATAGTGTAGCAGGGTGATGAAACAAGACCACCTCAATACTGGAAACTGAAAACCAGATGAGCCTATTTTATGTATAATCCAAATATTTCTCTGTCTACTTTTCTCCTCCATTCACCAGACATTCATTGCTCCAGTGTGATCTTTCCCTTACATACACTGTCCATTATGTATACTTAGAGTTTTATGTGTGTGCATCTCTCCTCTCAAAGCCACTCACAGACTGGAAGATGGTTCTGTTGTAAAGCACTTGGTGTACAAGCAGGAGGATATGAGTTTGTTTTTCCAGGCCAACTTAAAAATAAAACAAAATTGAATGTGGTGACACATACACTCAATCCCAGGGCCAATGAATTGGAGACACAGGGATGCCCTGGCCTTGGTAGTCATCTAGACCAGCAGCATTAGTGAGGCCTGGATGCAGGTAGAGAGCCTTTCTCCAAAGACAAGATAGAGAGTGACTGAGATGGACACCAAAGAGTTACCTGTGGCTGCTATACACACAAGTATAGGTGCTCACATGCACCCCCACACATGCACCTTTTTGTATGAACACACACACACGCGCGCACACACACACACACACACACACACACACACACACACACACACACATACACACATACATTCTTAGCTCTACAGAGCCAGACAGTATCTGACATCTAATACAAACCATGGTATTAATGATTTATTTGGCCATTCATGTATCTTCATAATGATTTTAACTAAGGACATTCTCTAAACCCAAAAGAAAAACTCATTTCAAGGTATTTCAATCTTGAACAGCATGTGCAAGCAAGTGTGGAGATATTTTGTCCAATGCTTTGCTTCTGACACCTTTAATCATATCCTGACACTATGTAAGACAGTTTATTAATAGATCTTTACTTTTAAATGTTTTGATGGCTGGAGGAGATTTACCTCCGAGGAAAAACCTTTCTGCTATATCTGCACAAACAAACACTTTCAATTTTTAATCAAAAAATCCATTTAGCCCTTCTGATGTTTCCTATGAAGTTATTCTTATCCCCCAGTTAGGAGCATTTCTTTACTTTAGCTTTTACTGACAATAAAGCTGATCCCTTCCAATGCAAATCTAAGAATAAATTAAAACTTTATGAAATATTTGCATCTTGGAAGGGTTTAGAGGGGAAGAAGAGTGTATTGAAACCATGGGTAATCACATTCCACAACAATTGCAGTGTGATTGTTTCTGTTGTTGTTGTTGTTGTGTTTTTATAAAGCTGAATGGACACATTTGATCTTTTAAAATCATGTTTCTGAAATTTAAAAGTTGATGCTGAGGACTTTCTTGTATGTGCATAGAAAACAAGTGAGGAATGGTGCTATTTGAAGGCAGAAACAAGGGAAAATATTAATGCCAGGTTTCATCCCACTAAGTTACC
>CM052711.1:81653164-81663287 GCA_028551405.1 Uromys caudimaculatus | reverse complement strand
ACACACATATATATATATATATATAAAGGGATAGAGAGATGGTCCAGCATTTCAGAGTGCTTTTTGATATTGTTAAAGAAAACTCCCAGAGCTGGGCAGTGGTGGCACATGCCTTTAATCCCAGCACTTGGGAGGCAGAGGCTGGCGGATTTCTGAGTTCGAGGCCAGCCTGGTCTACAGAGTGAGTTCCAGGACAGCCAAGGCTACACAGAGAAACCCTGTCTCAAAAAACAAAAAAACCAACCAAACAAGAAAATTCCCAGAACCAATGTAGGCAGTTCCCAACAGCCTGTAGCTTCAGTTTCTGGAAAATTGACACCTTCCAGCCTCCATAAACAGCAGCAGCAGCAGCATCTCTCTCTGTCTCTCTCTCTCTCACACACACATACACACACACACACACACACACACACACACATGCACACATACATACACAATCTATATGTACGTACAAATGAAATTAATCTTTAAAAAGTACTAAACAATTTCTCACTAAATGTTTCTATGAACACTAAAAGGGATCTTAGATGCACTAGCCTCAAATAGCACCGCATCACCTACGTAGATATGACTAACATGTAATAGCCTAGAATAGCACCCTGCCATATTCTTAGCTATGAGTTGACATTCATGACAGGCATTTTCTTTATTACTTAATATGCTTCTTATGCAGAGGGATTGTTAAGTAGCCCTTTGCATGTAGTTGCCCAATTCCCATTTTTCAAGATTAGGATACAAGACATTAACAGAAGGGAAATCCCAAAACAGATCTGGCTCAGTAGGTAAAAGAATTTTCCATGCAATCCTGATAAAGTATTTTAATTGGTGAAACCCAGGTGTGATGGTTTTTATATGCTTGGCCCAGGAAGCAGCACTATCAGTAGGTGTGGCCTTGTTGCAGTAAGTATGTCACTGTGAGTGTGGACTTTAATACCCTTGTCCTAGCTGCCTGGAAGCCAGTATTCTGCTGGAAGCCAGTATTCTTCTAGAAGACTTCAGATGAAGTGGAAGAACTCTCAGCTCCTCCTGCACCATGCATTCCTAGATGATGCCATATTCCTGTTTTGATGATAATGAACTGAACCTCTGAATGTGTAAGCCAGCCCCATTTAAATGTTCTCCTTAAAATAGTGGTCTTGGTCATGGTGTCTGTTTACAGCAGTAAAACCCTAACTAAGGCACCATGTGAAAAAGTCAGATGGGGGGCTCATATCTGTAATACTAGCTTGTCACTTCTTAGGTTAGAAAAGAGAATGTGCTTCAAGTCCTTGTGTATATAGTACAGAGGCATGAGAAATAAGAGTGACCCTGCTTCATAAGGAAGATGGAATGAAAAGACTGACTATGAAAATTTTTCCATTGACCATACACACACCCACACCCACACACACACCCACACACACCATGAGTTGGGTTAAAGATAGATTAGTAAGTAAGCATACTTCCTGCACAAGCATCAGGACATGAATTTAAATTCTACCATACATGTAAAGCATTAGTATCCTGTAACACCACATGTGAGGCAAGAGCAGAGACAGAAGGATCACTAGAGCTACTGGCTACCATTCTTTCTGCTGGTACACTGGGATACCCTGTACCAGGGCATAAGGCAGTGTTGTAATTAGGATTTCTATTGCTGTGAATAGGTACCATGCCCATGACAACTCTCATGAAGGAAAACATTTAATTGAGGGTTGGTTTATAGTTCTGAGGTTTAGTCCATTGTTATTATGATGGGAAGCATGCAAGTAGACATGGCAAGAAAGAAATAGCTGAGAGTTTTGCATTCAGAACCTAAGGCAACAGGCAGAGAGAGTGATAGTGGGCCTGACTTGAATGACTGTAACCTTAAAGTCTTCCTCCAAAGTTATAATTTCTTTAACAGAGCTACCCTACTCCAACAAGGCCTCATTTGCTGATAGTTCCACTCTTTATGAGCTAGCTTATAAGGGCCATTTTCATTCAAACTACCACAGGTGGAGAATGAGTAAGAATGGCATACCACATCCTCCTGGAGCTTCTGTGTTCTCACACATGCATGTGGGCATATATCACACAAACATAGGTCACATGTGTATGCACACACCCACACAAACACCATAAATTAATACATAAATAAAATAGAAATGATTAAATAATTACAAGTGTCCTAAAAACTGTCAATGAGTTAAGAAAGGAATACATAAGTGGGACATGTGAGAGGTGAGTTTAATTAGACAAATTCAAATTACAAGAAAACTATTGTACATAGAAGACATTCTAATAAGACCATATCTATGAAGGTATATATTGATATGTTTATAAAAGATAGAGGGGGTACTTTTTTTTGGAGGTGTACTCAGGTTATGGGGGAAGGGAGTGCCTTTGCGGGCCCTCGCTGAGGCATCCCTTCCTCCTGAGGCACCAGCCACATGGTCGGTATAGAATAGAGTTTATTCAGGGCATGGGGAGTATTGGATTAAATGGTGGTGTGGAGTGAAGTCCCACATCTGCCAGGGCTTGGGCCCCTTGGAGAGGTGGGACTTGAGCAATTTGATCATGCTCACCCCACAGCATCGCCAGGTGGTTGTCGTGCTGTGAGAAGCTGCACAGCACTGCTGGGGGTGGAGGAGCAAGGCCAGGGGTCCAGGGGCCCATGTGGAAGCTGGCTCCATCTCTTTTCCAGGCTGTTGGACATCCCAGGTGCAACCGGATGCCGCGGAAGAGCTAAGAGCAAAGTGAGGGCCTGTGGGCTGGATCTAGCCTGGGCAGAAGAGGAAAAGGCAGGGAGGAGAGCCGAGGGGTCTGGTTTGGTTTGGTGGCCGCCATGGCTGGGAGCGCTGGGAGGCCTTCTGTGAGAGACTAGACTTGGCTCTTTAGACAGAGGCCTATTCCATTGTTCCCCATGGTGGATCCCGATGAAGAAAGACAGTCCATGGTTTCAGGATGTTTATTGTCACAACGGAGAGTAGCATGAGTGAATCTGTACCCTGCAACCTCAGTGAGGGACAAGGTTGAAATACCACTGGCTGGGAAGGGGAGTGGCTAAGCCTCTAGGATGTCTTAAGGCTACATGACCACACATCTACCTGTGGAAGGGCTTGGGACTTTGCCCTTACATGACTGATAGTCACAAACCTATGGAGGAGCGCTTCGGCCTCATGTCAGGAGCCTGGTTCCTAGGAGCATGGCAAAACACCTACCATCCCTTGTAGGGTTAGCCCCCCACTGGGTCCCCTGTGTTTAAGCCTTAGCTCAACCAGAAACCAGGCTGCCTTTCATGATCCCACAAGGGAAGAGAGTCAAGAGGATAGTGAAGGCAAAGAAAGGCAGACACACACACACACACACACACACACAGAGAGAGAGAGGGGGGGGGATAGAGGAGTAGAGGCTGGCTATGAGCATGTGGAGTGGCAGCAGGGCAGGAGGACAGAGCAGAGGCAGGGGGACAAGAGCAAGAGTGGAGAAGAAAGTAAGAGAGTGAGAAGGCAAACAGCCCCTTTTAAAGTGAATCTGGCATGCCTGCCTGTTGCCAGGTAACTGTGGGGCAGAGCATACCTGGCTGCTGCTAGGTAAGCCTGGGGCATAGCTTAGACAGAATGCTAACAGATATAATGATCATATTGTGAGGTTAAAAGAAGTCTGGGGACCATGAAAAGATCAAAGAGAAAAGATAGTTAAGTTCATTTTTCATCTAGAAGAATATATTAAAATCTGAATTTTCATGATCGCCATGGAAGGGTGATTAACATTGAGAACTGTGTTTTCAATCAATCTCTTGGCTACTGTACACATATTTAGCAAAGAGGAAGTGAGTCTATTGGAAATTACTATGGTATGTGGAACTAAGATATATGTCATGGTTAGAATGAAAATGTCCCTCATAGACTCATATGTTTGAATAGTTGTTTTCTAGTTGGTGAAAATGTTTGGGAAGGAGTAGGAGGTAGGGCCTTGTGGAGGAGGTGTGTCAGTTAGAGTGGGCTTAGAGATTTCAAAACCTCCAATTATTCCTTGTTAGCTCTCTCTGCTTGGTACTTGTGGATCTAGACAGGACCTCTCTGCTTCTGATTAGTAACATGCTTACCTGACTACTGGCAGATTCCCCAACATGATCATTAACTCTTAATGCGTTGGAACTGTTAAGCCAGATTAACTGCTTTTCTTTATAAGTTGCCTTGGTCACAGTATTTTGTCACAGATATTGAAAAGTAACTAACACAAAAGATGAGAAAAAAATGAACAGTTAGAGAATGCTTTTAGAAACACACAGGATGGTACTGATGGTTTGGGAAGGGTTAAGGAAAAATAGAGACTGATTTTGGATTTATAACAACACACAGTCTCAAGGTGGCAACACTAAAACCACTAAATTACCATATTTGGAATACAGCATGTGTAACATTAAAAAAATTGGTGTGGATGTGCATCTGTGTGCTTGAGTGTATGATGTATATGTGGTGTGTAGGTACATGAGCTCAGGTATATGTCTGTGTAAGTCAGAGCACAATCTTAGGTGTTGGCCTTTATTTATTACTATCTTTATGACAAGATCTCTCTTGTCATCCACTATATATGCCATCCAGCCTAGCTAGCTTGTGAGTGCCACAATATCCTTCTGTTTGTGCTTCCCATATCCCATATATCATTTTGAAAACATGGGAATACAGGCATGTGCACAACTATGTCCTGCTTTTGATTTTATTTGTACTTAGATCCTGGAGTCTCAACCAAGGTCACCAGGCTTTAAAGAGTTTTAACCACTAAGCCACATCCACAGCCATTAGTGTGGCTTCTGTAGAGCCCCCAGACATCAGAAAGACCACTGAGTATAGAGCCTTCAGCCTGGAAAATGTCTGGCTAGAAGTAGAATTTTGATCAATGAAATCGTGGAAATATGGGACTTCACCTAGAAAACAAATACAGATAAAAAAGAAGAAAACTTGAAATTGAGCCTTGAGGAGCTACAAACTATAAAGATTCAAGAGCAGAGAATGAAGTCAGTAAAAGTTTATGAGCAAAGAAATGGGGAATGAAGAGTGCCCAGAAACCTGAAGAAAGAATATAGAATAGCTAGAGTGAGAGAAAACAGGCAAGTGTCAATGCTGGTGAGCATATGACAGACACAAATGCTGACTAAGGAATGTTTAGTGGTTAATAGTATGGACTAAATTTATCTGACTTGATGGTCTGCTTTAAGTTGGCATATGAAAATACAGGAATATAGACTAGAAGTGTAGGGATCTCTAGGAAGGTGAGTCAGTCAGTAAAACTCGTGCCTTGCGAGCTTGAGGACTGGAGTTTAACCATCAGAATTCTTAGAAAAAAATAAAAGAAAGCTGAACATACAGACAGGCATCTGTTATTCCAGTCCTAGGAAGACACAAACAGGGAGATCTTGAGGCTTTGCCAGCCAGCCAGCCTAGGCTACGAGATGAGCTCCAGGAAAATGAAAAGGCTGCCTCAAAATCATTGTGGAGCCGGGCAGTGGCGGTGCATGTCTTTAATCCCAGCACTTGGGAGGCAGAGACAGGTGGATTTCTGAGTTCGAGGCCAGCCTGGTCTACAGAGTGAGTTCCAGGACAGCCAGGGCTATATAGAGAAGCTCTGTCTCGAAAAAAAAAAAAAAATCATTGTGGAAGGCACCTAAGAAACAATATCCTAGATTGTCTTCTGAGCCCCATACACGTGAACACTTTTGAATAAAAACAACCCTCCTCCTGTGGGCATACACGAAATGAATCATCAAATTAATCAATTAGACAATCTGTCAGCCACACAGTAGGTTGGAGCTGCTTTTCTCTACTGTGAAAGACAGGGAAAGACTATAATTTAAAAAAACAAAACAAAACAAAAAACAAACCCTGCAGTCTAGATAATGTGTTTAAAAATTTAAAACATGAGGAGCTTGAGCAATGATTCTTTGGTTAAGAGCACTTGTTAAATTTGGGGAGAACCCTACTTCAGTTACCAGTACCCAAATATTTGGTTACAAATCAGTGTAACTTGGTTCCAGAGGACCCCATGCCCTCTTCTGGCGTCTGACAGCACTGCAGGTACATGGTGCATAAACAGACTCTAACAAGCCCTCAGACCTTAGCACAGCTGTCATCATAGAAACAAAATGCAGGCCTTGAAAACTAACAGGAAGGCAGTAATGCCTTCCCAAACAGGAACAAAGACCTAGCCCACCTGCCCAGACATAAACAAAGGCTAAGTCAACATTCAGGGATGTTGCTGTGACAGTGTCCCAGTGAAAAGTTCTTATATGTTCTAACTCTTCATTTTGCATTTATAATTCTGCTACTTGCTAACTGAAATGTGCCAACCAGCACAGAGGTCTAAGAACTGTAAGGCTTGAATGTACAAGTTATACCCTGGTTTTCCCTCCAGTCCTATGCTCTCAGAAATAAGACTCAGACTCAAAACATATTTACACATACTGTGGCCATATAGCTATGCTCTTCTCTGACTAGATATAACTTAAAATATCCCATTTATTATAGCCTACATTTTGCCACGTGACTGGTTACTTCTGCTCAAGTATCATGTGTCCCTTTCAATTAATCTTCCCTGCATATCTTCTACTCGTCACTCTATCCCAGAATTCTTTTTCCTCCTGAATGAACCACATTCTCTTGCCTGCCTAAGCCATAGGCCATAGACTTTTTGATTAACAGGTAATGCATCCATACAACACAAAAGATAGTCTCTCTAGACTTGTAGCTTCATGATTTGGGAACATTCTCTTTGCAGCTGCTGACCAGCAATAAAGACGTTTTCTTTGGCTTTAAGAGTGTCAGAGCTGTTGTCTCTGGCAGACTTACCTCACGACAGCTAAATAAATACTCA
The DNA here is from genome assembly GCA_028551405.1 of Uromys caudimaculatus. Classification (NCBI taxonomy): domain Eukaryota; kingdom Metazoa; phylum Chordata; class Mammalia; order Rodentia; family Muridae; genus Uromys; species Uromys caudimaculatus. The sequence goes on along the minus strand of CM052711.1, from coordinate 81,656,453 downwards.
TTCACATCAAATAAATATAAATTTCTAAAAATGCAAATAGCGAGTGGTTTAAAATCTGAAAGACAGGTTTTGCCCTTTATAAAAGAGAAAACCACATCTCATAAATCCAGCAAAGTCAAGTCAAAGAGGAGAGGGGTAGAGGGGCAAATTTTAAACTGAGGGTAAGTGTATCTGTAAACACATCTGTTAAAGTTGGTGGATACTTTTGGAAGTGTTTTTTGTTTGTTTGTTTTGGTGTTTAGTTTGTTTGCTTGTCTGCTTGTTTTGAGACAGAGTTTCTCTGTGGAGCCTTGGATGTCTTGGAACTTACTATGTAGACCAGGCTAGTCTAGAACCTAGAGATTCTCCTGCTTCTACCTCTTTTATTTTTATTTTTATTTTTATTTTTATTTTTTGATACTTTATTTAAATTTCCAATTCCCCCTATTTCCTCCCCGTCCTCCGCCTCTCTGAGGGTATTCCACTTCCCACCCACCCACCCACCCACTCCCATATTCTCACCTTGACATTCCCCTTTACTGGGGCCTCTAACACCCTCAGGACCAAGGGGCCCTGCTTCTACCTCTTGAGTGCTAAGATTAAAGGCTTGTGGCTCCATCACAGGCTATTGGAAGCTTTCTTCTTTAAGGCCTCACTCTGAGCATTTATGAATTCATATTTTAATGTATCTTATGATATGAATTAAATGTATTAAAATATAAGTCTGTTATTTTTAGTTATTCTTGTTTCCTGTGTTTCTCTGTATGTGTGTTGAGAGTGTGAGAATGAGTGTGTATGTGGGGTGTGTGTGTGTGTGTGTGTGTGTGCGTGTGTGTGTGCATGCGCGTTTGAGTGCATGCATGAATGTATGCCACTTGTGTACAGGTGCCCATGATAACCACAATCCAAGTTATTGGATTCACTGAAACTGAAATTAGAAGGAGCTATGAGTTGCTGGATTTGGGTGCTGAAGACTGAACTTAGGTACCACTGGAAGAGCAACAAGTACTTTGAAACACTTAATCATCTCAATATCTATATCTTAGTTTTGAGACAGGGTATCTCACTGAAGCTATAGCTCCCCAGTACAGCTAGATTAACTGGGGTGATAGCATCTGATAGCATGTCCTGCTGTTTTAAAATGTGGCTGCTAGAGACCAATGTTTTTCATATGCTTGCACAGAAAACATTTCACCTACTGAAGAAGGCCCCCACTAGGTGTTTTGTTTTTAAAACTAACTTCATAACAGGACAAAAGCAGCATTCATGACTGAGTGCACATTCTGTGTCAGATATGGTTTGGCATCTCAACTCATGCGTTCTACTCAGCAGTGTCATAGATCATCATGTCACTCAACTCATGATAATGTCATACACATACCTGCTGTCTAGGTGAGAAAGCAGTATCCAGCAGAAATACACTTTTAAATATGAGCCTTCTACATTCAAAGTCAGTACTTTTCATGTCTTTCCATTCTTACCTGTAGAAAAGCTAAAATGATAGCTAGAGTCTTTAAACCCAAAGCAATTAAGCCAGCTGAGGCCTTGTAAAGGGTTTTGTATTTTGCTCCTAAAGATTTTTTTGGAACTAAAATATGAGACTTACAGGTACCTTGCTACTTTTATAAGTCATTTCTCATATCGTTTAAATATATGTGGAATGCAAAATCATGGAGAGGTTTTTTTGTTTTTTGTTTTGTTTCTTTTTTTCCTGTATTTTTAATTTTTTTTAATATAGCTATATAAGGTACGTGTATATGTGAATTGAAGGGGAATAGTAAAAACACCACACATTGAACTGTACTGTGGTGGTAGCATTAGGAAGACTAATTGAAATAATTTGACACAGATTATAATTTTTGAAGAAAAAAAAAGGTTGCTTTTGATTTTGTTTTGTTTTGTTTTTAACACAGACATCTTTAATCTCCACTTTTGCTTTTTAATCCACACTGAGACAGCAGCAAACTTTTAATTCATTTAATTATTTATTGATTCGTGTGTGTTTGTCTGTATGTGTGAATTTGTGAATGCTCCTGTATGAATGTACAAGTACAAATGCAAATATATGTACATGGAAGCCAGAGATCAATGCCAAGTATCTCACTTATTCTCCAACTTAATTTTTGAGAAATGTTGGCACACTGGACCCAGTGCACACCAATAATAGCCTAGGTTCACTGTAGAGTGAGTTCTATGCGGCCACCTGTTACCTTATCCTGAGAAGTGAGATTACAGTTGGCAAGCCAACAAATTTTATACAGGTACTGAGTAGAGAATTCTGGTCTCCATGTTTTTATGGCAATTGAACATTCTCCCAGCCTCAAAAGCAATATTATTTTTGAAGCATCTAATCACATACACATTTTAGAGTCTTTATTCTTTCAGAAAAGGTGTTCATCAGTGGCATTCCCTGTCCTAGATCTTAGTATACACACTTGTTTTGTGGCTTCTAATCCCTCACTATCTTTGAAAATAAAAGGATGACCAGTCAACGCTGCAAATATTCTCTTTAATAATGGATGTACATGTTATGATTTTAAGATGAATAAGCAAAATATTATAACTATAGTTTCCTTTATTTTGGACACTGAGGCTGTTTTTTGTTTGTCTGTTTTGTCTTGTTTTGTTTTTTGTAATAGGTTAAGTTAGTCCTTTCACACTTATAGAAAAATTAGACTCTGACTAAAAATGTCATGATTCTGATTAAAAATAAATCTGGATATAAAAATTAAGCTAGAAATTTTTTCTAACATAAAGAAAAACACATATTCCTGTTCATGCTTACATATAGACAAATGCAGATTCTACGTTTGTGATTTTTGTATCTTGATTCTCTTCTTAATAGTATGAAGAGAAATTCCTGCATCATTTGGTAAGGTGCTTCTCAAGCCTGATGACCTGAGTTCAATCCCTAAGAACAAAATGGATGAAGGGGAGAACCTACCTCTGCAAGTTGTTCTGTGACTTCCCCCCACACTATGACATATACATACTTTCTTTCATACATATGCAAACACACACAGGAGAGAAAGAAGAAGGGAGAGAAGCACAAACAGAAGTTTCTCACTATAAAAGTTTTTAAAAGAGATAATGTAATTTTTCAACAGCACTGTTGATTATCCAATCAATATGCCATAGCTGAGAACTATCTTGCTTTATTAATCACTTGTTATAAACCCCTGGCAGGGGTAGTTTTGTAGCATATTGTTTTCATAGATGCCATCCCCCAAACTGTCAATTTCCAGGTCAAAATGTAATGATGTTTTCAAAATATCAGGTTATGATAATTTCCAAAAAGACACTACAATTT
>CM052711.1:81621890-81652664 GCA_028551405.1 Uromys caudimaculatus | reverse complement strand
ATCCCATCCCCCTCCCCCTGCCTCTATGATGGCGCTTCCCCAACCTTTCACCCATTCCTGCCTTCCTGCCCTGGCATTCCCCTACACTGGGGCATTGAACCTGCACAGGACCAAGGGCCACTCCTCTCACTGATGTCCAACAAGGCTATCAGCCGCCACATACGTGGCCGGAACCAAGGGTCTCTCCTTGTGTACTCTTTGGTTGGTGGTCCAGTCCACAAGAGCTTTGGGGTCTGGCCGGTTGACACTGTTCCTCCCCCCCACAGGGCTGCAAACCCCCTCAGCTCCTTCAGTCCCTTCTCCAAATCCTCCATCTGGGACCCTGCACTCAGTCCAATGGTTGGCTGCAAGCATCTGCCTTTTATTTCTCAGGCTCTGGAAGAGCCTCTCAGGAGACAGCCCTATCATGCTTCAGTCAGAAAGCACTTCCCAACATCCACAAAAGTGTCCAGGTTTGCTGACTTTATATACGATGGATCCCCAGGTGGGGCAGTCTCTGGATGGTCTTTCCTCCAGTCTCTACTCCACACTTTATCTCAGTATTTCCTCCTGTGAGTATTTTGTTCCCCCTTCTAAGAAGCATGGAAGCATCCACATTTTGGTCTTCCCTGTTTCATCTGATTTACAAAATAGGCCCGTGATCCAGTAAGAGCAGAAGAAGAAAAGGCTCTGAGTATCTTCTTACACTAAATATCTGGGAGAACAGGGCTTGTCTTATTCTAGAAGAGCAACTTGTTCTTTTTCAGATCCTCACTAGGTGAGTTGAGCTCCTGGAAGCTGAAGTGGGTAAGAAAGAACTGTCCAAAGGGAACACAATATAAAAGAAAAGGGGAGAAAGAAAAAAAAAATCTTTAAAGTTGTCACCATTTTTCCCAGTTGCCAAATAATCAAGTTTCAAACAAATCTGAGATTAATAGGGATGAAAAATTTTAATATGAAGGGAACAGATTTTCATCAGAAATTATTCAGAGCTCATTCTTCTGTCTTTTCCTCCACTGCTAATACCTCTTCCCAAAGGAAGAAAGGACAGAAAGAAACAGCTTAGTATCTAGAATTTTCACATCTCTGAATATGCATCTGAAACAGGTACCATCTATTGAGAAAGTATTGAGATTTGATCAACCCCACTGATATACAAGAGTTATGGCTGAGGGACCCATCTTTAACTTTAAATACTATGTATTCCTAGAAATTACTTAATCATGTTTCTAACAGATTATTTTACAGCATAGGGCAGATTTCCTAAAAGGAAAGGAGACACATAGATATTAATAACTGGGTCCCAATGTAGAGATAGATGCAAAGCAATTTTGTAATATCAAGCATTCCAGTGGGCTGTCTCAACATTCTTTTATGTAAAGGAAAGCAAACCTAGTCTAAGGTTGGAGTGAATAGCAAGATGGAGACTTGAACATCTATTTAAAATTAGATGAATATTGAAATGGCTGTTAATATCTCCACTCATGAAATTGATTTGATACTAAAATTTTACGAATTCTTAACCTGAGCTTTGAAGGATCCTTTTGTTTATATTCTCTGTCTTCAGCCTCTACCATGGCATAAGAACTCTTTCTGACATGAAAGCAACAGCAAGGTCAAGAGAAAATGACAATAGTGAGCCATCATGCCTGTCTCAATTAGAAGAAGCCAAATCCACTTAAAGTTACCTATAGCTCTTTTAGCACACTAATCTTTGAAGTAGCTATAGTGAAGTGCATGCTGACATCCAGTTTAGAGAAACAGGACACAGATAGATGAAGTTGTTTGCTTAGAGTCATGAAGCTGATAATGGGAAAAGCCAGCTCAAGGTGTCCGGTGGTTCACAGCTTTGTATGCAAAAGTTGGTGGTTGAATTCTTATTTGACAGCTGTAATGACTGATAATAATTAACTTGATGGGATATAGAATCACCTAAGAGAGCTACCATTGGACATATCTTTATGGGGGTTTCTAGACTAGGTTAAGTGAGGTGGGAAGACTGATCCTATATGTGGTTTGGTGGTTTGAAAGAGAATGGCCCCCCATAGGCTCATATATTTTAATATTCAATTCCTCAGTTCATGAACCTGGAAAGAATTAGAAATGTGGCCTTGTTGGAGGTGTGTCACTGAAAAATTTAAAAGCCCAGACCAATCCTCAGCTACTGTTCTCTCTCTCTCTCTCTCTCTCTCTCTCTCTCTCTCTCTCTCTTCCCTTTCCTTCTCCTCTTTGCCCTTCCTCCCTCCTTACCCCCTCTCCTTCTCCTCCTTCTCCCTATCCTTACTCCTTCACACCCTCTTTTTCCCTTCTACTTGTGAAGTAGATGTAAGCTCTAAGCTACTGCTCCAGCGTTATGCCTTCCTACCCACTGTCACACTACACCACAATGCTCATCAACTCTAACCCCTTGGAACTGTGAACCTCCAAATTAATGGCTGTCTTTTATAAGGTGCCTTGGCCATGGTATGTCTTTATAGCAATCAAAAGTAAATAAGACATCTGGCCAGCACCAGTATATGTGATTTGGTCCATTAAATAAAAAATAATAAAGATAAAGTGAATTGAACATTACTATTCATTTCTTTCTTTTTTTTTCTTGAATGCAGATGCAATGTGACCAGTCCACACAGACAGTACTAAAATGTTGAACTATGAGATGAAATAAATTCTCCATTCTTCAAGTTGCTTTTGTTTGCTCTTTTATTACAGCAATGAATACAGTAACTAAAACAACACAGAAGAAAGAGCAGCTGACACAGCTCACTGAAGGTTGTCATTGAGCTATACAAAATTTGGTTTTGATCCATGTTTCTCTATCATATGTTCCTTCCAATTTAATATGATACAATTTTATTCACATAACCTGCATCTAGGAAGTTATTATGATGCAATTCACCTCAGCAGGCATATAATGTTTGAGGAGAGTCAAAAGGCAATTCTCTCTCTCTGTCTCTCTGTCTGTCTGTCTGTCTCTCTCTCTCTCTCTGTCTCTGTCTCTCTCTCTCTTTCTCTCTCTGTGTATACATGCTTATCTGTGTATATTTCACATCTCATGTTTTCCACCTTCACCTATACACTTTGTTAATGTGAAAACCCCAGTTCTAAAATATATAAGGCATATGTCTTAAGAAATGTGAATAGTTGGGCTGGAGAGATGGCTCAGCCATTAAAGGCTAGGCCCACAACCAAAAACATAAGAAATGTGAATTATTCAGCTAGCTCTGTCCTCTCTCTCTTTTTAGACTTATATTTCCATGTATCCATGTGCTGGTGGTGTTCCTATTGTGTATAGATAAAGTATCAACATCTGTCTGGAGAATGTTTAGAGGCTAGAACCAGAGTTCATTTGTAGACCAAATGCCCTTCTCCATCACCTTCTGTCTTATTCTGTAGAGTCAGGGTCTCTCACTGATGCAATTCACCTCAGCAGGTATATAATGGTTGAGGAGAGTCAAGAGGCAGTTCTCTCTGTCTCTCTGTCTCTCTCTCTTTCTCTATCAGTCTCTGTCTCTGTCTCTGTCTCTGTCTCTGTCTCTCTCTCTCTCTCTCTCTCTCTCTGTGTATACATGCCTGAAACTAGGACTTTCTCTGTTGATCTCTCACAGTAATGGAACAGGAAGGCATTAAGTCATTTGCTGTACTACGCCTTACAGTGACAAATGTGGTATTCTATTTAACAAACACAGAAACATAAGAATAAGTTTTTATTTTAATCTCAGGTGTGGGATATGGAGCTGCTTCAGATTGTCCACAGCAGCTATGATTTGCCTTTTACTCTAGCAGGGGAATGATTTTGTCAGCTGCAAATTTCTGCAGTTGTGTGATTTTTGGAATTCTGGGGACTTTTCAGAAGGCAAATAAATGCTAGACCCTGAAAGAGAGGGTGGGTTGTTGTTGGTTGGTTTTGGTCACTGTTGGTTGCAGTGTGTTAAGTAGTTAAGAAAAACCACCAACAAAAAGAAGTTAGATATCTTGTAGACAAAGATCAAACTTGTCCCAAGGAACCCTATGCACCTAATCAGCAGGAAAGAGTCAAATGATAATGTCACCCTTTTTCCCCTCTCTACTTTTTTTTATCTCCTATCTGGTTGAAAGAGTGGGGAAAGGGTTGCAAAGAGTATAAAAAAAATACCTCACAAAGTAGCTGAAGTCCAGAACCACCCCGTCCTTTCTTCATAGGACCAGAGATTGGCTTTAGGTCTCCATGTGTGTATAGCAAGTCTTCCTACACACTCAGCCCAGCTCTTCAGTCCTCATCATTCTTAACCAACACTGAAATGCATTTCTCTTATGTAATGTTTTTCTATCACTCTTGTGCATGCTTTTGTCTGTTACTAGTTTTCTTGTCATATATCAATCTCTACTCTGTCCCAGGTAGATTATCTCTTGAAAACACAATCAACTCTTGTCCAACTTCAATGCTTTGTTAAACTGGTAGCACATTTCAGTAGAGGCACATATTCCAAAGTAAGTGAGAAAAAGACCAGGTCTATGCTAGGAATAAGAGAAAAGAAACCTCCTCACTATATGTTTCTCTGTAGAACAACGTAAATTATTTGTCGTACTTTCATGGATATTCATGACAAATGAATACATATCTGTTGATTTCTGGCTATCCTTTTCATTGTCTTCAGTAAAGACTTGAAAAGAGATTTATTGTTTCTTACTAATGAATTCATTGATAATTAAAATACTAAAACTTTATTATTATTTATCTGAGGATTAATTAGCTAGGTTGTGGGTGAAGTTCATGAAAATTGAAAATTTAACTCCACCTTCCTCAAATGGTTTACAGAAATTGTATTAATATGTTGAAAAGGTTATAGAAGGCTGTGTGTGTGTGTGTGTGTGTGTGTGTGTGTGTGTGTGTGTGTGTGTGTGTAAACCAGTGGAACATAGTGATGAATTATTAATGGTTAAGAAGTTTATTAGAAGAGTTTTTCTTGTCACAGCCAAAAAGGCAAGAGTGTGGCTGAAGCTCTGAACTGTAAGGGTTCTCTCCTGTCCCTCTTGAATAAGGGTTTTTCATGCTAGGGACATGCAGCCAGAATTAAATTCTTTGGATAGATGTAGAGCATGTAGTGAGAAGCAGGATGCTTGGCCATGAATACCAATATCAATGATGTCCAAAACCTGAGGAGAAGTTATGTGTCTCCTGATGTTTTTATCATACACCTCATTTGTTAGGAACACTATTATGTGTAATTCATGCTGAGAAATACTGATCTGCATAGGTTTCTTTTGCCAATTTTAGTTCCGAAGACCTCTTATACTTGGTCAAACTTCACACTTCACAGTTTCTTTGTTATCTCCCATTTTGCCTGTCCTGCAGTGACAACAGAGGGAAAGTCACAAAGTATTTATTGCCTTCAAGAAAATCTCATGTGGCTTCCTGGTTTTTGGAGACAAATAAGGCTCAAATTCTATAAGGCACAGAAACTTGTGTGCATGTGACAAGACTGAAATTGTTAGCAGATTTCTTATCAACAAAAACTCACTTAAGAAGACCACTCACCTCAGTCTATAGCCAAATGTGTCTTTATTCCAGCTAGCTGGGATTACACTCAGGTATTTACTATGCAAGTATACAGCCAAATGTTTGGAGTAATGGGTTTTTTAAGCCAAATTCACACTTTGGTATCTTGCTCAGCAGCTGCAGGTGGAGATTTTGTGGAAGCAAGCAGTTTAATAAAAACTAAAATAAGCAGTTTGCTGAAGGGGAGGTTTGATAGAGGGTAAGTTATCTGGGGCACCTTGACCTTGGCTTCCTAGAATAGAATTGGGTTAACTTCCATAGAGATTATCAAGGAGATGGAATTCTTGCTAAACCTTAAACAATCCCAACAAGAATGTAAGATGAAGGAGCTTGTATAATATCTTGTCCTGTCACATAATGTGCTAAAGAACAAGTAAAATAGCTCCACAGGCTATGACGCTTACCCCACATCCAAGGATTAGAGTTCCTTGGATCAAAACCAAGGAAAAGAACCTGCAAGTGGTCTTCTGACTTCTACATGTATCCCACATCACAGTGTTATCCCTACACATGCACATACATACACACAAATACACACACACACAGACACACACACACAGACACACACACACACACACACACACACACCATGTACACACACAAACAAGAATGTAATAAGGTAACCAAGAGTTCATGAATGACTGTTTATTTTTAACTTGAACAATATAATGCTTGTGTGTATCATATTGGCTTCTTGATGTATAGAGCTGTTCTGATTCCTGATGATGGAAAAATGATGATGATGATGATGATGATGATGATGATGATAATGGTAATAGTAATGGTAACGTTAACGATAACGGTAACAGTAACAGTAACGGTAACAATAATAGTAATAGTAATAATACCTGTTTAAAGATCAGCCCAGTACAGGTTCTGCCTCTTGACAGGCTTTTGATCATTTGCAGCTGAACTGCAGCTTCATCATTTCCTCACATGCTTCTTCATTATAAAAGTACCTACTTTGTGACTAAGGAGAAGAGTAATTGAGCTCTGATGTCATGACTGGATTGCCTAGTACAAAATTCTAGTCCTAGTAATTTCACACACACACACACACACACACACACACACACACACACACACACACAGAGAGAGAGAGAGAGAGAGAGAGAGAGAGAGAGAGAGAGAGAGAGAGAGCTTTCAGAATTTCATGTGTTGAATTTTGACCATAGTCATCTTCCTCCCAAATCCTCCAAACTCTAGCTTGTGTGGGGATCCCTTGGATCTGCCTCCTGAGTGCTGGGATTAAAGGTGGGCAGACATATCCTCGGCCTTAGTTATAGTTACCAAAGCAACCAAAGCAACTTGATTCATGGCACAATTCTATACCAATTAAACTCCATGTCTTTATTAAAAACAAAATATGACATTAAATTAAATTTTCAATAAATGTCATCTACATATTTTTCAGTGTTTAGTCATCTACTGGAATTTGATAGAACTATCAGGGGTCACAGCCTTATAAAAACTTCATCTCTCTGTCCACACAGCTATCCAGTAGCTCTTTAACTAGGGGTGGGGTTTCATGACCACCTTCCCCTTTCATACTAGGAATTTGTATTAATTGAGCTTATACAGGTCTTGTGTGCACTGTAACACCAACTAGGAGTTCACGTGTGCAACTGACCTCTTGTGTCAAGAAAATATGGCTCCCCCTCCAGATCTTGATGGTAAGAAGCTCCTGTTGAGTGCATCATAATTCTTGAGTCCTACAACATGAAAGAAAACTAGTACTGATCTGGAAAGTTCATCCTAGCAGTCTTGTGCTGCAAGGGGCTATGTACCATACTGGAAGGAAAAAAGAACTTATCAATCTTATCCCGTTGTAAACACTTCCTTGTCAACTTGCCTGGCAAGACGTGATTACTGGTACAGTAAGCATTCATGTTTAAAGCTAACAAAGCATACACCGTCTGTCCACATAATCTAGTGATACTAATAGTTTAAGTTGTTAGGATCAAAGTGAAAGGCCTGATACACAGTGGTTACATTATTGTTGAAGCTCATTTGGCTACCTGCTATATTGTGAGGTTTAATACTAATACAAAGCTTCTTTCTGTCTCTTCTCAAATGCATACAGAACTCTCAGAAATGAAATAAAATCACTCCCTCAGATATAAGCATTGTAGTAAAGTTATTTTTTCCCTCTAGCTAATAATATAAGGCAAAGATACCTCCCTAATAGATATCTAGAGTATAGATAAGAGTTTTCAGTTGTTTTTCACACATGCATTTGATTTGTTGGGATTCTATAGTAGAAATGAACCAATAGAATAAATGAATGAATGTGTGCACGTGCACACACACACACACACACACACACACACACACAGAGGGGGACAGACAGAGATGGACAGAGAGATAGATACATGGAGACAGAGATTCATAGAGATAGAAACACATAGCAAAAGTCAAAGAGATCTATTAGACCAGCTTATATTATATTTTCTGGGTAGTTTGACAATCACTGTCTGTACATTAGAGAAACTCACAACACATCAGGTGCTCATTAAATGAGTCCAGATGCCTCAGCAATCCAAATCTGGTGCTGGAGGCCTGGAAGATTCCTACAGGCTCTGGTACTGTTCTTGGAAGAGAAAATAACTGAGTTCTGAGGTCAGGGGAAGAGAAGCAGCAGTGACAACGATGCACTTTCTTTCAGATAGTTCAGGCATGCAGGGAGTGCACTGCTTTCTCTCAGATTTCCTCAAATATGGAATGCCGTGGGAAGGAGCTAGTCACTCTCTGGGAGAAGGATCCTCCCACATCAGTTAGTCTTTCCAGTAATTACCCTCCTGAGTCCACTCAGAATCATGTCTCATAATTGACAACCAAGATCAATCATCATGCCCAGGTACTTGGCTCTACTGTTTACTTCCAGAGGAGCATGTCTCCAGTGTCTTGCCAAACAATCAGCAACTCATTGATGCAAATGTCCCTAACACTGCCTGAAATGGATTATGGGCTTTTAAAGTGGCATTTGACATGGAACTTTACAAACCAAGAAACTTTCTTAGGATGCCTTAATGTCCTTTCTGATGCTCAGGAATCTAAATCTAATGCTAACACTAAATGACACAAAAGGGTAAGAAAGCATGAATTATTAGAGAGTATTGCCTCAGAGCTTGCATCATTTGAGCTGAGTTCCAGGACAAACCATCTGCATGTACTCTCCTAGCCAATCCCTTCATCTTCTAAGTGGCTGTAGTAGCCATCATATAGAGTTTGTGTGAACTCTGAGTAAAACTGACAATTTGTCTGCTAGATACACATCTAACAGCATTAAGGTACACTTGCACATCTGTGAGGCCAGTGTTCAGAGATAGAGACAGAGAGATCTACATAGCAATACAGACTCTAAGTCTTTCCCTTCCTAAAAGAAGTAGAACACTTCTCAAACAGTCTAGGGTGGAGTATCTCTTTCTCTTAAGTTCTCCATCTGTCTCCACCTATTCTAGACTAATACTGTAACAATAACAAAATTTATGAAATATTAGAGAAGTAGAATAAGAAACTTCCAAAATTAGAAAAACTGTAAAAGACATAGTTTAATGGTGCTATTCATTAGAAATAAAATCCAGATTGATAGAGATGCCCTGGTATTTGCCTTAATGTTCTACATGTCTTAGCTTGGATTGGTGACAGAGATACCTTAGACCCATCTTCATCAGTACAGCATATGCAGAGAGCATGAACCATGAGGGAATGGTGCTGGAAATCAGAGAGATAGCCTTCTGGGCTACTTTAACCAAAGCAAGTATTAACAGAGAGAATGACATTGGAATCTGGAGAGATGACTTCATAGTCAAGAACACTTCTGCATAATCATGATGATTGGAGTTAAGTTCTTAGCACCCACAGCAGGTAACTCAGAAGAAACTACAAGGGATCAACACTTTTGTCTGGCCTCTGTGGGATCTGTGCACAGCATGTGTAAAAACAATTACACAGGCCTATATATACAGTCACAGGCACAAACACATACCCACAAATAAAATGAAACACATCTCTTTAGAAAAACAATATCCATTTCAAACTGTTGATAAAATTTAACCTGAAACTACCATTTATAAGCAGACATCAAGGCCACAGATAGGAGAACATTAATACAAGAGTTACTGAGACCCAGCACCCATGATGAAGGAATCAGAGGCAGACTGGGCAATGACATTATCATCTTTCAAGCAAAGTTCTTGCTATTTATAGCAGACAGGAATTGGAAATAAATGCAACTATTTATATAGAGCAAAATTTTTAGCATTTTATGGATTTCCATTCTAGAGATTCTACTCAGTAATTATTAATAATCCTTTGGCTCTCTTGATGGTCTGGAGATTACTAGCCTTGTGGGAACATTCACCTCCTGCTTTTCATGGTACCTCCCACCTTGTGGAAGAATGAGCCCTGTACAATATGCACCTGAGCTTCTCATACCCCACCTGTTTGTGAAGCATGCTCTGGTCTCACGGCCTTGATTCTTATTCACTTTTCTGGACTCAGCTTTCCTTCTGAAAGCTGTACTTCATTTCATAATTTCTTAGAGTTACTTTAATTATTTTATTTTTTAGTGAGTGCACTCAACTGCACACATGCACCCATGCATGTATGAGGGTGTGTGTTTCTCTCTCTCTCTCTCTCTCTCTCTCTCTCTCTCTCTCTCTCTCTGTGTGTGTGTGTGTGTGTGTGTGTGTGTTATACATATGTAGAATGGTAACTCACTTGTGAATGATTAAGTGGGAGTCAGACATTAGCTTCAGGATGTCTTCCTCTATCATACTTACAGCTTTTCTTATTTTTAAAGATTTACTTTTTTCTTCATTAATTAATTTATTTACTTTATATTCAGATTGCTAGATTTATTTATTCATTTTAACAATGGTAGGCATATATGGGTTTCAGTGAATGTATACATACCATGACTATGCAGGATCTACCTCATTTTGGAAGACAGAATCTCTCACTGAACTTCACCACTTCCATTAGACTAATTGTCCACTGAGCCCCTGGGAATTAATTATATACATCCTCTAGTGTTATGGATAAAGCTGTTGACATCATGTCCAGGTATTACATGAGCTCTGCTCAGACTTTTGGCAGTTCCTGCCCCTTATTCATGTTTTCAAGTCTCTGTGTCATCCTTTTATCTACTTAGTCCATTGTCAATGATGTCTTGCCTGGAAGACTTCTTAGTTACTCTTCCAGACTGGTATAAGTATCCCGCATCTGTATTCTCATACCTTCCTCTGAAAACCTAGGCCACTGAACCAACTGTATTGCTCTAAATCTGTCTGTTTGTCTTCACGCCTGATTCATCAGCAGATACCAAACAGAAGTTGGGGAACTGATCATAACTGAATCATCTGACAAGGCTGCATTGAGACATACTGAAGAGTAGCCCTGCATACTGATCAGTGAAATGTAAAATTCATCGTGCATATTTGAGTGAGGCAAAGCACAACCAAAATTTACCAGTCAAGCAAGAAATTCAATGAAAAAAATAACATAACAATCTCTCCATGCGCTATTCTTGGATCTTGTTCCCCTAATACAAATTGAATATTTTCACATGCTTGTTAGGCATAGCCAGTGAAGCCACCAGCATTAGGACACAAAGGCCCTTCAGTCAAGGCAAAGGGCTTAAGCGAGTTGAGACAGGCGCTAGAATTGCAGTCACATCGAGTTTATATTGCAATTGTTGCCCTACTGATTGTAAACTAAAATAGCTATTGGCTTTTCTGAGTTGCTCTTTCCTCAAAGTGAAAGATACAGGATTTAATAACCTATGTTATTGAGTGATTTGAGACTAAATGGCATGATCTTAGTGTGCTGTTAAGTCCTATAAATGGTAGTTAAGCAGAATGAGAAGATGAGTAGGAATGGGATAAATACCCTGAAGTCCTACCTCCACTGACTCCTTTCCTCCATTGATATTCCATCTCCCTAAGGTTCCACAAACTTCCTGAACAGTGAAATCAACTGAGGGCCAAGTATTTAACCATGTGAGCTGCTACAGGACATTTCATACTCAAACTCCAACAGTCATCTTAACTACATCATTAATTATCTTTTGTTTTATCTCCTCTCCTAAGAAAAGCTGTACAAATTACATGATGCTTTTGCTCAGTGAAGTCCATATTAGATGATTTCATAGTTCCTTCAGACAGAACTGTTGGATGAAGTTGTCTAGCTTTCAGTTAGGGAATAAGTTTTAGAATGAAATGTTCTATAGATATCTGTTAAATCCATTTGGTTCATAACTTCTGTTAGTTTCACTGCATCTCTGTTTAGTTTTTGTTTCCATGATCTGTCCATTGATAAGAGTGGGTGTTGAAGTCTCTCACTATTACTGTGTAAGGTGCAATGTGTGCTTTGAGCTTTTGTAAAGTTTTTTTTTTATGAATGTGGGTGTCCTTGCATTTGGAGCATAGATGTTCAGAGTTGAGAGCTCTTCTTGGTAGATTTTTCCTTTGACGAGTGTGAAATGTTCTTCTTTATCCTTTAAAATAACTTTTGATTGAAAGTTGATTTTATTTGATATTAGAATAGCTACTCCAGCTTGTTTCTTGGGAAAAAAATTTTCAAGCCTTTTTCTCTGAGGTAGTGTCTGTCTTTGTCACTGGGGTGCATTTCCTGTATGCAACAAAATGCTGGGTCACGTTTACTTATCTAGTTTGTTAGTCTATGTCTTTTTATTGGGGAATTGAGTCCATTGATGTTAAGAGATATTAAGGAAAAGTGATTGCTGCTTCCTGTTATTTTTGTTGTTAGAGATGGAATTATGTTTGTGTGGCTATCTACTTTTGGTTTGTTGAAAGAAGATTATATATTCATCTGAACTAGGAACTCTGCTGACCTCTGTGGAGTCCACAGTTCAAATTCAATAAGGCCATGAAATGTAAAGGATACCACCAAGGTCAAAATAAAATAAAATTCTCCTCTCTAAGCCATAAAGCCACTTGGAACTTTGTCATTTCAAGAAGCATGTACTCATGATAACAAAATTATTTTTTCAAGCAGAATATGCCTCCCATTCATAATGCTATGTCAACATTTTCCTTATTGTAATCATCAGACATTTTTATGTAAGGAGCACACACCCATAATTTTCTTGCTCTTTGGGGACTTGGCATTTTGTTGGGAAGACCATTGTCACACTTATTAACCAGCTTAATGGGAGTGGAGGGAGAAACAAACAGAAGACAAGCAAGGTGACAGAAAGTTGCCGGAAAATACAGTTTTCTTAATTCCCTCTTATATGGCTCTATAATAAAATAGAACTCCCAACTATGACAGAAAATTTATCAAACAAGAAAACAACCCAGAAAATGTATTCAGAGTGCCTAATAAAGTCACTCATCACAACAGAAAATATAGGTCATTTCTATTCTACATGGCAGCACTATAGTGCTCATATAATTATATACATTTTATTTTCTTATCCATTTTATTTTTTCTTTTATTGAAAAAATATTCTTGTCTTTTATAATATATCCTGATTGTAGTTTCTCTTCCTCCATCTCTCTCAGTTCCTCCTCACTTTCCTTCCTCTCTACATTCACCCTGTTTTTGTCTCTCATTAGAACGGAAGGAGTTTCTAAGAAATAGCAACCAAACATGACAAAATAAATATAAGATAAAGCAAAAACTATTATATCATAAGTAGGAAACAGCAGCCCAACAGGTGGACAAGCATCCCAAGTACAGTCAGAAGATTCAGAGACTCACATTTTCATATGCTCAGAATTTCCATAAAATACTAAAATAATAACTATAATATATACACAGAGGTCTTGGTGCAGACCCATGTAGACCCCAGCCTTGCAGCTTCAGTCTCTGTGAGATCATACTTTACATCATGCCTTACTTAATTGATTTAGAAGGTCTTGTTCTCCTTGTATACTTCATTCCTCTGGCTCTTACAATTTTTCCTCCTTTCAGTGAGATTCCTTAGGATCTGGGGGAAGAGATTTGATTGAGACCTTCCAATTAGACTTGGTTTCCATGCCATGTCTGGCTGTGAGTCTTTGCACCTGTTCCCATCTACTGCAAGAAGAAGCTTCTCTGGTGGTGATGGAGTAAGGCACAGAGCCTCACAGGAGAAATCACAACTTCATATAAAAAACAAAAGACCTGGGATAGCTAAAAGTATTTATTCATTTTTAAAGGATTTGTTTTATTTTTTAAAATTTGTCAGTGTGTGTGTAAGCATATATGCATGTACCTGTATATGTGCATGTGTGTGTGAATGACAGCATGTACAAATGAGCTATGAACTGCAGGGTCCCATGGACAAAAGAGGAGTGGGATCCCCTCTCAGGCCTGAGGTGAGGTAATTCTGAGAAGCTTGGTATGGTTGCTAGGATCAGAACTTGAATCCCCTGCAGATGTACAAAGCACTTCTTAACAGCTGTGCCATTTCTCCAGCCTCCTCTCAACTTTAATGAAGGGAAGCCTGAGGATTAGGAACATTATCTTGTCTAATAGTTTATACACCAGGGTTCATAAATCTTCAATCATTCTAGTGAAGCCCACAATTTTTCAAGACAATAGCTAACGCATAGATCTCTGAGGACACCCATGTCCTTAGAAATTTTCAGTTGCTCTATTTATGTCATTTCAACACACAGTAAAATTATGGACAGTTATTGCTTTATACTATAAATCTCATGAATTCATTCACTTTTTGGATAATTTATTAATGCTGCTAAAAACAAGTGTCATTCCTTAAGATAAGAGTGAGGATTAAATATAATTATACATTCATTAATTTTATTGAGAATGCATTTTAATAGTAAACATACAATAAAGATCAAATTACAACAAAAGCCAAAACTTAAATTACATTGTTGATTATATTACTTCTAGTGAGTTCAGTTCTATAACTTAAGTTAAGCCCACACAATAAGAAAATTGTGTCACCTTGAGTGGTGGAGGATAATTGGCTTTACTGGACATCTGGGAATAGGTGCAAGGCCAGTTAAACATCCTTGGAATATCAGACCAACAGAAAACAACTGAAAATCGCTTGTTTAAAAGTTTGTAGCCCCATGGGGAGGGCAGCAACAGTGTCAACTGGTCAGGTCCTCCCCCCGGTGCTCCCAGAGACTGGATCACCAACCAAAGGATGCATATGGCGGGACCCATGGTGCTGGCTACATATGTGGCAGAGGAGGGCCTTGTTGGCCATCAGTGGGGGGAACAGGCCCTTGGATCGGAGAGTGTTAGATGCCCCAGTATAAGGGAATGCCAGGCAGAAGATGGGAGTGGGTGGGTCGGTGGGTGGGTGGGTGGGGGAATACCCTCATAGAGGCAGGGAAGGGGGAGGGGATACAGGGTTTCCAAAGGAGAGGCCTGGAAAGGGGGAAACATTTGAAATGTAAATGAAGTATCAAAAAAATAATATAAAAAAAAAAAGTAGCAGAACCAGGGCCTGTGCAACAGATCAGTAGATAAAAGACTCAGCCACTCTGCATGAAGACATGCATTCAATCTCTGGGATTCACACTAGTTGTTCTCTGACCTCCACATGACAGCCGTGGTTGTGTATATACCTACACACATACATACCCACAGGTATGAACACACACAATCAATAAATAACTAAAAGTTTAAGCAAAAAGAGACAAAGCATAAAGATGAAAATGACAAGCTCATGTATTGAGATCTGTGTACTTCCACACTCAGAAGGCTATTGATGGATAGGATGTGGCCACATAGCTGATAATAGACAGCTGACACACTTATCAATTTAAGTAGTAAGCATTAATGAAATAATATTCAAACATTTCATATGACCCACTGTCTCAAATGAGGCAGCAACTAGGATATGAGGATGAATGGCAAATGATCAAGTCGACAGGTGCATTCATTGATTGTATTGAAGATAGAGAAAAGAGGCCAAATGTCCTTGAACTTAAGCAAGCATGAGAGTATGGGTGAAGCTCAAAGTGGAGGGCTAGTGAGGTGAGATTTCCAGTGTCCTACTAAGGAAGAGATGGACACACATCTTTCTTAGAAACATGGGCAGAGGAAAGAAGAGTGGAAGGATATCCGTGGAGGTCATATGGCAAGACATTCAGATTGAGAGCCAATACTGATTGTCAACAAGACAGAATGTAGAACCACCAAGGACACAAACCTTTAATGCTTGTGAGAGAATTTCTAGATTCCATTTGTTGAGGTGGGAAGACTCATCCTAAAAGTGAGTTAAAACATCCCATGGGACAGGATCCTCCCATGAATAAAAAGGTGAAAGTGAGCTGAGTGAGATCTTTGCTAACTGACTGTGAATGGATGGGACCAGCTTTTTCGTGTTCCCACCACTGTAATGTGCCCTTCAAGAACAACATTTCCATCTATTATTCCCGTCTCTCAGGTATATTGTCTCAGCAAGAAAAGTAACCGATTATCACCAGCAAGGGAGTCAGTTAGTCAAATAATTTGCTGAATGTAGTTTATGGAATTTGGTCTTTATTTTGAAATTATATATCTCCTTGGAGCAATAAATACCTCCATCCCCCAGGTATTTTGAGAGTGTAAAAGTCAGTCTTTTCAGATCTCTTTTTGAGGTCTTTCACTTAAAAGACTTGGTTAATTTTACCCATTTACAGCTTCATTCTCATAATTCTAATGGAACAGACTGTAAATTGAATTGAACACACACACACACACACACACACACACACACACACACGACAAAGTAGCTCCTTTGTAGGCCATTACTGCAGTAGTTTAAGTGGTGAGAGAGGCAAGAAGTGAAAATTAATTTGCTAATTTAATGAATATAGGAGACAAAGAATATAAGACTTCAAGTGCCACTTGTGAAAAATGATGCTGCTGTGCACAAATGCACACACACACACACACACACACACACACACACACACACACACACACATGGAGGGAAGAAGAAGAGAAAACCACTTTCATAAAAAGTTACAGAATTTTTACACAACATTTAGCATCATATAAAAATAATTCAACATTGTTTGAAAAGGGAATGAGCTTCTTCTCCTCTGATATGTTTATTGGTTAAATATTAATAGCTGAAAGTCATTTAAGATAACCCAACACATGAATAGGATAAAGTGGGAATCTACTATCAATGTAGTGAAAGCCTTTGAGAAAATTCAACACCCATTTCTGAAGAAAGGTCTTGGGAGCTAAGGATGTAGGTCATTGTTAAAGTTTTGGCCTGTAGTTATTTTTTCAAACTATCCATATCCCAGCCCCAGAAAACCCTATCAGAATACTAAAAACAGAAGTTGCTTCTCATCTAAATGAAGACTATCTATAAAATAGTATGACTAGGGTCAGTTGGATAGTTTAGCGGAGAAAATAACTTTCCTCCTGCCCCTGAAGACCTGAACGTCATCCTTAGAACCCACATGAAGGTAGAAGGGGATAACTGATGTCACACAATTTTCCTCTGATCTCCAAATGAGCATTATGGCATACATGCCCCACTACATACATTGTGTATACACAATAATAGCAAATTAAAAGTATTTTTAAAGTATTGTGGCAGACACTACATTTATTGGTAAGACACTGATTATTTTGCACATAAAACTGGAGGGAAGCAAAGTCTATTCAAAATTATTGCTTGAATAATAAGGTAAGAATCTTCAAAAGACTCTAGGAACTGATAAATGAGTTAGAGAATAAAAAGAAACCTAAAAATATTTATATATTTTATATACTCAGAGTAAGAATATATGGAAATACAAATACATATATTTATAATCATTCCAATAATTACCAGGTATGTCTAAATATAGACCAAATGCTGACAAGGCTGTATATGCTGGAAACTAACAACTGGTGATGAAAAACTAAACTGTTTACAAAAAATGAAGAATGAAGAATGTCTATAGCACAAAACTCTGCTGAAGAGAGGGTCCATTCTTTCTAGAGAAGCACATGTGAGCAACGTTTCTCAGTCCCAGCAAGGCATTCTCTTTCATGCAGCCCTCTTAGGAAACTTGAATGCTGTTGTTTAAGTGGCAGATGCATAGTTGAATGCAACAGGAAGGAAACTCACAATAATTGATTTTAGAAAAATGCTTAAAATCCATTCAGTGGAGAAAAATAACCTTATGAAACAATTAAAATTTAATAAGTAAACCCTGGGCAAAAATCTTTGGTACCTAAATCTTGACAAAGTGTACAAGACTCATAAAGATAAAGCAGACTTCATCAAATCCAAAACTGTTCCACAAAAAGAGACTGTAATACTGAAGAAAAATCCTGTACCATTACACAAACTATCTCCACAACAAAAGAGCCATATCCAGTGCTGCAATTATCTACGAAACCTCAACAGTAATTAAACAGTTATCATCAGGAAAGAAATACAAAGTGAATTTTTACCCAGAGGAACTTCAGATGGCAAATCACCATCTGAAAGATGTTCAGCCTCATTAGCCAGTGGAAAAATGCAAATTAAAATGCAGGGACAGATCAGTACACAACTCTAGGAATGCACAAAGTAAAAACCAGTGATACCAACAAGTACTTCTGGGATGTGGGAAATTCAGATCACTTGCAAGACACAGACATCTGGAACGTACTTTGGCTGGTTCCTTCAAAGTGTTTATGCTATTACCATATGGTTTGACTATTATACACTGCTATTTACTTAAGAGAATAAAATGTAAAGTCTTCATACAAAAACCTTGGTGTGAATTTTACATCAACTTCATACCCAATAACAATAAACTGTAGGTAATCCAGTTATTCTTTAAAAAAGGATAGATAAATGAATTGGTAATTATGGAAAACTACTGGGCAAGAATTGAAAGGGATTAATGATGGATGTTTGGGGTACATGCCACTTTGAATCTGCAGAGAACTATGTTCCTTAATAAAGACCAACCCACATTATTTACAGTGTGGGTACACTTGCAATATTCATGACTATTCAATTATTGGATGGAGAACTCTTGGTTACTTACTAGAAATAACATGTGTTTGAGGTCACATGGGTATTGACTTTACCAGGCAAATATGGAGCACTGCAAGGACAGATTTTCTGTATTTTGAATATTTTATGGCCAGATCATGATTAGCATGTTGTACAATTTTGTGAGCTGCTGTTATCAGGGAAGTCTGGGAACAGATGCACAGGATCTCTCTCTATTGGGGTGTCTGTGTGCCACCTTTTATCTTTATGTGGTGCAAGCTTTTTATGTGGGCATGCATATGGATGGGTGGTAGTGCTCACGTGAGGGCTCATTGTTTTCAGATAAAAGTCAGTCCTCGATAACCAGTACAATGTGAGAGAAGCACAGAATATTCATACAGTATGGTAAGAAGTGCTCTATCTCGTGAATGATCTGTCTTATCCTTTACAGAAATCAGTCCCCCTGGCTTACAGCACAGGAGAAGGAAGCAGAAGAAGTAGATACTTATGTGTC
Source organism: Uromys caudimaculatus (assembly GCA_028551405.1). Lineage (NCBI taxonomy): Eukaryota > Metazoa > Chordata > Mammalia > Rodentia > Muridae > Uromys > Uromys caudimaculatus. The sequence goes on along the minus strand of CM052711.1, from coordinate 81,633,728 downwards.
ATGTAAACAAGTGAGAAGTTAACACCTTTGAAAAGCTTACTTCCACTTTCTAAAAGTGACTCTTACACACCAGAGAACATTTAGGGGAAGAATGTTAGAATGCAGATCAGTTATGCAATTACTTAATGCAGGAAGGGAGGAAGGTAGATTTAGAGATTTAGTGCAGAGAGGAGAAATGTTAGCTAGTGGATGCATGTGCCCAAAGGGATATTAGCTGAGACAATTAAAAGACTTATTTCCTATTACAAACTGAGAATTGTCCAAGAGAACACTCTAATAGATGATTTCAGGTGCTGTACAAAGTGACATATTTGTGCACATTGTGATGTTGAAACTTAAATATGTATTAGGAAACAAATTCTAATATAGACAATAACATATGTAGTAATAGAAAATTGTCACCTATGGAAGAATTTATGCATTTCTCAGCTATAGTGTAGTAAATAGTTTTAATGCAGATGTTTTGTTGCTTAGATGATTTTTATGCACATGTACAAAGTACTGGGATCTCTTTCCTAACCACAATGATACTTTCCCCTTTCCTCTGTCTTTTCTCCATCGTCCCACTGTCTCACTTCTACTTCTGTGTTATCAGTATATGCACACTTTTATGTACCTATAAACTCTAAGCATTGTTTTTAGAGTGATTTAATTCACTTAATGAGATCCTTTTTAGTTGTATCCATTTATCTGCAAAGCTTTTTGCCTTCTTGGAGATGAAACATTTTCCATAGTGGATTTAAATAGAACGGAGGTTTTGAAAATAAAATACAAGTGGGGGTCAGAAAGAATACCTGCTGTGAAGCAGAAGACTTGTGTTGGAAGGCCAGAAATCCTGCAAAGCCAGACAAGTTAATTCATGTTGGACAATCCCAGCACAATTATGATGAAATGAGAGGCTGGGACTGAAGCATCCTTGTGAGATTGAGGGCCAGACATCCAGGTGTGCAATTCACTGGACAATTAAGAGACCCTTTCTCAAACAGGTTGGAAGGCAAAGACTGACACTTGAGGTTGTTCTCAGACTTCCAACAGTCTCATGCTGGCACACATATGCCTGTACTCATGCACGTGAACATGCAAACATAACACATTTTATCTATAGGTAAAAGAATACAGATAAGAATATATGTAAGTGTTTCCTTGCCATTCATGTGAAGGAATTTATGGACATGGATGTAGATCCGTAGTGGAGGCAAGTGCTGATTATCAACATATATCATCAGCAGAAGTCAATAAAATATATCAGTGGTTCTGGAAAGTTTGACCATGGTAGGAATCAGGAAAAAGTGCTCTCTGACAACCATTTCTAACACTTCAGGTTTTTATTACCATGATTCCTTTTGGCTGACTAGAATGGAGCAGGGAGTATAGATTTATAGAATAATTGCTACAGATGTCAGAAACCATCACAACAGCATGGTTTCCAGCCCAGGAAAGCAGTCAGCAAACTGCATAATCCAAGACTTCTCAAAATTGCTCATCTCTGGATCCAGTGTCACTTTTGTCCTGAATGAGTTTGGGAAATATCAGTGTTTACTTTCTAACAAACTCATTGAGACAGAAAATGCTGCTCAGAATCACCCTGAAGCATTTGGGGTGCAATCAATCCAGGAATGACTCTTCCAGATTACATTAAAAAGATTGCCATACTCAGACTGTATTAGCTCAAAGTAACTGCTACAACCCCAAAGACTGTAGTGTTCTCTCTCAGCTTGAGTGTGTGTGCTGGGGAATTAGAATTTCCTCTAAATTGAAATATTCCTTCCCAGAGTCTATTTAATAATCAATAAGTAAATAAAATTTGACAGTCCCAGGAAGAAAATAGCACAAAGGGCATCAGAAAGTTCCTGAAACTTGTATGATTCACAGGGCTCTTTCCAGGGTTATACAAACAGTAACAACTCCAAGGAGAAGACTTGAAGTAGACTAGGTGAGCTGCCTTCCTGTGATGCAAACAAGTCCAAAGATGCAGCTTTTGTAGGTCATCACCGATGATGGGTAGGCTTTTCAGAAGCCATTCGTCTTCTTGTTGGTAACCACAATATACTCAGCTTTATTTTCAGTAGAATTTATGTGGTCTATCCTTTGTGTCTCATCTAGGATGAGCAACTGTATGAAAATTATGTGCTAGTTTATGGAAACTTGAGAATATTTTGCTAAGATAGCAAGACTATTTGAGGCATTAGAAAATTTTACTCAGATTATCTATCTTAAAGAAACTGGACACAATGTGTAATTGCGTGTGGTTTGTAAATATAAGCACTTTACTTTGACTTTTTAAAGATATTCATGGCTTAAATTGAGAAATACTATGTTTGTATAACCAGAACATTAGCTAGTGATGAGTCCTTTAGAAGAGAATATAAAGATAATTGCAGGAAAGTTTAGATTTAAATCAATTCTCAAAATACATCTTTCTAGGAAGTTGAAAATGTGGATAATTTTATTCTCATTTGTTCCATGTTTAACAAAGATTTCATGCAAAAATTATGCTTCATACATTTATTGTACTTTTATAATGAAGAAAATAGTTAGTGGGTGATATTTGTATGTAGGTAACATTCTTGGATATTTTGCTTATAGTCATTAGTTTATTGCTCACAGCAGCCCCTCAAGGTTGATGGTATTTTATGGACAGAATATAAAATCCATGTAGTGTGAGATGGTACTGGGAGTTGTTACCTAAGCATTTAAACATTACAGGTCCTACAGTTTGAAAGTATGAGTTAGCAAATGTCTTCGGTTATTTTCTTTATTTTTAATTTTGTATTCATGATATATTATATGAAAGTATTTCCTGCATAGGCTCAAAGGATGCACACTTACACATATATGTTTATAAACACACACACACACAAACACACACACACACACACACACACACACACACACACACACACACACTCACATTCCAAAAGGAAAGACTGTTTTTTTTCTTCCTTTGATAAAGCAAAATCATGTCCTCTGATGTTTTTATTTTCTCAATTGCTTCATTCTAAAAATGCTAGTCAAAATGTCCTTTAAGTGCTTTTACAACTCAATACATTGAAATCAACAGACTACAAAAGAACAGTTTTTATGAAATTATGGGAAATTAGAAACTGAACCCCTACCCAAATGGCAAAGATAGCCAAAACAAGCATCTACTTCATAAAGAACTATAGGGAAGTTGTAAGTTTGTCAAGAGATTTTGCTGGGTTGGTATAGAAAGTTAGACAAGCCCTCCTCCTGTGCTCATGTACCTGAATGGGACACCAGACGACCCGGAGCTCCTGTGCAAGCAAAGTGCAGGGGTTGAGCTTCCTGGAGTCAGTGTTATGGAATGTGAGGAAACATGGCTGTTACCAGAAAAAGCAAAGCCTCAAGCATGGCCCTGAGAGCAAGCTGAATGTTTTCAGACAAAAGAATTAATCTCTCTAGAGTAAATATCCTGCATATTATATTGGAATTATATAGCAGGTGTTTCTGCTGTCCTGAATCTTATACCTATTCTACTTTATGATTTCTGCCACATTTTTAGTAAGTCTTGCTAGGACAAGTAGAAATAACATCTATGCTCAATATGAATGACATTTGAAATGCTTGGAACTGTAATAGACAACCACATACATTCAGAAGATCTGTTGATCCAGTGGTCAACCTTTACCCAGGTAGCAAATCTCACAGCTATCTGCTGTTGAGCAGAAAAATCCAAAGACTATTCTCTGCCTTTCCCAGAGCCCCTGAACAATTAAGTATTTCTGCTTTCAGTGTCTGTTGTGTTATTGCTGAAGTTTTCTCCCATTGAAAACATCTCACTAACACAAGTTCAGATTTCCAGGTTCTCTCACAACTTCCCAAATACTCAAACCATAATTGCTAATATCAGAGATGTCAATCACACTTGTTTATCTGGTTACTTAGATGCAAAGCATTAGAAGAATCAATTTTATTCCAAGGTAGGATGACATTGACAAAAGATAAACATAGATCTGGATCTCAAGAACAAGAGGTGAGAGTACAATGTGCAGTCTATGAAAGAGCAAGTTGAGATTCCAATAGTGGACAGGGCTTAAGGCAAGAGCTAGTCTGTTTCCTTGCCTACAGGCTTAGTCACAAATATGTGAGACATTCTTAGTGACAATCACAAATGACCTTTCAATAACCCGTGACAACATCAATTCTAGGAAAATAGAGCTGACTATCAAATTCAAGATATTATCTTAGATTTATTTCAAGGATTAACTCAGGAGAACTGTCTACTACTGATGATCTCCTAAGCAAGGCTAACAATTGTGGTTTCGTTCTTGACCTGTCAAATAGAATAGGCAGTGTAGAGAAGCATTTGAAAACATGTCATCCAAGGTATAATTAATAAATTATTCTGTGGCATATTGATAATGTTCAGTGTAGAGATACTAGGAGGTATAACAAAGGAGATCTGGATATTTTAAGTAAATACATGTATACACAACGTAATTTGTTTATACATGCACAGGTCACAGAGTCCTGGTATTAGGAATTACTTTTGCATGACCTTCTATATGGCCACAACTTTACAACAATTGCCCTTACACCTTCAGTGGCTAGCCAGATTGAATTTGAGTTTTCTTTTACAAAGGTGTTCATTTTTGATTCGAGTCATAACCATGAGACACTACAGCTGGCCTTTAGACACAGGACCAAGGGTCTCAGACCTGTGGCACCAAGACAGCATTGCTATACAGGAACAGTCAATAATTCCTTTTTAGGTTTGATGATTCCAGTGACTAATTTCTTCCAAAAAATGATCATGAGAGACAAATCAGTGGTCAGTATGGTTCTGAGAAGAGTAGATGCTTACTACTTGGAAGAGAGATGTCTTTCTACATCTATCTGATACATTCTTAGTCCCTTCAGTTTATGTCAAACATGAAGAGAATGAGAAATGCTACATTCTCCTGAAATTCCAAAGAAACTGCCTGGAAGAATTAACATGCTGTCTCAATCTATAGGTGTGTGCCTTGTTAGGTTATGAACCTGAGTTCATGGGTTATGAGAACCCTTGTAAAAAATATTAGTGGCTGTAGTATGTAGATTTGTAATCCTAGAGATCAGGAAGCAGAGATTGATGGATCTCTAGGCTCTCTTGGCAAGCTCTAGACCAATCAGAAACTCTGTCTCAATAAAGCACGGCGACAGTGCCTCAACACTGCCCAAAGTCATTTTGGACATTCCCTTTCTTCCACATGCATATATAAAAGTGTGCAGATGCACACACATATACACACAAACTTTCCTGCACACAAGTAGTTGCCTGAGAAATAGAGGATTATGCAAATAGATCTTCTCTTCTGGAATAGATAGAAAGGTAAAGCTTCAAAGGCACCACTTGGGTATTTCTGGGCAGAAAAGAAAACTGAAAAACAAAACAAAACAAAACAAAACAATCAAAGTCGAATAATAACAACAGAAACCCTCAAAGTTGTTCTTCCTATCCTCCCAAGGAGTACACATGGAGGGACCTATGGCTCCAGCTGCATATGTAGCAGAGGATGGCCTTGTTAGGCATCAATGGGAGGCGAGGCCCTTGGTCTTATGAAGGCTCGATGGATGCCCCAGTGTAAGGAAATCCAAGGGTGGGAAAGTGGGAGTGGGTAGGTAGTTTGGGGAACACCCTCAAAGGGATAACATCTGAAATGTAAATAAATAAAATATCCAATAAAAAAAAAGAAACCCTAAAGCAGAAAAGAAAGGAGCAGCAATCAGGCCCAAGAAGACTCATTAAAGCAAAAAAGAAAGGGAAAATTCACATTAATATGGAAGTGTAAAGAAGAGATTAAGAAAATGCACTTTGTAAAAAGGGATCAAGTCTATAATATCACAACAGGCTCAGGATTTAAAAATGTGTCCCCAGTGCTATTGCTATTTATAATCCTCTATGGAGATTTGAGGAGGTAAAATCTAAAGGGTAGAAATATACCACCAAAAACGACCTTTGAAATTACTTCCACACTTAATTCCAACATTCTCTCTGTTTCTTGCCCATCTAAGTGGGAAGAGCTTTCTTTAAAAAGAAAGATTTATTGTTTATTATTTATTTTTATTTGAGTGTGTAGGAGGGGTAGGTATGTGTTCACGCATGTGGGCGCACATACCTGCATAACTTTATGTATCTACCTGTGTGCAGGTGCCATGGAGACCAGAAGAGAGAGTCAAGACTCTTAGAACTGGAATACATAACAATGTTGGCCAGCCATGTGAGTGCTGTGAAATAATAAGATCTGATTTTGGGTCCTCTGTAAGAGCAGTATGTTTTTTTAACTGCTGAACATTTTCTCCAGTCCCTTGAGGGTCGTTTCTATATCTTCCAGTCAACAGAGCTTCTCAATGACTATGGAATACTGGGCTAAAAATGAGCCCAAATGCTTTTCTCCCTTTCAATTATTTGTATAAGTTAATTTGACACAGTGATAAGGAGAAAAACTAATGCTCCCTTACACCACATAAATACAACTATGGCTTTGACCTGTCATTTTTTAGAAGAATTACATGAAGATGGGGGTCTAAAATATTCTTTTTAAAAACTGTAATGTTAGGAGTAGTGCCATTAGCAAGGGGGTGTCCTTAATGAACTAGAGGGTAAATGGAGTGGTGTAGCTACTGGGAATTTTTTTATGCTGTAATCGTGAGTTTCACCCTCATACTCATGAACACATCTACGGTTAAACTCAGAATTACAAAACAGAACAAAACAAAACAAAACGAAATGACATGATAGTTAGTGGTAAAATCACAATATATTATATAAATGTATTAAGTTGTCAACAAAACTTTTTCAATTGGTTTTGATGAAACCTTTATAGGATTTCCAGAGGCCCTTATGATACCCATAAACTTGAGGGCTCATGGATGTTTCATGACATTGGAAATACAAATGATGGCATTTAGAGGCTTAAGATGACTGAGAGAATATGAAGATTCACCAAGTCTTAGAAAAGATGTTGTTTGCAAGTCACATCATAGAAAAAAGCCAAGCACTGTTCAGGGGACTTCAGATAATGTCTTTACAAAGAAACAAAACATTTTAGTTCTCAGTATTTCTAATATGATTGACTTAAAGTACATCAAGTCAATATTAATATTTATAATTGTTTCATTACCTTTTATATTCCTCAGCAGTAGTAAGACGGTTTAGGATAATTCACTCATACTTGGCATGAACGTTGTAACTGAGAGCCTATTGTGTCTAAGGAAGGAATTGTTCCCCCATTATAGGATAATTCCATTTAAGCTTTTTGGATATGTGTCTATGGATATATGTTAGAAACTTCTGCAACAGTAGGCTTGTATATGATTTTTTCCTATGGTTTTCAGTGTTATTTATCCTCCCTGTATACACTATTTGACTCTTCTCTCACATCTCCATTCTACCTAACCCTTGCTGCTCCACTGTTCCAAATTCTCCCTACATACACTTGCATTCTATTTCCCTTTCATTGAAAGTCCTCATGATACTTTGTTAAGTGCTAAGCTTCCTGACTTCTCAAGTAAGCACACACATCAGAAGATTCAAACCAACCTCCAAAATGAGAGAAAATGTGGTGTTTGTCTTTTTTGGAGACCGGGATATACCACTCCAAATACTTATTTCACGCTTTACCCATTTACTTTTAAATTTTATAATTTCATTTTTCTTAACAGCTGAAAAAATTCCATTGTGTAAAAATACCACATTTGTATTATTCATTCATGAGTTGATTGACATCTAGGCTATTTCCATTCCCTGGTAATTATGAATAAAGCAGCAATAAAAATGGATAAAGAAGCATAATTGAATTAGGATATAGAGTCATTTGAGTATACAACAAAGAGTTGTATAGCTGGATATTGTGGTTGTATTCTTTTTGAGCAACAAAGTGCTTCCAAAGACCCCCAATGCTTTTTACAGGCAGTTAGTGTTGCTCTTTGTTACCATCCAAAATTGGGGGTGAGATCCTATTGATGAAGGCAACACATATTTGAATTATAGAATATTGTGAAATCAACCTAGAGGTGAGACATTCACCACAACTGGATAATTTTCAAAGTACTGAAAGGTGATGTGCATGCTACTGTAATAGAAAATTAATAATTTATCTTACCCACCCCTGAACCTTGAGGTCTACAATAGTCAGTGATTTGGCAAGGCATGCCCACTGGTACAGTAGTGGCATTAATGTTGTGGTAATACCAAAAACTTTTTTATTTGATTTGAAGTCCATTCCACAAGACAGAGCTCATATTCTGCAGAATTAGTAATGTCAAGATCTATAGCTGGCTATGTAACAGGTCCAAAAAAAAAAAAATCTATTACTTTATTTTGTTAAAAGAACATAAAAATAATATTAAACATTAGAACTTAATGTTATGTGCATACATTAGGTAATCTCTCTCTCAAACCTCATCAAAGAAAATTCATCTTTGAGTAGGTGATGATTAACATAGAGATCCACACCAGGTAACATGCAGAGAACAAAACCATGTATGTATATTCAGCCCTATATGGGGTAACTATATTAATATCCTTCTCTTCTTGAAAGACTCAGGCATCATCTCAAAATATGGGGCAGAAAGATAGTATGATCCAGAGGCAGTGGGAGAATGCAGCATATTTGCGGTATTTGCGGGTCACAACAGAGATGTTTCACATTTGAGGTAATAGCAACTGTGCCATCTTACTCAGTGCTTGCACAAGTTCAAGCTGGCAAAAATACCAGTATGACTGGGAGAGTGGGAACAAAATTCTACGCCTAAGGAGCTATTAGCAATTGATGGCTGCCAGGAGAGGAAGAGTCTTTTTTTTTTTCCTCAGGTATTTAGCTTCCAAAAACCCACCTATTATGCAGTGAATGTTCCTACACCCAAGAAGCATTTTTCCAGCTGAGCCATCTCCCCAGAGGTCATGGGTGCGTGCTGCCAAGTCTGATGACTTGAGTTTGATCCCTGGAACTCACATGGGGAAAAGAGAGAATTAGCCCATGTGCAATGTCCTCTGACCTCCATGTCCATGCTATGAAATATGTCCTCCTCTCTCTTATATAAACAAACAAATTTAAAAATAAGAAATTCTGTTCCTAAGTCTCAATATTAGATTCTCTTCTAGAAAAATGTATTTGTATGTTAGTCTCTACTCAACCTACACTCTTTTGACTTGCTGCTTTTTTCTATAATTAGCCCAACAGTGGATGTTGTGTGCTTTTAGTGTTTGGATTGACAGTACCTCCATGCATCCACCATGCATCCAAATAGTCATTTCTTACTGGAACTTTTACATTCACTTAGTATGGCACAACAGGTCTTTACAGATATCATTGATGTTCAGATGTTGAGCTCTGATTATCATGACATGTCTGCTGAGGTCTAAATGTAATCACATGCTTTCTCATATGAGGAACTCACAGGGAGACTTAATTGGAAGTGATAAACTGACCACTAAAAACAGTGATGGAGTAATGTGCCCACAGCCCAAAGAATACTTCCCATCTCCTAAAGCTGAAATAGGAAGTGGGTAATTTCCTTCTGGAACTTCTCCTGTGATGGTGTATTTACTAACATCTTAATTCTGGTAATATAACTAATTTACTCTTCTCATACCTAGAGTAGAGAATCTAGTTTTTCCCCTGCCATTGACTTTGTAACAATTCCTAACAAATTTCAGGGTACAAGTATACTTTACTTCTATATTTTGAATATACCCCCACATATCTTTTCACTTATTGGGTTAAATCCAATCCAAAATAGCTACTGAGAAATGACAAATTATGAGGTATGTGAAGCTAAAGACTTATCTAGGTTGAATAGGACAAATGCTTTAAGGTCTAGGTGCTCTTTCACTAATTGAATGAGTGAACGATACATGTATAACATTACACAATCCTTTAAATCCTGGGACTGCACAGCAAAGAGAAGAGCATCAGATAATGTAATTTTACTTGCCTTTTAAAAATAAGGTTACAAGCAAATGTACTGAGAAACACATTCATATGTAGATATGTTAAAGATGGTCATCACATATTCATACTAAAATGATCGTGGAATATAATGTGTTATATGAGGGATTGTTCAGAGTTTCTCTGATGTTATAGAATTATGGTTTTAATTTTAATCTTCATTTTGACTTGTTTACCAATGTCCTTATTAATAGGACAACAAGCAAAGTGTTTTGTGGTAAAATCTTTCTAAGACCTGTGCCAGGTAGAAATACACTTAGGAGTAGAAATGACACAGAGGCAGGGATTCAAGAAATCTCATGATCTGACATGTATCTCTGGAGAAAATGATGAACACAAGAGCTACATTTGGATCTATCAATCAAGGGGATGTAACGACTTTAATAATGATTGTCAGATATGATAAAACTCATCAATATATTAAAAATGCAAACTCTAATCTCCACATATTATATTGTGGAAAGAAACTGCCCTGGACCTGAACAAACATGGATATTTTGAAAACTAATTCTGGTTTTGGCTTTGATACAGAATACAGTGGAATCATGAGTTAAAGGGAAGCATTCCAAGGAATGAGTGAGGTTCCCTATCATTCTGTGCACAGCGTGGATAGAACAAACTGCTGTCCTTCTCCTATATAAACTTCTGTCCCACTCAGGTAAATATAAACAAATTTTCAGATGCCAAACACACATGTGCACACACCCACACACATACACAAACACACACACCTAAACGCAGCACACATGTGCATGCACACACATGTATATACATACCTGCTCATATAAATCTACACATATGTATATGCATGGCCACACGTGCAGGGATGTGTACATACACACACAAACCAAAATACATATTCACATTCATTCACACATATACATACATACAAACACACACATACACACACACACAAATGAGAAACATGCACACCACTCCTGGGACAACCCTATGGAAAGAAGCAGCAGCAGGAAGAATGGTCTTTGTCTGATTATGTGCAGGGACACTTTGAAATTCTACCTAAGAGTTTATCTACTTACTGCTAATAGCTTTAGAATGTATTACTTTTTTTTTTTTTTTTGATACTTTATTTACATTTCCGATGTTTCCCCTTTTCTGGGTCTCCTCTTTGGAAACCCCGTATCCCCTTCCTCTCACCGCCTCTGTGAGGGAATTCCTCCTCCCACCTACCCGCCCACCCATTCCCATATTCCCACCTTGACATTCCCCTTTACTGGGGCCTCTAGCACCCTCAGGCCCAAAGTCCTCTCCTTTCTCCCTGGTGGCCATCGAGGTGATTTTTCTGCCTCATATGTAGTCCAAACCATGGGTCAATAGATGTGTATTCTTTGGTTAGTGGTCTGAACTCCAGGACGACCAGGGGGAGGGTCAGGCCCATTGACGCTCTTGCTCCCTTGATGGGGCTGCAAATTCCCTCCGCTCCTTCAGACCCTTCTCCAACCCCTCCATCAGGTACCTCACTCTCAGTCCAGTGGTTACTGTTAAATGAAACTTGGACATTCTGAACTTGTGGGCTAATATCTGCTTATCAGTGAGTACATACCATGTTCGTTCTTTTCTGGCTGAGTTACCTCGCTCAGGATGATATTTTCAAGTTCCATCCATTTGCCTGCAAATTTCATTAAGTCATTGTTTTTTATAGCTGAGTAGTGCTCCATTGTGTACATGTACCACATTTTCTGTATCCATTCCTCTGATGAGGGACATCTGGGTTGTTTCCAGCTTCTGGCTATTATAAATATGGCTGCTATGAACATAGTGGAGCATGTATCTTTGTTACATGTTGGGGCATCTTCTGGGTATATACCCAGGAGAGGTATAGCTGGGTCCTCAGGTAGTATTATGTCCATTTTTCTGAGGGTCC